>PVKB01003346.1:0-194312 GCA_004027205.1 Ctenodactylus gundi | reverse complement strand
TATAGATACCACAGTTTGTGTATCCATTGGTCTTGTTGATGGGTATTTTGGTGTCTTCCATATTTTAGCTATTGTTAGTTGTGCTGCAATGAATATGGGTGTACATATATCTCTGTTATGTGTTGTTTCTAACCCTTTAGACTTACTTTCTTCTCAGCTCATTCTCCTATATCTGTTGTCTTTTTCTCTGGGGTCTTTGGTGTTGCTACTCTCTCTTTCGCTAAGTTTCCTTTAAGTAATCTCTGCAATGCTTCCTTAGTGAGTACATATTTCTTTAAGCTTTCTGTACCACGGAAAGTTTTAATTTCTCCTTCTAGTTTAAAAGAGAATTTTGCTGGATATAGCTGTCTGGGTCAGCCTTTACGGTCTCTTAGTGCTTGAATGATATTTGTTCATGATCTCCTGGATTTTTGAGTCTGGGTTGAGAAATTTGCATTTATCCCAAAGGGCTTATCTTTGTAAGTCACCCTCTGTTTTCCTCTTAAAGCTTTTGTCTTAGTTACTTTTTCATTGCTGTGACTCAATACCCGACACCCACAAATTTAGGAAAGGAACAGGTTTATTTTAGCTCACAGTTTCAGAAGGTCACAGTCCATTCAGGGGCAGCCAGCAGCAATCGAAGTATATGGCAGAGACAGAGGTGGAGGCAGCTTCTCAGGACATCACAAACAGGCAGGGAAGTTGAGACTCATCGAGACTAGTCCAAGTCCCAATCCCAGTCCTAGTCCTCCAAGGAAGGCAGTTTATATATCCTTCCAGGTCTCCACCCAGTGACTAGCCCCTCCTGCATCTAGTTGTGGAAGGTGTGACCACTACACAGCATTAATCCCAACTTGCACGTCTTTAGTCTTAACTCACACACCTTTAATCCTGACTTAACTGCAATCCACCCCTCCAGACTAGACCCCAATCCACAAACATCACACGGTTCCATAGACAATCCATAACATTAAAGTACATGAGACTTTTGGGGGACACTCCAGATCTTAACCACAACAGCTTTTACTATTCTCTCTTTTTGTCAGGTCACTAGTATTTTAATTATAATGTGTCATGATGAGTTGATCACGATGTCTCTTCCGTTTGGTGTTCTGTATGCCTGCAGTAGTTCAATCTTCATTTCTTTTATTAGTTTTGGGAAATTTTTTGTATAATTTTGTTGAATATGACCTTTAAGCCTTTTGTTTTGTGCTCAGTTTCCTCCTGCACTGCCATAATTCTGAGGTTGTTTCTCTTTGAGTCATCCATCAACTGTTGCAGCCACTCTCTTTCTTCCTTTTTTTTCCCCATTCTTTACTGACTCTCTCTTCCAACTCAGCCACACTATCTTCTAGGTCTGATATTCTATTCTCAAAATGTTCAAACTGGTTACTTATTTTTTCCTGTGTGTTTTTCACATTCTGAAGGTTGCTTTCAATATTTTTATATCTGTGCTGAATTGTTCCTTAATTTCTTGTATTGCCTTAATTATCTGCTGGGTTGTATCCTCTTTGTTTTCCTCTAATTTCTTGTCTATGCTTTCTGATAGCATACCTATATCCCGGCATAACTCTTTTATTTCCTCTTTCACTTCCTGTTTCAATTCTAAGAATTTCTGTGCCCAGAAATTATCATCTTTTTTTACCCTTTTCATCTTTGGGTTCTGCTATTTCAAGATCCCTAGTATTGTTTTCTGGGATGACAGGTCTTTCTGTAGGAGATTTATTACCATGTTTCCTCATGATTCTCTTAGTTATTTAAGGCTCCAGTATTGTTGATGAACTCTGTTTCTCTTCTGAGATTCTTGAGTTAGACTCTCTCTCTTTTAAGTGTTACCTTGATAGTGTATTTGTTAGTGTAATTTAAATATGCAGATCATTAAATAATTTTAGTAAAGGTTTACCATGGCAATACTAATATTAACAACTAATTATCAGAGTCTAATAATACTATATATATTTTCTTCACAACAGTAGTGGATGCAATATACATCCACTATACATGTAGTTGAACCTAGAGTTGACTTATTGAATTGTACTATTGATAGTATGACACAGACCTTAAAATAATAGTGTTCTGTATATTTTAGATCCACCCACTATCCTTTTATTTATTTTAGTTATCTACTAGTTATATATTTATACTAACCAAGTATTAATGTGTACACCCAGTCCCTACTTAGCATACTAATTACCATCCAAACTACTCTAGGTGATTGCTATGTACAATTGTGATGACCTATAAAAGGAATTTGTTCATTGCACCACTATCTTATTGGTACAGATACGTACACAGAACTGTGTTTTTGATCTGTTTCTAGCCAGATAATGCATAGATAATGTGTCCGTTAGTCTTTCTATATTTGTGAGAGTTATTGATACTTGTCAGTTCAAATACTAGAGTTAGTAGAGTAGGGAGGGTGCAGACTAGTTAATTTTAGGTGGAACCTGAAGAGTAGATAAGTGTTTTGTATGATAGACAAAAGTCTGGAGATATTCCTACCCCAGCTCAGCTTTGACAAAGAGAGAAAAACCCTATAAGCAATAGTACTGAGACTTAGGGAGTGGTGTGTTGGGGCAAAAG
The DNA here is from genome assembly GCA_004027205.1 of Ctenodactylus gundi. Taxonomy (NCBI): domain Eukaryota; kingdom Metazoa; phylum Chordata; class Mammalia; order Rodentia; family Ctenodactylidae; genus Ctenodactylus; species Ctenodactylus gundi. The sequence continues at coordinate 191,750 of PVKB01003346.1, read as the reverse complement.
AAGGGACAGAAGAAAAACACAAAGAGGGGGAAAAAGGTAAATAAAAATATTATAAAGGTGTAGCTAAAGTGTGGGAACTTATTCAGAGGCTTTTAAAAAAGTATGACAACTATAGTATAGAGCAAGGGGAAAAGAGGAGGAATAAAAGGAGGAGAAAAGAGATAATATAGGATAAACGAAAAATCCAGTAGACAGAAGTAAAGCCAAAGTACAAATTGATCAGCTGGCAGCACACAATCCTATAACCTGAAAGTATGAAGCGAACTAACTGAAGAGAATAAAGAGAAAAAAATAAAAATAAGAGAAAAAATAAAAATGAAAAATAAAGACTAATAGAAAAAAAGCCAGTTGTTCCTCTATGAGTTTATGGTGACCTGGTTCCAGATACTGCTGGCTGGTGGAATGACATCACTATTGTCTTCCTGGAGGGGGAGGGTCCTCTTGTTCTCCCCCTTTTGATGCTCCTCTCTGGCTGCCGGGGGCACAGTTTGGGGTCTGCTGCTTGGCTGCTCTCCCTGAGTCCTCCTGTCCTATTCCTATTGGGTCCTGGCGGGGTTGGGTGCATTCTTCTTGCAGTCTTGCAGTCCCAGTGGCACAGTTGGGGGTGCACTGCTCCAGGAGCTCCCCTAACCATCCTGGCTGGCTTGAGCCACTCTTCTGCCATTCCAGCTGGACACAGTTGTGTGTGTGCTGCTTTAAAAACTCCTCTCCCATCCCAGTGGGGTGGAGCTTAAGCCTCTTGCTGTTTTCTGTCCCAGCAGGGCACAGTTGGGGGGTGTACTTGCTCTCTGGGCGCCTCATGAGGTCCTAGTTCCCTTCCTGTCCAGCTAGTCCCTTTGGTTTCCTGTTGGGATTGCTCTCTGTTACAGTTACTGGGGTTACATGGTTGGGAAATTTGCCGTCTGCTCACCTCTGCACTTTGAGCGAACAGTGGCCTTATGACTGCCAGTCCCTCTTGTCTGTGGGCTAGAGGGAGGAGCCTGCTGCTCTTGTCAGGGAGTTGCCTTCCTGGGCTCACACCACAGTGTGGGTAGATGAGAGGGCCCCACTAGAGGCTTCTCCAGCCCGTGGTCTCCCAGCTTTATTTTTACCTCTTTTCCTTTGATTATGTTATAGATTCCACTTGTACATTTTTATTTCTTTAGGGATAGCTGTTCTAGGGTTCCTACTCTCCTGCCATCTTGACCGAAGTCCACTGTTGATATTTTGAGTGGGATTGGATTGAATCAGTTTTAGTAGTATGGCCTTTTTAACAACTATTGATTCTACCTATTCAGGAATGGGATTTCTTTCCATTTTCTAATGTCCTCTTCAATTTTTTTTTCAGAGTAGTATAGTTTTGCATTTAGAAATCCTCCATTTCCAAGATTATTTGGTGTTCTGTATGTTTCTTGTACCTCAATATTAATTTCTTTTTCTAGATTTGGGAAGTTTTCTGCCAAGCTTTCAGTAAATAAGTTCTTTATACCTTTTGTGTTGCCTTCTGCTCTTTCTGTCACCCCTGATTCTGAAATTAGTTCTCTGAGTCATTCAACAGCTGCCTGCTATTTTCGTCTTTTGAAGTTATTCCTGAATTTATCATTTAAATTGTGAACCTTGTCTTCAAAATCTGATATTCTGTCCTTAAAATGTTGAAGCCAGCTTACCATGCTTTTCATTGTTCATATTCTGAATTTCAGCTTGATTTATTTTTAAGATTTCCCTACTTCTTTTCCAAATGTTTCTTATCTTCCACTACCTTGTTTATCTCATTCACCTTTTCATTTGTGTTTTCTGTAAACTCACTAACTTTTTATCAATTAAGACCATTATATGTATAGTAACTTCCTCTTTAAACTGCATAAAGAACTTTGGTATTTGTTCCAGTGTGCCTTTTATGTATTGTTTGACTGCTTGGTCCATGAATTTTTTGACTTCCTTTCTTTATAAGTGCCACTATTTTAGGGCCCATAATATTGGCTTATGGGGAATTTGTCATTTTGTTGGTATCTCATTGCCTTTTGTTGTTATTGTTGTCAGTGTTGTTTTTGAGACAGGGTCTCACTCTGTATTCCACGCTGGTCCTGAATTCTTTATGTAACCCATTCTGACCTTAAACACAGGGCAGTCCTTCTGCCTCAGCCTCTCAAGTGCTGCTGTTAGAGGCATGCATAACCACATCTGGCTAATTTATGTGGTGCTGGGGAGTCAAATCCAGGACTTTGTACTTGTTGGGCAAGTGTGGTAGCCACTGAACTATGGCTCTAGTCCTACCTTACTTGTTCATGATTTTATTGCTGAGGATTATTGATCATTGAAAAATGCTGTCTCAAAGAGGAAATTTTTTCAGTTAGAGTGTTTGGTTGTTTCCTTAAGTTTGTTTATATTTTGACATTTATGCCTGTTATTGGCCTACTTAGATATCAAGTTAGTTTGTTTTTTGTTTGTTTGTTTTGAGATAGTGTCTCACTCAGTAGTCCAGGCTGGTCCTCAAATCACTCTGTAATCCAAGCTGGCCTTGAACTCAAAGTAGTCCTCCTGTCTCAGCCTCCTGAATGCTGGGGATTACAGGCAGATGCCACTTATCCCAGTTTATGCCATGCTTGGGAACTGAACTCAGGACCTTGTGCTAAGCATATGCTCTAATTAATCACCGTGATATTCCTCCACTCCCAATCAGGTTTAAGTGACTTTTTAGTTACCTAAAGCTTCTTCAAGTTTCCTGATTCTGTATACCTCTCAGTGAGAGAGAAATGCATTTTAGTAATGTAGGTGACCCAAAGAGATAATAGCTCTCATAAGTAGAAAACAATACCAAACACTCTGCTGCCATTAACAGCATGAATGGAATCTTTAGTAATATGATCTAAGATAAAGCAATTGTTTTTTCCAGGTCCAGCTTACTTTTAGATTATGCACACTTTCTTGAGATTTACTCACTTGTGTTAGTTCTCTTCCAACTTCTGTGACCTCTGTTTTGCTGTGTTTCTTCATTTCTTTTCTCTGGCTTCAAATATACTGATAACTTCTAAATCTGTATCTCCTTCGTGTTTCTCTTCTTAGCCTACCTAGATATCAGTATTAAATTGTAAGACAAAGCTATAAGTCATAATAACCAGTTAAATACTACAGTTATTCTACCCCTAACATTATAAATATCATCTACACTATTAATGAAGCTACTTACATAAACCAAATATTGACTTAATGAAAAGATCTATGAAACCCAGTAGTATATCACTGTCAATAATAAAACAGAAATCTGTATTAATTGCCTATGCTAAATTAAATAGCTAAAAGTTGTTATCTTTATTTTTCTGTTTTGAGACAGAATCTCATTCTGTAGTTAAGGCTAGCTCTAGGCTCGTGCTCTCTCTCTCTGTCTCTCTCTCTCTTTTGAGACAGGCTCTCACTCTGTAGTTCAGGCTGGTCCCTGAACTCACTTCGGAGCCCAGGCTGGCCTTGGACTCATGGCAATCCTCCTGTCTGGCAATCTTCCTGTCTCAGCCTCCCGAGTGCTGGGATTACAGGCTTGTGCCACCACACCCGCCTTATGTAGTGCTGGAGAATCGAACTAGGGTACTTAGTGCTTGCTAGGCAAGCGCTTTAATTGCTGAGCCATTCCTCCAGCCCCTCAGGCTAGTTCTATAAGTATTATGTAGTTCAAGCTGGCCTTGAACTCATGGCAGTTCTCTGTCTCACCCTCTCCAATACTGGGATTACAGGCATATACCATCATGCCTGGCTAATTTTATGTAGTGCTGGGCAGTTGAAACCAGGACCTTATTTATGCATGTTAGACAAGTGCTCTAACCGCTGAGATACACCCTAGCCTTAGTTATTAACATGTCTGTTTTGTCTTGCTCTGTAATCTAGGCTGATTCTAGATTTACTCTGTAGTCCAGGCTAGCATTGGACACATGACAATCCACCTGCCTTTGCTGCTGGAGTGCTGAGGTTTCACGTGTATGCCTCCATACCTGGCTTAGATGGTACTGGGAATTTGGACCCAGGGCGTTGCCCTTGCTAGGCAAGCACCTTAACCACTGAGCTACACACCCAGCCCCAAGTTATTAACTCGTATTAAGCTCCAACCACTAGACCACTGTAGGATAAAAATCAGTAGTAATTGTATAACCTAAGACAGATCAATTATTAACATGTCATATTAACCAATTAAATTAGACAGCCATTCCATGCTTATCATTAGAAAGGTAACCTGTGTTATTAATAGAAGTATCTCTACAAACCAAATAGCAACTTATTGGAGAGATCTATTTATGGCAACACTATATCATTGTTATTACTATGAAAGAGTCTGCATTGATATCCTATATATAATTAAGTAGTGAAAAGTTACTGACTCCAAATAGGCCAAAACAATATAGTCAAGAATTATTTATTTAATGCTTAACAGTAAGTAGTATTAATAAGAATGTTGGGAGTAGGACAAAGGAGGATTGAAATGAAGGGTCAGTTGTGAAGGTAAAAGGAATAACAGAGGAATTGATGGGATAGGAAAAAGTGAGACAGAACTCTAATCAAACAGCAGAGTAAAGTAAATTGGACTAATTGACACAAAGTAGGAACCCAAGAAAGAAATGATAAAATAGAGATTAATGCTATAGTCTATAAAAATGCTATCCAAAAAAGCAAAAAAAAATTGAAAGAAAAAATACAAAAAACAAACAATAAAAAGAAGTTTAATACATACAAAATTCATACAAAGAACCCTTGAGGTGAGTACAGAATCCAAAAAATTTCCTATGTTATTTGGATAGGTAATCTCCTTCCAGGTTCTCTCCATTTTCTCCATTTTCTCTTTTGATGTCTAGTTCTAGATTTACGGAGAAGGGAGAGCAGTCACGCAAAGGTGTGGAATGGAAGGCCGAATTGAATGATTTTTCAAACCTTCTAATCTTGTCTTCCTTATTTTAGCCATTCTTTGGACTTTAACCTCACTTCTAGAAGTACCTAGTACTACCAGTTTCTGTGCTTTTATAGAAGTGTTCTCAAGTAACAATTGGGAATAATTCTTAGTTTTCTGTAGTTCACCTTCCCAAGTCTGCTAGGTTACTTTTGCTGTATTTGTTTTCTGTGTTCCAATTTTGCTGTTGTCTTATTTTTATTCTGTCTCATGGGTTTATAAGTTTAAAATCCAGATACTGTTGGGTGCTTTTTTAAGCTTTGGGAAGGAGCAAAATTGGATATGTGTGTTTCATGTAACTTTTCAATCATTTTTACTTCCTTCTTTCCTTCCTTCCTTCCTTCCTTCCTTCCTTCCTTCCTTCCTTCCTTCCTTTTATTTATTTTTTTACACAGGGTCTCCCTCTGTAGCCCAGGCTGGTCCTGAACTCACTGTATAAGCCAGGCTGGCCTGAGACTCACAACTATCCTCTGCCTTAGCACCCCAAGTGCTGGCATTACAGGCATGTGCCACTATACCTGGCTTACATGGTTCTGGGGAATCGGACTCAGATCTTTGTGTTTACTAGGCAAACTCTAACCATTGTGCTATTCCTCCAGCCAGTCACTTATTTTTCAACTAGCATGAAATTTCTTAGAGTCAGCAGGCCCCCAAGACATACTTTAAAAAGTCTTAGTTACTTTCTTGTTACTGGAACAAAGTACCTAACATCCAGAACTTTAGGGAGGAAAGATTTATTTTACTTCACTGTTTTGGAAAGCCGTAGTCCATTCAGGGTGGGTGGGTGGAAATGTTGGAATCACATGGTAGGATCAGAGCCCAAAAAAGAGCTGCTTTTGGTGTGGCAGAACAGAGCCAAGTCAGGGAGGAACAGTGGAGCTACCCTTCCAGGTCCTTGCCCTGTCTGTCATCGGTCCTCTTTGGGCCAAGCCTTCAACTGGGCCCTACCTCCAATCACCATCACAATACATGAGTCTTTTGGGTAGCACTTCAGATCCAAACCATAACACCTACTATATTACTGAGAATTAAATGCCATTTTACCTCTCAAGCTTCTCAGCCCTGTTCCTCTGAGAAAATAAGGCAGGAACCTTTCCTCTTTCTCACTCTTTCAGTGCCTGCCTAGCGAGATTTAACACTTTGCTATGATCCTGCTTGCCTCTGCTCAGAATGTTGATCCCCATTTCAGACTTGATCTGAGCCTTTCTTAATAGCATCCACATTTCTTTTTTGGCCATAAATCAGATTCATACTTACTTTTCTTTGTAACATTTTCTCTGTTTCCTCCAGGGAGACTTGTGCTCTTTCTTTAGAGCTTTTTCAGCAGTTCATCATATTTAATCTTATGTTCATATACATCTTATATTGCCAGATTGTGTGCTCATATAAGACAGGACCAACCTATTCACCAGCATCTCTCTGGTCATCTACATCTCACTAGTATTGGACACTTAATGCTGTGCAGTGATAAAACTCTTATCAATCTTTTACAAAACTGAATGGCAGTCATAAATTACCTGTAATAAGGCTGCATGTACTGAAACATCAGGTTTTATTTTTTGTTTAAAGCCCAAAATTTTTCAGTCATACTTGTAGCCAGGCATAGTGGTACATGACTGTAATAACAGCAGTGTGGGAAGCTGAAGCAGAAGGATCACAAATTCAAGTCCCACTTAGTCAATATAGCAACTTAGTGGAACCCTGCCTTAAAATAAAAAGTAAGAAAACAGTAGGAGATGTAGCTCAGTGCAAAGGTCCTGGGTTCAATCCCAATACTATCAAAACATAGGTTATGATACTATATTATTTTTCTTATATCAAAGGCTCTTGAATGTATGTATATGCTTGATTAAGAAAGAAAGAATATAAAAGCTAATTAACAGTTATTTAACAACATTTGGAATTTTGGGACATAAAGTAATAATTTTGGTAAAAATAAGATAAAATCTTATATGTTAAAGTAGTTTGCTTGCTGTGTTTTGTTTGTAGGTCAAGTCTGGATTCTTCCATGAAAGTGATTCCAAAGCTGTTGCTAAATCCATTAGAGACCGGGTGACTCTTATGAAAAAATCCAGAGAGAAGAAGCCTGCTGGTTGTGTGGAAGAACGTAGAGATTCTCAGTGTAAGTCTGTGGGAAATATATTTGCTCAGCACCAAACTACAACTTTGCCCCTTGCTCCTGCTCAGCATACCAGGGCTGAATGTGAAGAAACTGAAGTCGATCAGCATGTTCAACAACAGCTTCTACAAAAAACCCCACAGCACCACTGCTTCTCTATTAGAGGTAAAACAATTATAAGTTTTTTCCCATTTTATTGATATGTACAAGTGCAGGATTTAAGGTTTACAATGGAGTTGAGCATTTTGTGCACATTCGTTTCCTGTCAAAGTGACAAGGGCTTTCCCGCTCTCCTTTTGTCTCTCCTCCAAACCTCCCTTCCCTCCCTCTACCCCCACCCTGTCCCTCTCTTTCGTTTTGTCTTTCGTCTAAAGTTCCATGAGATAGTTGTGGCCTGGCTCTCTCATATCAGACAGACCACCCGATGTTTCACCTTCTGCTTCTGACTCACTTCACTAAGAATGATGTTCTCAAGTTGCCTCCATTTGCCCGTAAAAGCCTCCACGCTGTTGGACTTTATAGATGCATAGTATTCCATTGTGTATAAATACCACAGTTTGTGTATCCACTGGTCTGTTGATGGGTGTTTTGGTGACTTCCGTATTCTAGCTATTGTTAGTTGTGCTGCTATGAACATGGGTATACATATATCTCTGTTGTATGTTGTTTTGGCCTCTTTTGGATATGTTCCCAGGAGGGGTGTCACTGGATCAAAGGGGCTATTTATTTCTAGTCTTTTGAGAGCTCTCCATACTTCTTTCTAGAGTGGTCGAACAAATTTACATTCCCACCAGCAGTGCAGGAGGGTTCCTTTCTCCCCAATAGCCTCGCCAGCACTGATTGCTGTTTGACTTGTTGATATAAACCATTCTCTCTGGAGATGGTATCTTTGCGTTGATTTGATTTGCATTTCTCTTATGGCTAGAGATGTTGAGCATCTTTTCATGTATCTATTGGCCCTTTCTACTTCTTTGTGAGTGAACTGCCTCTTCATTTCATTTGACCATTTTTCAATAGGATCCTTTATTTTGGTGGGCTTAATTTTCTTTAGCTCCCTATGTATTCTAGTTATGAGTTTCTTATCTGAGGCGTTGGTGGTGAATATTTTTTCCCAGTCTGTTGGTTCTTTATTTACAATTTGACACTTGCCTTTGCTGTGCAGAATATTTTTAATTTGACAAGACCCCATTTGTTGATAATGGGGATAATTTCTTTTGCTCTTGGTGTCTTGTCTAGAAAGTCTTTGCCTACCCCTATGTCTTTTAGATATTTACCTATTTTGTCTTCTAGAAGGTTTAGTGTTTCATTTTTCATGTCTAGGTCTTTAATCCACTTTGATTTGATTTTGGTGTATGGTGATAGGTGTGTTACTAGATTCATTCTTCTGCATGTGTATGTCCAGTTTTCCCAGCACCATTTGTTGAACAGGCTGTCCTTTTTCCATTGTATGGATTTGGCCCCTTTGTCAAAAATTAGGTAGTTGAGGGTATTTGGGTTTGTTTCTGCATCCTCGATTCTGTTCCACTGGTCTATCTGTCCATTTTTATGCCAATACCAAATTATTTTTACCACTATGGCTTTATAGTATAGCCTGATGTCTGGGATTGTAATGCCTCCTGCCTTGGTCTTGTTGCTCAGGATTGCTTTGGCTATTCTTGGTCTCTTTTGGTTCCATATGAATTTAAGAATTGTTCCAAGTTCTTTGAAGAAACTTGTAGGTATTTTGATAGGAATTGCATTGAATCTATATACCAGTTTCAGTAGTATAGTCATTTTGACTATATTTATTTTGCCTATCCAAGAGCAGGGGATGCCTTTCCATTTTCTAATGTCTCCTTGACCAAGCCCGCTCGGTCAGTCAACGAGAACACGAGAGGGGGAGTGCGGATTGAAGAAAACTGGACTCTTGCAAGGGACGCTGCAAAAGGCACTTTATTGTTTACATCTTCCCTTATATACCCTCTTTGCCTTCCCACTAGTCAACAGTCACGTGTTTCCACTCCTGATGGAAAACAGAAAACACCTGGAACCGCAAACGGTCAAAACAACACTAGCAAAAGGTCAAAACAATGCGTGATTTAGATTGCTAACACCTGGAGTTCCAAATGGTCAAATGGTGAAGGAACTTGGCCGAGGTCAGCAATGCTGTGGCTCCGGAGCCCTGCAGGCCCCAACATCTCCTATAACTTCTTTCTTCAATATAGTGTAGTTTTCTTTATATAGGTCCTTCACATCCTTGGTTAGGTATACTCCTAGGTATTTAATTTTTTGCTGAGCTATTGAGAGTGGAATTGTTTTTCTGGACAGTTATAATTTTAAAAAGCAAATATATATCCAATTAAGTCCCATTATCTATAAATAGTACTTTTATGTTTTTCAGAATGTTGTTACTTGTCATTTATTAAGTCTTTTACAAAATTCTTGAGATAGGGCAGTTAGTTTTTTTATTTTAAAATTAAGAAACTGTTCTAGCTGGATATGGTGACAAATGTCTGTAGTTCCACCATTTGGAAGATGAGGTGAGTGGATTTCTTGAGCCCAGGAGTTTGAGACCAGACTGGGAAACATAGCACGATCCTGTCTCAAAAACATCAAATATAAAAACTTGTCCTGCTAAGTTACTTATCTGAGGTGCGAATTGTATAAGGATTACCGTCATGATTTGTTTTGTTCAGAGAAAGAGAAAAATGAACTTAGATTTTTTTGTGCATTAATAGGAGTTGAATCAGGGCCTCTAGGCAAGCACTTTACCACAGAATTACATCTTCAACCCTTTTTATGGTATTTTTTGTCTTGAGACAGAGTCTTGATGCCTAGCCGAGGCTGGCCTCAAATTGGCAGTCCTCCAATTTCAGGCTCCCAAGTAGTTGGAATTCCAGGTGTGCAGCTCTTAGTATCATTTTAAAGAACCTAGCATAAATCATTTAATAAAAAAGCTTGTAACTAAAGATAAAATTTTAAGAATGAATTTTGTACATGTTAAGACCCCTTATAGTTTAGACGGAAGTATAAACAGAAGTTCTCTATTTTTTATCATGTGTGGTGGTACATGACTCTAATCCCAACACTCTGGGAGGCTGAGGCACAAAATCACAAGCTAAAGCCCAGTACAGATAATTTAACAACTTACTAAGACAATGTCAGAAAATAAATAAGGGCTGGGGATATAGATCTGTGTGAAGGCCCTAAATGCAATCCACAGTACTGCAAAACAAAAGAAAACCCTCTCTTTTTTTGCTGTAATGCATTCTCTTCTGTAGAAGGGCAGAAGATTTCCATAATAATAACCACTTGTTTTACAAAGATTATTTTTTAATCTAGTTTCCAGGAGAAAGAGATTATACTTAAATCTTGATGGCAAGTGTAGTTTAGTTAGGAATATGAAATGGTCAACAAATGGGGTTGATTTTTATGTGATTGTTTTTAGATTGGCTTCATGAAGAAAGCTTTAGAGCTAGGATATATCTCAAAGGTAGAGCGTATGCTTAGCATGTGTTAAGCCTTAGGTTCCATCCCTAGCACCACAATAAAAGAAAAAAATTTAGTTGTATCACTATATCAATATTTAATTGCTTAATAGAGTTTACATGATTGTTTTTGGTAATTGTTCACCATATATATTCTTTGTAGCTCTTTCTGGTTGTTAGGATAAAAATAATATCCATGAAAAAAACCGACGTTTTTACCTATATAATTTGGACATTGTGCTTCAAAATTTTCCTTTTGCACATTGCTTCTTCTCTTTGTTACAGGTGATAATTTATCTGAAGCAGAAGCTGGATCAGCTATACATCCAGATAATTCACGTCAGCCCAGTATAGCATACTCCTCAAACCAGACGCTGGGCTCCCAATTGGTTTCTAACATCCCTCAAGCTGACATAAATCTTCCAGGGCAAATTTATCCATTTCAGCAACTAGTGGGACATTGCCAGCAAATTCCAGGGGTGAGACGAGCTGTTACATTTTACATATATAGTAATATAGTTACCATAAATTGGAGAGTTGATCTTTTAATCTTTTTTTATCTTTTCTTAATCTTCTTTTTTCTTTCGGTTGCAAAACCAGCCAAAGCTGACTCAGACTTTCCCTGTAGTTGAAGGTCAGCCCACTGTTTTGCCTGTACATGTCCTTGGTCCTACTGTTGTTGCACAGTCCCAAGTTTCCCCATTAACTGTGCAGACAGTCTCACGGATAAAGGTAAGACACCTATTTAGAAGCTCTATATTCATTAAAACAAATATAACTGCCTATACTTTTCCAACAAGCAATGATCCTGTTTCATAAATCCACTGTAGTTTAGATAAAAGTCACTGAAAACTAAGAGTTTTCTTATGCTTTCCTTCATCCAAGACAATTCTCTGGAGGATATACGTAGGAGTATATAACTAGAATCCTAATCTGCAGTTTGTGTAATTGGAGAAGCAGTCGAAAACTCAGTGTATGGACAGAAGATTTACTTAGTATTCTGCTGTCTTTGCTCTCTTGGTAATTATAGTTTTTTTTTTTTGTATCAGACTTTTCCAACCTGGTTTGAATGTGGAGGATATCTGCTGCAGTTAATTAGAAATAATACCTTAGAGCCTTATATCATTTTAGCACATTCATTTTAATTCTTGACTTATTTTTGGTTCATGTTTCTGTAGGAGAAATAAACATTTTTATCTTTCAGACTCATAAAGTCAGCATTATTCATTTCTGATAGTGAGTACAAAGTCTGTGTGATTTCATATATCCAGATTGTGTACTGGTTGCCTAGGTTATGAACTCTGGAACATACAGTTGTCCTTTTTGCCATTACCTTGTTTTTCCCCTGCCTTTAATACCTGCATGCACCTTCTCTCTCTGAAAGTAAGATTTCCTAAGCTCCTGGGCATTCTTCAGTGTGCTGGCAGCTGGTTACATCTGTTTCTTTGAAGAGATTGGTATATAGTCATTCCCACTTCATCAACAAACTTAATGACTATCACCTTCCAAGGATATAAAGTTAAATAAGTGTTAAGGTTTGGACCTGGAATATCCTCCAAAAGCCTCATGTATGTGGAGGTTGTAGAATATCTATGGATTCCGTGTCCTGTTAACAGGTGGGACCTGGCTGGAAGTGGTAGATATTTAGGTTTGACTTGGAAAGGACAGATCACTGGGACCTGACACCTGGAAGGTTATACACTAGTTCCACCCTTCCTCATTCACTCTACTTCCTTTTGCATTACCACCATCTAAAGTTAAAGTTGTTTGTTTTTTTTTCCAGTGAGTCCTCTGCCATGTGCTTCTGTCATTGTCATCCATCCATGAGTGGATTAAGACTTTCTGAAACTTTAAGCTAAAATAAACCTTTCGTTCCTTAACTTATGGATGTCATGTATTGTGACCCAGCAATAAAAAAGCAACTAAGACAGTAAGGCATGATCCTTGCACTCAAGGAGTTTATAGTCTTGTAGGAAAAGAATATACATGTTTGACAAATGCCAGATGAAGTTAAAATATGTTGTGGGTAGATTTACTTTGATATAGTTGAGGGTTCCCGGTATTTGGCTAGTGTTTATAAGTAATATGGTACAAATCTGTAATTGAGTTCTTGTTGTGGTTTAATTTATCTCTGAACTTGTAATACAAGTATGTTAAAGCTCCTGCTTTAGGTTTAACCACATAAGAATACAAGTATGTGTATTTAAGTGTGTTTTGAAAATTTTTAAAGGTTGTTTTTCTGTTGTTCTTTTTTATCTTACTGTTGTACTAGGAATTTGACATGGACTTTCACATAAAGCTATATTCCTAGCCCCTTTTTAATTTTTTCAGCCAGGATGTCCCTACATTGCTAAATTTTTCAGGTTGGCCTTGAAGTTGTGATTCTACTGCCTCAGACTCCCAGTATGTTGGGATTACAGGCATTTACTACCACACCTAGCAAAAAGTTTGGAAGTTATTATGAAAGTGTTCTTTCCCTATCTGAAAATAGGCTTAAAGTTACAAAGAAGAAACTGAAAAACATCTGTTAACCTTTAACCTTTCATCTAAAACCAGCAGCATTTGATGATGTTTGGAGATACATATATTTTTGGCCATCAAGTACCCATATAAGTAAGCTTAGGTCTTAGGTCTACTTAGGTCTACTACTTAGGTCTTTTATGAGCATGTTGAACCACAATCTAGGAATTATTTTATCCAACCTATATTTATTTCCACCAATTCTCTCTTTTTGAGAGATCATTTATCCTCATTGATCTATCATATTTAGATCTTGGGAGTTTCCCTGGTGTGTGAAGGTGCCCAGTTCATCCACACTAACTCTGCCAGGGTTTGAGTGAGTTAGGTAGTAAGTGTAATAAATGAGAAACCATGAGCAGTATATTATGGGACATTCTCAGACCTTTTTGTCTTTGTTGAGCTTTCCCAGGCAGGAGCTGCAACAATGTTTATTTCTTAGTTCAGGCAGTTAGTTGGGTCCCCCATTTCCTGGTTCACAGATCAGTAACAAACACTTGAAAGCTCTGCCAATCTCAGCAAACTCATACAATCCCTGCAGGACAAACCCCACACATCCGCCCCTTCCAGCCAAGACCTGCCTCCCAATAACACAATTCCAAATACATGAGGCCTTTGGGGGAAACTGAAGTTTCAAACTATAGCAGTCTTCAACAGAAATTTACTTATGATACTGGGATTTTCATGGAATTAAGGCTATATACCTAGCAACTTTTTGATACTTTGATGAAAGTTTCAGAATACAGTATTATTTTGTCAATATATCTTGAATAGTCCCATTGAAATGGTCATGGCATATGCATTTGTAACTTAAATTTTCCTTGCACGTGCAACAGGAATGGAAGCTGGTCCTTGGAGCAGATGGACAAATTTCAGTGCAACTAACGACTTAGACATGTCAGTTATGGGAATTCCACAACTAGTGACTTTTTTCTCCACCGTTTTTATTAATATAGGCAATACATAAGGTTTACGATGAACTTGAATATTTTGTGCACATCCGTATCATATCAATATTATGATCCCTTTCCCTCCCCATTTTTGGCCCTCTGATGCCTCCCTTCCCCCAGTAACTCCCACTATCACAATCATTTGCTTCTATAGAATACCTGTGTTCTGAGTGGCCCAAATCAGAGAAACCATGTAATATTTAACGTATTTAATTTTCTGCATCTGACTCACTTTATACTCAAATCACCACTTATTTCAGTTTCCCACCCCTAGAGAGGGCTGCATACATATCTTGATGCCTTTTCTCTGAGTCCAGAAGAGCCCTTTATTGGAGTGATTTGTGAAAAGTTCTTTTTTCTGTATCTTACTATATCTTTGTTGAGATTCTTTGATGTGGCTTCACCCACCAGTCTCCACAAGAAGAGAACTATGACAGTGAAATTCACAAGGCTAGAAAATGTAAGAAAGAAAAAGAGAGAAGTTAAATTTCAAATTACTTATCTGAGTACTAAAAGGTAAATATTTGTACATTCAAAAGACATTCAAGTTGTCATTGCATCAATCAGTTTTCTTAAGGATAAACTTAAATCCAAGACCAAATGAGTGAATTGCTACATTAAATAGGCTCAAGTCTATATTGAATTGCTACATTAAATGAGCTTAAATCTATATCACATAAGTACTTAAAACAATAGAAAGAGTGTCATGCTTAGATATTTCAGAATTTTTAAAATTTTCATAAATTATTTACTCACATTTCACTAATTAGTAACATTTTGCCAGATTTGGTTTATCAGTTTACCTACCTATCGATCCTTAACTTCATGCATACATATTTTTAAAGATTTTATACCAGTTCCTTGTGTTGAATATAATTATTATGTTTTGAAAACTTTCTGACTTTTAAAGATAATAATTATGGGGAGAGATTCACAGATTTTATGAGACAGTTGGTACTGTTTTAGAAGGATATCAATCAAATGATTCAAATACCAGTCTATTTCTTTTGTTACACTTTCACTGTAGATGCTTCCTTTCCATCATATTTTTTTAGTGCTGCTTGTCTCTCTAAAACATTTCTTCAAATATTTTCTGCAGTGCTAGGCTGGTGGTCACCAATTTCTTTAGGGATTCTTGATCATGAAAATTTTTTACTTCTCCTTCAATTATCAGGGATAATTTTGCTGGATACAACAACATGGGTTGACACTTGCTGTCTTTTAAAGCCTGAAGGATCTTGCTCCAGGTTCTCCTAGCCTTTAAAGTTTTCATTGAGAAATCTGCAGTAATTCGAATGGGTTTGCCTTGGTAGAATAATGTCTATTTTTCTCTTACTGCTTTTAAAATCCTTTCTTTATGTTTTATTTCTGAGGTTTTGAATATGATGTGTTGTGATTAGTCTTGATGCTGGTTGTGGTTATTTGATGTTATATAAGCTTCTTGTATCTGAAAATTAATTTCTTTTTCTAGATTAGAGAAATTTTCTTGCACATTTTCAGTGAATAAATTCTTTACACCTTCGGTGTTGTCTTCTGCTCTTCCTCTCATACCCATTATTCTGAGGTTGGTTCTCTTTGAATCATCCATCAGGTGTTGTATCCAGCTACTTCGCTCATTTCTAATTTTGGAGGTCTGCCTAATTATATCATATGTTTCCTCCATTTGTCTACAAGTTCCGAAAATCTGTTCTCACAATATTCAAGTCATCTTCTCCTGCTTTGACATATATTTTTATATCCTGAATTTAATCTAGATTTCTTCTCATATTTTCCACTTCTCTATCAAAATGTTCCTTCATATCTTGCATTTCTTTATTTACTTCAGCCAACTTTTGATTTCTGGCTTCAGTATGCACAGTCAGCTTTGTCTCCATTAGGAACACTATTTGATTTGCAAGTTCCTCTTTAAGCCCTCAGATCAAGGCTTGCATTTCTTTGAGAACACTTTGTTTGAACTGGTTGTTTGACTTATTTGCTTTTTGACTTCCTTCCCTATGAGTTCCACTATTTCAGGGCCCTTGACTTTAGTTTCTGGGGTCTCAGCCATCTTTGTGGGTGTCTTATTGCCTTGTCTTCCTCCCATGTTTCTGTTGAGGGACTTCACTTTAAAGGCCTAGCTGAGAGGTGTCTTTGAATGGCTATGATGGTGTGGGGTGGAGAGCTGAAACCTCTGAGTTTTGTGCTGGGAGGAGGCAGGGAGGGTGGTCCTAACAGTCTGATAGCCTCTGCGGTGTCTTGTTCACCCCTGTGGCCCTCTCAGCAAAGCTCTCCCGACTGTCCTGGCTTCCCTCCCTCGAGGGCTGTGCTCTTCACCCTGGGAGGTGCACCCACTACTCTGAGCCATTCAGGAGGTCAGCAGCCATTTTGTCCTGTCTGCAACTGCCTCTTGCCAGTTTCTTCCTAATCACTGCTTAACAGTGACCCCAAAAGCCTTGGTGTGCTCTTTTGAGCTTTCTTTTACTCTAATCAGTTCAGTTTTAGGCTCTTTTTTTTTTAATGGCTCCTGTTTATGTCATTGCCTGTTATGGCTGCCAAGCACTGCTTCTGATCTGGGCTGGGCTCCAGGAGGCCTTTTCTAGGGAGAGTTCACATTGAGTTTGTAGTATGGACTACCTGCAGGTTTGTTTTTCAGAGGCTGAGGGTACCAGCTGCTGACAATTCCCATTTCTCCCAGATAAGCTCTTACCTCAATCTGAGGTTCTGGCCTCTGGGCTTTCCTTCATCTGTGCTCTGTGAGTGCCAGAAGTTCAGGGCCATGCCCATTTGGCTGCTGTTTTTCTCCACTTCTGATATGTCTTAAGGGTTTCTGAACTTCCTGTGGCCTCCTGTCAGTTGGGGTGCTCCTTCCACTCCTAGCTCGGTCAGATGTTCCCGGCTGCACGTGGGCTTTCCTCTGTATGCAGATGCCTTTGGCTCCCAGTCATTTCCAGTGGTCTGTGACAGCTTCCTGGGAGGCTGTTTTTTTTTTTTTTTTTCCCCACTTCCGATGTTCCTTCAGGATTTCTGATCTTCCTTTGATCTCCTTTCAGTTTTGGGGGTGTTCCTCCCCACCTCTATTGAACATATGTTTTTTGTCTAAATTCTCAACTTTTTAAGTGGATTCATAATGAGAAATTTTACAGCTCTGTTACTTGGCCACCATCTTGAACACAACTAATGTTTTATGCACTTTTTCTGTAGACATTTCCTGCTTCACAGATGACTTCCAAAATCTGAAATTTTGTCTTTGAGTCTGGCACTCTGGTCCCAGCAATGAGAATTAGGCATAAGCTAATGCATCAGTTGCCAGTCAGACTTCTAGGTTTTTGCTGGTTAATCTCCCTCAAGCTTTATTGACTCATTCTGCCTGTTATGTGAGCAAGTCCAGAGAATACTGCTGGAACAGATCAGCTCCCTTCTAATTCCATTGGGTGGGATGTTCGGAGGCCCATAATCCTTCACAAAAGATGCATTTTTGTATGACAGCCATACCCAGTGGTATATCAGAAGTTAATAACTCCAGGTTCTTTGGTATCACAAAGCCAGACCGTGGATTTGAAGGAATCTGTTTCCAAGCTTCTACTCAACAACAAGAAATATTCTTACAACTTAAGATTATGGCGTTTCCACAGAAAATATCCAGCATGATTGTATTCTGCAAGAGTTTGAATCTCTTGCATGTCAGCAGCAGTGAAAGGGTGGTATTGAAAGTGTGGTTTGGCCTCTGGAGCAGCCATCTTACTCTGTTTAATACACTTATGCTGTGCCATCTGCAGAAATACCACCTTTCCTAGTGAAAGCTACAGATCAGCTAGCCTTGTTGTGTTAGTTACTTTTTGTTGCTGTGACTCAATACCCAACATCCACAAATTTAGGGAAGGAAAGGTTTATTTTAGCTCACAGTTTCAGAAGGTCACAGACCATTCAGAGGCAACTGGCAGCAATGGAAGTACATGGCAGAGGCAGAGGTGGAGGCAGCTTCTCAGGACATCACACACAGGAAACCAAGTCAAGGCAAGTTGAGACTAGTTCTCAAGGAAGGCAGGAAGCAGCTCATATATCCTTCCAGGTCTCATCCCAGTGATCAGCCCCTCCTGGATCCAGGTGGGGAAGGTATGATAAGCCCCCATTACACATCAGTAATCCAATTTACAAGCATGTAATCCGATTTTTATGCCTGTAATCCACCCCTCCAGACTAGGCCCCAATCCCCCAACAGCACATGGTTCCATAGACAATCTATAGCATTCAAATACATAAGACTTTAGGGGGACATTCCGGATCCAAACCACAGTACTTGTGATATGACCCAGAACAAACTTCTTACTCCAGCCAATTTACCCATTCCTGGCTCCAGCTCAGCCTATTTTTTCACTGCCAGTCTTGAAGCATCCACTATATATTGTACAACCACAAGTATCACAGCTGGCTTATTTCATGCAGGCTTCTTATCCAGTCCCATCTGCAATACAGTCCTCTTATTTGACACCAGCTGAAAGGCAACCTCCAGGTTATGCAATCCAGCCAACTTAACTGTGCAATCTATGAAACATACTGTTTATTAGGTAATTCCTTTTGAAAATGTGTCTTACTCAGTACAAACTGCTTATGCCATCCAGCCAGTAGAACAGGCAACCTTCGTAACCCAGCAAGTACACACAGTAAAACCTTCCTGATATCAAGCAAATACACATTACAAACTATAGATCAGAAGTCATACTCTGTACCACCTTTTGCAGCACAGACTTCTAAACCACAAGCCTATTTAATACAATACCAAGATAGTCCTTCTTTAATACTGGGGGGGGGGGGAGATGTATTTATTACCAGCTGTTAACAGCTTGAATCTAGAATGTCCCCCCGCAGCATCATGTATTTGGTCGTTGGGGGTAATCAAAGGAGTTCACATGATGTGGAGAGGTGGGACCTGGTCAGGAAGGGCACATTACTAAGGATGTGGTGGATCATTGAGAGTAAGGCTCTAAAGGATATATTCTTGCCCCATATTCTTCCCAACTTGCCCTCTAACCTTCTTCCCGTGATGCCATGAACAGCTGTTCTGCACTAGGCCCTTCAGCCATGCCACGGTTGTCAGTAGACCATGAATGGACCTTTCCTTAAATTGTGGGTGTCAGGGATTATGTCTGAGCAACAAGAAAGAAACTAAGACACCAACCTCAGATACATAAACACTTTCTACTGAGCCTTTTTTCCATAGTGCATTCAATGGTTCCGCCCCAAGTATTTGTGGATTTGGACAGTGGCAGCTAAAATCTCAGGCCGCTTCAAGTACGGTCACATTTCAGTGGGCAGGAGAAGGACACACTCAGTACACAGGGCAGATGTCCTTAATTCCACAAACCCATTTGCAGGCCCAGACTCAGACTTCTCATTTCTCTGCACAAGTTTTTCCAATCACATATAGCACCAAGTTAAGTTTTTCACTCATTCCCCTCCCCATTATCCTTTTTATTAGCTTGTATTTGTGATACATAGTGATAACATTCAGCTTGAGGAATTGATGCATGTACATACTGCATCTTCATCATTTTTACTTCCATATCCACACCTTGCTTTCTCAGCCCAATTTTCTCTTTTAAAAAATCTATCTCCATCACTTTGAGTTTGCTCTTTTACTGCCTTATAGTTTGTTTTTCCTCATATTATGGAAATTATATGGTACTTAACCTTATGTGTCTGATTCATTTCACTAAGCATAATGATCTCAAAGTGTATACATTTTCCTACCATTCCTATCTTGTTCATTCACCTGTTGATGAATATACCAGCTGCTTCCACAATTTATCTGTTATTAGTTGTGCTGCTATAAACATGGGTGTGCATGTATCACTATTCTATGATGATTTTAACATTTTGGGAAGATACCCAGAAGAGGATTAGCTAGGTCAAATGAAATATCTATTTTCAGGTTTTTGAGGAATCTCCATATTCCTTACCATAATGATTGTACCAGTTTACACTCCTACTAGCAATGTAGAGTGGTTCCTTGACTCCATAACCTTGCCGGCTATTGTGGTTTGGATCTGGAATGTCCCCCAAAAGTCTCATGTATTTGGATGTTATGGATTATCTATGGAACCGTATGCTGTTAGGAGATTGGAGCCTGGTCTAGAGGGGTGGACTAGAGTCCAAGCATGAGGCAGACTGTAAACTGTAGGCATGTGGATTGGATTATCAGCATGGGTAGGGGCTTAAACCTGAAAGGGGTGGAACATTGAGACTGGACCCGGAATAGGCGGATCACTAGGATGAGACCTGGAAGGATATATGTTGCTTCTTGCCTTCCTTCGGGGACGTGGCTTGGCTTGGCTTGGACTCCTGTTTGCAGTGTTGTGAAGAGCTGTCTCCATCTCTGTCTTTGCCATGTGCTTCCACTATTGCCATCTGCCTCTGAGTGGACTGTGACCTTCTGAAACTGTGAGGTAAATAAACGTTTCCTCCCCTAATTTGTGGATTTTAAGTATTTAGTCGCAGCCACAAAAAAGTAAAGCACCAATGTTTGTTGTTTTTTGAGTTCTTGATACTGGACATTCTTACTGGAGTTAGAGGGAACCTGAGTATCATTTTTGTTTTGCATTTCTTTGATGGCTGAAAATGTTGAACACTTTTTCACTGGCCATTTAGTCTACTTTTTCTGAGAATTGTATATTCATTTCACCTGCCTATTTAAATTTTTCCGTGTGTGTGTGTGTGTGTGTGTGTGTGTATTCCAAATTCTTTAACACACTGGAGACATGGGGTTTAGGGAATCAGTGACCAGCCATACTCCCCCATTTTTCATTAACTCATACCTTTCCTTGGAGTCCTTTGCCCCTCTTTCTACCCTGTCACTTGTGTTGGGGCCTTTTTATGCCATTATTTTTGTGAATTTCATAATAGAGACATCCGTCTACAGTCAGTGTGTTGTGTTTGGTCCTTTTCATTGAGCATTATTGATCCAAGGTGGTCCCACTTTCTCTTAAGATGTTTCATATTTGTCTTTATGGCTGCACAGTATTCCATTGTGTATAGGTACCACATCTTCATTAACTATTCTTCTGTTGATGGTCAGGTAGGTTGTTTCCAGGATTTGGCTATCATGAATTGGGCTGCTATAAATACGGATACATATGTGTCTTTTTGGTATATTGACATTATTTCTTTTGGAAACATGCCCAGTAAAGCAGAAGCTAGATCAAATGGGATTACTATTCTCAGCTTCCTATGGAATCACTGCTTTCCATAATGGTTGAACCAGAGTGCGTTCCCATCAGCAGTGGAGTAGAGTTCCTTTTTTTTTTTTTTTACCACACACTTCCAACAATTGTTATTTTTTGAGTTCTTGATGTAGGCTATTCTCACTGGGGTGAGGTGAAACCTCAGCGTTGTTTTTATTTGCATTTATCTGATGGCCAGTGATGGAGAACATTTTTTTTTCATGCCCTTGTTGGCCATTTTGTACTTCTTCTGAGAAGCTTCTTTTCATTTCAGCTGCCCGCTTCCTGATGAGGTTATTTATTGTAGGGGAGTTTGTTTTATGAGCACTTTGTATATTCTCGATATTAAACCTTTGTCTGAAGTATTACTGGTGAATATCTTCTACGTTGGAGTTGTCTTTTCACCTTGTTGATTGTTTCTTTTCTATTTGTTGATTCTTGCTTAGATTTATTATTCAGTTGGCGATCTGTTCAGTAACTTCTTTTCTATCTTCATGTCTTCTAGGGTTTTACCTATTTTTTTCCAGTAGATGTAGTGTTTCTGTTTTGATATCTAGTTCTTTGACCCATTTTTATCTGATTTTAGTGTATTCTGACAGATATGGGTCTAATTTCATTCTCCTGAATGTGGTCATCCAGTTTTCCCAGCACTATTTGTTGAAGATGCTGTATTTTCTCTAGTGGACTATAGTCAAAGGAATGTTGGACTGGGAGTTCTAGTCTCTGTTCTTCACTTGGTTCCTTACCCACTAGGTAACCTTGATCAAGTTACTTCTAAATTCTCTTATCTGTAAATTGAGGGAATTGAACCATATTATATATAAGAATCTCTTTTGTCATTTGAGTTTTGCTGTTTATAGGAAAGACTGTCAATAACCATTATAAAACATTATATAAATTAAATTATATAATACTGTCCAAGGTACTCTGGGAAAAATATAGAGAAAAAGTAGCCAAGTAGATTATAGTTTAAACCAAGTTCGCCAGTAGTATAGGTCTTGTTGAAAACAGGATAATTGAGCAAAAACTGGAAGCAGATATAGAAGTCAACAATGTTAATTCTAGGTAGAGAGAATAATGAATGCATAGCTCAGAGAGACGAGTGTGTCCACCATACCTTGGGCAATATTTTACAATATTTTCCATAAGTAAAGAATAGCAAGGATGTAAGTGTAGCATTCCAAGATCTTTTAAGTTCTAAAATGTTAGAAACCTATGGTCCTCTTATTGTTCTACATTTATAATGAAGCACTTTAATGCAGCACTTGCCTTGTAAGATAGTAATTAACTCTATTACATGATTTGTATTTGCCAAACAAAAGAGAACACCCACTCTGGGTGTGGGTGGCACAGATGGCAACTTCAACTAAGCAAAAAGGAAGGAAGAAGAAAATCACAGCTATCCTGGAAAAGCTCTGGCCTTTGCAATTGTCCTTATATTTTGTGCTTATGTCCCCAGTAAGACTAAAATTTCTTTGAAACAGGAATTCATCTCTGTGTTCTTCATACCAGATTTGTCTCTGTATTCCTAGCACCTCGTATAGTATTCACCTAGTATAGTGTTCAATATAAACTGCTTGTTACATGTTGGTTGAATTAAGATAAATAAAAGTTACTGTAGGGATATGTTAACTGAAAAAGAATATGAGGTGTGATTGGAAAATGTAATGAATACTTAACTTCAAAAGCCTTATTACAGTAAATTACATTGCTATTAATGCCCCTCAGAATACTACCCCTCCCCTTGAACAGAATTATTTCATCATTTTTACTACTTTCTGAAGCAGCTCTGGAAGTCCTTTTCATATTTTCAGTTGCACTGGCATAATTATCTCAGTGTCTTGAAACAAAGACACTTACCTTTCATGGTCATTTTGGTTTGGGGAAATTGTACCATGCTAGATTCACTAGGCAAGGTAGATGAGGACACACCATGATTCTTTGTTTTGGTAGTGGTCCCTGCTGGTTCTCAATTCGCTATGTAGCTCAGGCTTTCCTCAAATCACAACAATCCTCCTGCCTCAGCCTCTTGAGTGCTGGGGTTATAGCTGCGCGCCACCATATCCAGCATATGTGGTGCTGAGGAATTGAACCCAAGGCCTGTTCTTTCTAGGAAGCACTTTAACTATTGAGGTATGCCTCCAGCCCAAAGGATTATTTCTTATGCAGAGATGGTGACATTCTTGGGAAGTAAATAGACTAAATAAATCATTATAGAAATGAAGTCATGTAAAACTTCTGGTTACATTAATTTTTTGAAAATTTTTACCATAAACTAATAATATCTAATATATATATAGACAGACAAAGGGTGTCATTAGCATAGGAACTCAAATAGGTTGACCTTACTAATAGCAAAAATAGATCATGTGTACACAAATGGGTATTATGTAAATTGTTCTCTTGATGACTTTAAAATTTTCCCAGCAAAGTAGAAGCAAGGTCATGAAGTTGAAAAGTGTGTGTTAAGTTTGATAGCAGAAGAGAAGGTATAAGATAGTTGTAAGAATGATGGAAGAAAAAAATGAACTTCTGGTCAAGATGGCAGCTGAGTAACAGCACTGCACAATATCTCCTCATCAACTCACTTAAAAAGTCAAGAATTTAGTTAGAAAAAGTGTGTTTGGTGTGGCTAGGAAAGAGAGGAGCGTCCCTAAAAACTGAAAGGTGGCCAGTGGGAGGCCAGAAATTCTGAACGATCATCGAAAGCAGAGAAAAAAAAAAAAAAAAACAGCCCAGGAAGCCATCGCAGGCCAGGTGCAAACAGCTGGAGCCACAGGCAGCTGCCGACTGAGGAAAGCTCACGGGGACCTGAACATCTGACAGAGCTGGGAGAGGATGGAGCACACAACAACAGAGAGGAGGCTGCAGGCAGGTCAGAAATCCTGAAGTCACATCGGAAGAGGAGGAAAGAAGCAGCTGACATGGCACACCCCAAGCTGCTGGTGTCCACAGACCACAGATGGAAGAAGGTCTGGAGGCCAGAACCTCAGCCTGAGGTAAGCACAGATCCGGACTAGTGGGAATTGTCAGCAGCTGGTGGCCCAGCCTCTGAAACACCAACCTGCGGGTAGTGGGTACTACAAACGCAGCATGCACTCCCCCTAGAAAAGGCCCTGGGATCCCAGATCAGAAACGTGGCTCAGCAGCTGTCTCAGGCAGTGAAGTCAGCAGGAGCCATTTTCTTTCCTGCGCACCAGAGACAGCCAGAGGTAGGAGAACCATGGGGAAATGTGGTAACAAATCTCAAACAAAAAGACCTGACACCCCAGAAGATGATACCAGGGATACTGAAGTTGCAGAACCCAAAGAAGAAAAGGGCAAAAATGATGGTAACTGCTGGGCCCAGATATTCAGTGAATTAAAGCAGGAAATAAAGCAGGAAATAAAATAGACAATGCAAGAGCTACACCAACACATAGCTAAGCAAAGAGCAAGCCTTCAAAAGCAATTACAGGAGACCAAAGAAGAAATGGTGAAATGTGGTTGATAAAACAGCACAAGAGCTACATTAACACACAGCTAAGCAAAAAAGCAAGCCTTGAAAAGCAACTAGAGGAAACCAAAGAAGAAATAGACCAGAAGATAATGAAGGCAATACAAAAAATTAGAGAAGAACGCAACAGAGATATAGATAAATTGAATGCAGATATTCAGGAAATGAAAAACACGCAGGAAATAATAAGCAACCACTTTAAACAACTTCAGAATAGAATATCAGACCTAGAAAATAAAGTGACTGAGCTGCAACATACAGACCATGAAGAACACAAAGTAAATAAGAAAGAAAGCGAATCATTACAACGGCTGATAGATAATTCAAGGAGAAACAACCTCAGAATTATGGGCATCCAAGAGAAGACTGAGGACAATACAAAAGGCTTAAAGGACATGTTTAATTAAATAATGGAAGAAAATTTCCCAAATCTAAGAAAAGAAATGAACATGGAACCATTGCAGTCATATAGAACACCAAACAACTTTGATCAGAAGAGATCCTCATCACAACACATCATAATTAAAATTCTAGAAACCCAACACAAAGAGAAAATACTAAAGGCAGTAAGAGAAAAACAGAAGGTGGCCTACAAAGATAAGCCCATCAGGATAACTGTAGACTTCTCAATCCAAACTCTAAAAGCCAGGAGATCATGGAGGAATGTCATCCAAGCACCAAAAGAACATAAATGCCAACCAAGACTGCTATCTGCAGCAAAATTATCTTTTAATTTAAAGGGAGAACTTAAAACTTTCCATGACAGAGACAGCTTAAAGGAATTTGCAGCCACTGAGCCAGTGCTTCAGAGAATACTTAAAGGAAACTTAGAAAGTGAAAGGGAGGACAGCATCACCAATGACCCCAGAGGAAAGGCGACAAAAGCTAGAGGAGAATGAGCTGAGAAAAAAGTATAGTAGTAATCAGTAAAATATGAGTAAACAAGTTATGAAAGTTAAAAAATTCTGAAATAACTAAATTTGCCTTCGTGTCATTCACTTTAAGTATATTTATGTGATATACATTTAAGTTCATTTAATGTAGCAATGTGATATATTTTTAACTTTGTTTATTGTAGCAATTCACTTATTAGGTCACTGATGAAAATTTATCCTAAGGAAACTGATTGATGTAAAGATAGCCTTGTAAATGTACAAGTATGCACCTTCCAGTATTCAGCTAAGGCATTTGAAATTTAACTTTTTTTTTCTTCTTTCCCAAATTTACTAGTCTTTTGAACTACATGCTTGTAGTTATTTTCTAATGCGAACTGGTGGGTAAGGCCAGGTTTAAGAATAGCAACAAAGATATAGCAAAATATAGAAAAAAAAACTTTTGGTAAATATCCCAATAAAGGGATTGGTTGGATTGAGAGAAAAGGCATCAAGATTTAACTACTGCACTACTGCGACCCATTTGAGAAATAGGAAGCTGAGAGTGGTGACTTAAGTGTAATGACTTAGGTGCGGAAGATTAATATGTTAAACACTGTATGGTTTCTTTGACTTGGAAAACCCAGAACTCAGACATTTTTTGGAACCATATGAAGTGATAGCCGGAGTAGGGCAAAGAGATAGGGAGGGGGAGGGAGGGTAGAAAATGGGAAGGGATTGTAAAGTCGATATGATACATAGGTGTATGAAACACCCAAATTCATTGTAAATGCTATGTTTTATATTTGTATGTTAATAAAAATGGCAGGGAAAAAATAAAAAAAGAAAAAAGTGGACAAGAAAAGTAGTGAGATCGACAAGTGGCATTAAGGACTCTCTTGAAATTAATTGTTTTAAGAGTTAATGTCTGTTGAATTTGGTGCTTTCCTTTTCCTAAATATTGGAGTATGTCAGGGGTTTGGTGATATTGTATTTAAGAATGCTGTTTACTTTCCCAAATTGTTTACGGTGGACTGTTTATCTGTACTCATTGTGAAGAAGTACAGGTTGTTTTAGGGAGTTTTCTTAGTAGTCATCTAAAATTTCTCCTCCCTTCTAGCCTCCAGCTTGAATTTTGGTCAAACTTTATTGCTGCTCATTACTTAGCACAACAGTGTTTAGAGGTAAACTATATTGATTAAGCCTCTTGAAATTTTTAAACTATGGGTTAACATAGTACAAGAAAGATAATTTCAATTTTTTTGTTGAAAATGTTTAGCATTGGCAGCTCACAGCAGGTGTTTCATTCCAGTTTTTATTAATTTTATTTTTGAGAAGCACTGACCAAGATAAATGACAAAACTAGCCAGATTCCAGAGTTTAAATGCATCAGGACTCTGTAAAGTGTAATGTAGTATTTTTTTCTCTAACAACTCTGCATGTTAGCATTTCTATGTTGTATGTTGTAAGATTGCACAAGGAATTGTGCTTTTTATTAGCATTTCTATTTTACCAATGTTTCATAGCTGAAGTCAATGAAATCATTTATTTTTTTCAGTTAAATTTTTACTTTCTCTCTTGGGTACTGAAGATTGAACCCATATCCCTCATACATGGCACTTCTGAGCTATACTCTATCTCCCAGTTCCACTTTCTGAAACAGTGAAGTAATATCTTTCCACTTAAATCTTGGTAATTGTCTTAGTTACTTTTTCGTTGCTGTGACTCAATACCCAACATCCACAAATATAGAGGAGGAAAGGTTTATTTTAGCTCACAGTTTCAGAAGGTCACAGTCCATTCAGAGGTGGCTGGCAGCAATGGAAGTGAATGACAGAGGCAGAGGTGGAGGCAGCCTCTCATGACATCACAGCCAGGAAGGCAAGTCAGTGCAAGTTGAGACTAGTCCTCAAGGAAGGCAGAATGCAGCTTACATATCCTTCCAGGTCTCCTCCCAGTGATCAGCCCCTCCTGGATCCAAGTGTGGAAGGTGTGGTAAGCCCCCACTACATGCCTGTAATCCACCCCTCCAGACCAGACCCCCATCTCCCAACATCATATGGTTCCATAGACAATCTATAACATTCAAATACTTTATTGATGTAGATTAAAGGAATAAATATCATGCTATGCCTTAGCTTTTTTGAGAACCTGCTATGTAGTAAGTCTTATGATTTCATTTTATCTTCTCTAACTTCTGTTCTTCAGAGAATCAGACTATTTATGTAAAAGTGCTATTGAACACAAGGTTGTAACAAAATATAGAAATGGTCCCTGAAAGTATAGTCTTGAACATATTGTATTTATGTGAAATTGCTTTGTTCTAATTGAATGGAAATTGTTCTGAACAGTGGAAATTGAAAAAATAATTTCAGAATGTACTTATTGCTTGTGCCTTCATAATTCAGCTTTCTCTCTTTTGTAATATAGATCAAGTAGAAGATTGAAGGTATTTACCTTATTTTTATTAGTGTGTATATGCAATACACAGTGGTTATATTAAACTTAAGAATTTTGTGCACATACATGTCTGAACAACTTCACATCGCCTTCTCCACCCCTTTCTCCTTCTCTCACACAAAGCTTGAGGATACTGACGTGAGAGAAACTTTTCAGGTTAATCTAATTCTCCAAGAAGATGCCAGCTTGATTTTTTTGCCATCTTCTTAAATTGCAGCATAAATGAAATGTTCAGTTTGGATGGTTGGCAGAAGAAGATAAAAGACTTATTGTTTAGGGATTATTGTAAACTGTCTATGCAAAAGGCATACTAATGGGAGGGTAGAAGTTACGGAAGTGGTTATTTATTTTCTCATATTGTACATGATACATTTTCAATTTTTATGTTTATATTCAATTTGGAAACCGTAATTCTTATAATTTGAACTTAATATTGATTACAGGTTTTAGTTTATACCATCACCAGTTTTTCTATCATAACTTCCTTTTCTTGATCTTTACGTTTTGCAAGTGCCTTTGTAGTTTGAAGAACAGCTTTGTAATTTCTCCAGTTTACTTGGGTATGCTGTTTTCTCTTTGGTTATTTAACCTTTCACTTATATTCACAAATGAAAAATAACCTGACTGCATATAAAAATCATTTTACAACCATCTCTTTTTTTCTGCATATTTTGTTCTCTTCCAGTTAATACTTCAGAAGGGGAAGCCTAAGGCAAGTCATCTTTTTTCGTTCCTGTTACTTCCTGCTTATAGTTGGTATTTTTTACCCAGTAGTGAAACATTTGATGTGCATCATATATATATCTTAGAGATCTTTAATTTCTTCACATGAAAATAGATTTTTAAAAATAATTCCTTTTTATTCTTTTATGGAAATTAAAATGATCTATTATTCTGCCTCTTGAAAATAAAATCTTTGGAATTCCAATCTTTTTTTTTCCCTGTGGAAATGTGTATAAGCATTCACTATTTTATCAGAATTGAATCATACCTGGTTTTGAAATTTTCTTTTTGTTAGGTATGTGAGAAATATTGTTCCAGACCTCCAGACCATTAAATGAGATTCATCTTCATCGATGCATGTATCAGTAATTTAATTTGTGTGAGTTGTTCCATTGTAGAGTATACTGCAATTTAGTTATCCATGTTACTTGTGCATTATACTTGGTTCTAATATTTGGCTGTTGTGGATAGCTGTTGTTAGCTTTGCTGTATATTTTCTAGTGGATATATGCACTCATTTCTGTTGTGTTTGTATCTAGGAGTGGCCTTTCTGGGTCATAAGATAAGGATACTTTTAGCTATACTAAATAATTTCAGGTAGTTTTCTAAAACATTTATGCCAAAATATATGTATATCAGCAATATGTGAGATTTCCATTACTCTAGATCCTTGTCAGTATTTAATATTGTCATTCTTTTAAACTGTAGCTATTGTGGTACATGAGATGTAATATTTATTTTTTAATTTGCATTTTCCTGAGAAATTATGATGTTGAGCATCTTTTTGTGTAAGTATTAGAGACTTATATACCTTCTTCTGTGAAATGTTCAAGTCTTTTTATTGGACTGTCTTCTTTTAGTCTGTATTAATCATTAGCAGTTCTTTAGCATTGTTTTGTCTTTTTTGTTGTTTTTCATTTTTATTTCAGAGGCATGCTAGGGTTTGAATCCTTGGGCTTTGGGCATGCTAGACATATCCTCTATCACTGAATTACACCCCTTGCCACTCTCCTGATGTTGAAAAGCAAAGGTCAGTGTGTGTTTGTGTGTGTTATTGGGGGCTGAACCTAGGGCTGTTACACTGAGTTATATCCTTGACCCTTTTTAAATTTCTTTTATTTTTTTTAATGTTGGCCCATGTTGTGCTCAAACTTGCAGTCCTATTGTTTCAGCCTCCTACTATGTGTCATCATGCTTAGCTTCAGTTTTTTGCAGAATGTCTCTCATTTGGATTTTCTGAAGTTTTCTCATAATTAAGTGTAGATTATAACATTTTTTAGTAGGACTATCATGGAAGTAAGTGGTATATTCATTGCACCTACTAGGAGGAATGACAATTGGTGAGGTTGACTTTTATTAAGTGGTATATGTGGGACTTATCAAGCTTCTTCATTATAAAGTTGCCATTTTTTCTTTTATAGTTTATGAGCTAGTTAGGGAAGATATTTTGAGACTGTGTAGTATCACTTTCCTAATCAGACTTTCACCTGCTAGGCATCCATTTATGGTTTTTTAACTCCATCATTTTTCCTTATATTATTAATTATTTGGTTCTTCTTTGTCATTTATGTGTTCATTTACACCATTATGGACTCATGAGAACCTTATTTTTGTTACTAGATGATTGTATACTATTATTACTTGTTTTGATAGTTAAAATGATTTGGATTTGGGGATTCGTTCATGGTGGCTCTAAATATTACCATATTCTTTGAGGACTTCCTTACTTTTGGAAATAAGATGTTTGAGGCTCATTCTGTGCTTTCCTGGCCTAGCCCTGAATTTATATCATTTTTCTCTAGATCTCTGATTCCTTTTAGTGGGTAATGTGATTTAGAAAAAAAAAAAATGGGTATTGGGTGTATTAGTTCTACTGGAGAGTCCTTGATTCTGGGATCTCAGGAAACAGGATAGGGAGTGTGCATGTGGATCACACGTGAATTCATTCATGCTTCCACGTCTAGCTGTCTTTGCATTTGACTTTATATTCTAGGAGACATTTTATTTTATTTTGCCATGCACCCCCAGTGTGCATTCAACATCTCTGCTTGGTTATAAGTTACATTTCAAAATTAATATATCCACAGCAAAGGCTGAGCTTATTACTATCCCCAGCTTAGCAAATGGCAACTTTTGGCTTTCCTGTTGTTCAACTGATAATATTTTATTCTTGTCATGTCTTAATGTACACTTCAAATCATCATCTCTTTTGACTCTTAAAATATGTCTATGGTCGGGCTTCTTTTTATCTCTTCCACCATAATCATACTGGTGTATTACTTGAATAGTTGCAATGGATCCCTAATTTTTTTCTTCTGCCTTTGCTCCTTTTTCTCTTAGAAAACAGAATGATCCTTCAGAATGTAAGCCACACATCTCAGTCCTACCCAAACCTCTCACTGCCTATAGTAAAAGCCATAATACTATATTTAACGGCCTGCAAAGCCATACAAGATCTAGATTCTCCTGCCCAATTCTGTGACCTTATGTAGATTTTCTTTGACTTCCATTGCCTTTATGAGTGATGATTAAATCTTTTTACATATTTACAACTTGAGGACAAAGAGAATGTATATTTTTATGTATTACTAAGCATTGGTCTGTTGTAGTGCTTTGGTACCAATATGCAGTTTATTTTTACCCCCACAATGAGTGAAATGATCATGTATGTTAAAGACTGTGGTCTCTGAAGCTGTGCTGTGAGGCCCAGAATCCCAGCACTCTGAAGGGGAAGAATCTCAATTTAATGAGATTCCGTATCCAAATAAAAACAAACAAACAAAAAAGAAGTTTGACTGTGAATATAGCTCAGTATGAAAGTTCTGGATTCGATCCTAGATACCATAAAAACAAACAACAAGCCAATAAATAAACATATGACTAACTGTGATGTCCAACATGTGTAGCTACCAAAATTCTTCCTTTCGGTATCCTTGTTAATTTGTTTTTACCTGTAGGTGTTCTATCTTTCAGAAAGGTAAATGATTCCATCAGTCTCTCTTTTGTTTCCAAAGTACATTTTCCTGCCATTAAAAAATATTTTTAGTTGCTCTCTTCAGGTATCTGTAGATACTTGCAAAACTAGTACCTGATCGATTCCCTGGTGGGCACAGACCCTCCTTGGTCACTCAACTGCAGATAGAATTAGGATAAAAGTGTAAACTATAAGTCTCCTTTCAGTTAGAAGTCCCGTCAGTTTACTTATTATCAGTTTTATAATTATTAGAAACTTCTTTCTAATTTCTGTCACCCTTTTGTTTGTCTTTGGCATACGGTTGTGTTTTTATCTTTTCAGTGTTTAACAGCTTGGTTCTTATGTGAAGTTTATTCATGCAACTGTGCTTTGAATCAGTTATTTCTTTTTTTTTTTTTTCTTAAGGTAAACTTCATTATTCAGAACTTTGGCTTTGCCAAGAATTGGGTTTAGGTAAGCTGTTACTTTATAGGTGAAGGATTCTCTTTAAAAATACGTTATTGAGGGTCATCTCCAGTGTAATTTTTCTCAGTTAAGCAAAGATTCTGTTACTAAATGATCTACAGGATGTTTACAGGTTTGAGCCAGTTTGAATCATTAGTTAGAACTGAGTTTTAACCCTGCATTATTTACTGCATGGTTTGAATAGTTTTTACTATCTCCTTTTCTTTTCATTTTCCTGGAATCTTCTTTTTTCTGATTCTTGGGTTTGAACCCAAGTCCTCACACATAGTAGACAAGTAGCACTGTACCACCATCGAACCACATCTCGGATTTTTTTTTTTTTTGAAACAGAGTCGCACTAATGCAGGATGGCCTCAAACATGTGATCTTCTTGCCTTTGCCTTCTGGTCAGATAAGATTACAGGCATGTGCTATCTCCCCTATCTTTAATTGTTTTTAGTTTATAAAAGAAATTTTAAAAATGCCTACTTTGCTTTTATAACTTACTTTGAAATGTGTAATAATAATATCGGTCACTGGATATTTGTGTGATATGCACGTGTAAAATGGTATAGACTTATGAGTGGTGTGTATATGGGTGTTCTCTGGATAATTCAACTTTCATGTATGCTGAAAAATTTTAATAATGTTAACAAGTACCTATCTTTTGGGTTTATTAGGATAAGATGAGGTGAAACATGAGAAGTGCTTGGCATGTAATATTTATTATCAATATAATAATATAATAATAATAATATTTATTTTCAATAATTAGTGGTTTCTTTAAAAAAAACCACTTCAAGCAAGAGACATGCTTTATAACACCAATAAGAGAATTAGCCAGTTTATGAAATGCTTAAAAGTACCTTCTGGTCTTACTGGCCTCCATTACTCTAGAATAACTGAGTAAGACTATCTAGGGCATTGTTGTTCATGGGTTTCATCCCCCCCCCCCCCCCAAGTTCTCCTCTTCTTTCTGGTTGTTTCATAAAGTTCAGGCAGGGCTAACTTTCCACTTATGGGGGAAAATGAAGAGTGACCAACAATGTAAAGGAAAAAAAGAACCATTAAGAACTAATAGCCTCTATAGTGTAAACAAAGGGGTCTTTGCTTTGGGTACTCCTTGGAATCATATTGATTTATTCTTTTTTTCTATATTTTACTCGCCTGTTTTTTGCATTGGTCACTTTATAGACTCAGGCTCCTCTTTGGTAAAATAAGGAAAGCAGTACCTTCTGCTTACAATTGTCTTAAGGGTTGAATTTGGTTAAATAATGTATATGAAATGCTTAGTGTGTAAAGATGCTTAATAAATAGTTGTTATGTTATAATAAAATTAAGAGTGTGGTAATTAAACATACTCATTGAACAAAATTTACTATGTCAGGTATTGGTACGATAAACCTTACAGATAGTGTCTTTCTTCACTCAAAGAGCTTATAATATCATGAGTGCACAGATATCTTGAGTTCATAATAGTACCTTAAAGTGCCAAGATAGAAAGAAGAGAATGGTGTGGCTAGAGAAATCCTGACTTCGTTTTGCATCTCACTTTGGCTTTGTCTTTATTTGGCAAGAGAGTGTCCAGAGAAGCTTTATGTTTATTAGAATTTGCTGGTACATTATCAAGGTCTCAGATATATAGCTATCAAAGTTCTGTTAGGTAAAGGGTATATATCTTTCATTTGGATTTGAAGTTGGGGGAAAGAGGATGTGATAAAAAAGAGGGAGGGTCAGCCTCTCCTACTCAACCCATATTGAGGGATTTTTTTTCTTTCCTAGATACATTAGATTAGCTTCTACATATAGATAAACTGATGGATTCTTTAATCACTGTTTAAACATTCCGAGCAAATACCTTGGCTAAAAGTTTTTTTTTTTTCATACCTATAACACTCAACAATGGATTCGTCTTAACAATATTTGTATTTAAGAAACTTGAAAAGAATGATAGTAAGAGCTGGGTGGAATTGTCCACGTTTGTAACTTCAGCTAGTAGACTGAGAGGCAAGGATTATAAATTCTAGCATAGTCTGGGCAATTTAATGACATTCTGCCTCAAAATAATAATAATAATAAGTAATAATAATAGAGCTAGGGATCTAGTTTAGAGTGAAGGTCCTGGGTTCAATCCCCAGTGTTGAGGAAAAAAAAAAAAACATAATGGTGAGTCCCAGCAAGATGGAGCAGTAACATGGTGGCCTGATGGAGTCAAAGACTGGATTAAGAGAAACAAAACAGTTACTGTGTCAATTATCTCAAGTTATATTTGTAACCACTTATTAATGGGATTCTTATTGTAATTTTGTGTTGGTCTTCAGAATCATGGCTTTTTGTGTGTATCATAGGGATGGAACTCAGGGCTTTCCCACTGAGCTACATTTATAGTCTATTTTTTAGTGTTTGATTGTTAAGACAGGGTCTTCCTGAGAAGTCCAGGTTGGGCTTGAATTTGAAAAATTTCTAACTCAGCCTCCAAGAGTGCTGGGATTAGGGGTTTGTATTACCAGAACCAGGTATAGATTCATGGCTTTTGTTTTATCTGTCTTTTTAATCTGATTGTTTCAAATTAAGTCCTGACATAATATTTCTGGAAGTTTCAATATTAATATATACTAATAGGTTTTCAGTCATTTTTGCAGCTGTTTGATATTTATGAAATATTTCATTGTTACTTTGTCTATAACTACCTTCACGTTGTATATTGAAGTAAAGGGAACCTACCCTATACATATCAGATTTGAGGGTTGGCAGTTTTGTACAAAGTCAAATTCATTTTTTAAATCATCAATAGAATATGAATAAACAAAAACTTATTTAACACTTTGGTGTATATACTGGTTTTTTTTTTCCTTTTTTTGAGACAAGGTCTTGCTCTATCACCCAGGCTGCTCCTGAACTCACTCTGTGGCCCAGGCTGCCCTGGAACCATGGTTATTCTTCTGCTTCACTATCCTCAATGCTGGGATTACAGGCATGCACCACCACACTCAGATTGTGTGGTGCTGTAGAGTCAAACTCAGGGCCCTGAACTTGCTAGACAGATGCTTTAACTACTGAGCTATTCCTCTAGCCCTTCCATACCATTTTATATGCACATACATACATTATTATTTTTTCTGTTTTTGTTTGTTTCTGTTTTTGCTTTTTAAGACAGAGTCTCATTCTGTAGTTCAGGCTGGTCCTGAACTCTCTGTAAAGCCCAGGCTGGCCTCAGATACACGGCAATCTTCCCACCTCAGCCTCCTGTAAGTGCTGGGATTATAGGCATATACCATCACACCTGGCTTATGGGTGCTGGGAAACTGAACCTATGGCCTTGTGCTTGCTAGGCAAGCGTTTTACCCATTGAGCTGTACCTCCAGTCACCATGCATGTATTCTTAGGGGATTCATAGTGTATGTACTCTTACAGTATTTTTCTACTTTAAACATCATCTTATATGTTTAAACAAAATTTTTAAAAGCTCCGTTAGTATCCCTTAGTATGGGCATACCATTATTTATTTAATGGAACAATTAAAAGAGATAAACATCTTTTTTAAAATTTACATTTGCGATGCTGGGATTGAACCCAAGGACTTTACACTGAGCTACATCTCAAGCCCTTCTTTATTTCTTGTTTTGAGTAAAGGTTACCTGTGTTGGGCTTGTGTAGGGCATCCTCCTGCCTCACATCCTTCTAGAGTGCTGGGATTACAAACATGTGACGCCATGCCTGGCTTTCTGTGTGGCCTGCCTGTGTGCCTGGCCTCCTTCTTTCTTCCTCCCTTCCTTCCTTCTTTTCTTCCTTTGTGGCACTGTAGAATTAAGTGGAGTACTCTGCCACTGAATTATATCCAGCCTCTTTTTTTTTTTTTTTTTTCTGTGACAAGGTCTAACTAAGTTGCCCAGACTGGCTTCAGACATATCTTCCTGTCTCAACCTCTTGAGTAGCTGAGTTTACAGGAGTGTGCATTTCTCTTGACATGAGAAGCATTCTTCTTCTTCTTCTTCTTCTTCTTCTTCTTCTTCTTCTTCTTCTTCTTCTTCTTCTTCTTCTTCTTCTGCTTCTTCTTTGAAACAACATTGTCAAATCTTGTAGGTGTCCTTAATTTTGTTTAGGAAAAATTTCTAAAATTGAAACTGTTGGAAGTTTTTTTTGTTTTTGTTTTTGTTTTTTTTTTTTGTTTTGTTTTGTTTTTTGAGACAGGGTCTCACTCTGTGGTCCAGGCTGGTCCTGAACTCACTTCGGAGCCCAGGCTGGCCTTAGACTCACGGTAATCCTCCTGTCTCAGCCTCCCAAGTGCTGAGATTACAGGCGTGCACCACCACGCCCAGCTTACATTGTGCTGGGGAATTGAACTAGAGTGCTTAGTGCTTGCTAGGCAAGCACTTTAACCACTGAGCCATTCCTCCAGCTCCTGTTGGAAGTTTTTAAGACATGAATCACATTACCATCTCACCAGTGATTTGTCAAAGTGCCTATTTTCCTATGCACTGTAATTACTATCATTTAAAAATAATTATTAAATGTGTACAATTATGAAAAGTAGGAAAGGGGGAAATACTGGACTGTCAGCAAAGTCAGGATGCATTCTTGCAACAGATGGCACTAGGAACTACTAGAGTTGGTCACGTCTCTGTTGTTGCTATGCCATTTGACAGCTGACAGTTACAGCTTCATTCTTTAAAAAAAACTGAACAATTTGATTGATTATTGAAGATTTTACAAGTTGAAGATGAAAGATCATACTGCACATTTTCACCACATTTTACTGCTTTATTTCCCCAAAGAGAAGAACATGTGTGAAGCTTGTAAAATTTGCATATATTTTATAGTGATAGTTCTGTACAAGAATGTCATTGCCAATGATTGTTCATAAAATTCCATACTAATTTTGATGACAACGATACTCCTCAGTCAGGGAGGGCCACTGAGGTTGGTGACACCAAAATAAAAACATTGATGGAGTCAAAACTGTCTCACATGACATGATTACAGAGATTACAGAAGCACTGAACATCCATCATTCAAGTGTTCACAACCACCTAAAGAAGCCAGTATATGTAAACTAGCTCTATATTTGGATTTCTCATGAACTCAAGTTCATTGGACAGTGCATATAAACATTTGTGATATACTCATTTATTGTGATAAAAACGATCTTTTTTCTGAAGCAACTGGTGACTGGTGATGAGAAGAGGATTGTTTACAACATTGTGATGCTCTAATGGTCTTGGTCCAGATGTTATGATTCATCTTAAACATCATCAAAAGCAGACATTCATCAGAAGGTTATGCTCTCAGTGTGTTGGGATTTTAAAGGTGTTATGTTTTTCAACATTTGAGTGTGCACTGTTGGCAATTCAGTTTGAACGAATTCATCACTCAGAAACATCCAGAGCTCATTAATCATAAAGGAGTTGTGTTCTATCATGACAACATAAGACCGCACACAAGTTTGGTCACCCATCAGAAATGACTGGAACCACAACCACCACACTCACCTGGCCTTGTGCTGTCAGAGTTCCACTGGTGTGTTGTCTCCAAACTCCTCGCGTGGTATAGTGTTCAGTTCAGATGAGGCTGTAAGTTAACACCTTGGTCAATTTTATGCCAATAAAAACAGGTTCTTCTATGAGCAAGGAATTATAAACCTCACTGAAAGATAGTAAAAGGTTATGGGACAAAACAGGCAATATATTATTGATTAATCTTTGTTCTTTGTATCAAAAATGACCTTTGAAAAACATAGAAAAATACATCATGACTTTTCTGATGACTCATTACCTAAAATGGTATCTCCCTAAATATGGCTATAATTATATTTGTTTCAATGTCCAAGCTTTTGTCATATGCATAAATGAATATAATTACTCATACAGTTTTTTTCTGCTTTTTCTTTCACTGTTAAGTATTCCCTACCTTTCCCTTTATGATTCCAATTTTAATAGTGACATGGCAGTGCAATAAATATTCACATTTATATTTTTAGACAAGTAACTTGTTGCCAGTTTGTGATAACATATAATACAACAATTAAAAGATAGAGATAATTTCCATTTTTAACATTTACTTTGAAACAATATTTATACTGTATGTTTTTTCCTTCACTGATATCTTCTTATGAATTGATGTCCAGGATAGTAATGCCAGATCACAAACATTTTTATGGCACAGCCTTTCTGCCCGAGTCATCCTACCTTTTTTGTTTCTTTGTACACTTACTGGAAGCCTTATATGTGCCAGGCAGTCAGCTAAGAGGCACCAAGAATACAAAATGAATCAGATAAAGTCTTTGGAGTTGGACGTTAAAAATATATGATAAGGGTATGATAAAAGGCATGGTTGAATAATAGGCCTGTCAATTCATCTATTCATCTATCTATACATTTATCTATCCACCTGTGAGTTTCTCTCTGAAACATAGAAGAGATGTAGTTGCAGATGTGATGCCTTACATCCCTAAATATTTTAGTACAAGAATGGTGTATATAAGTTCATCTCAGCTTTGGAGCACTTGCATAGCAAGCTCAAGAAGGCCCTGGGTTTGCTATTCAACAAACAAGCACCACACAAGACATTTTCTTACTATCACAATACAATGAACAAATTCAGAGAATTAAACATAGATATGATTGTATTACCTAATGTATTGTCCACATTAAAATTTCACGAGTTATTTAAATAATATACATTATGACAACTTGTTCTTACTCCATGATGTAATTAAAAGTATACATTGCCTTCTGTGGGCCTATCTCTTTTTTTACTTTAATCTTGAATAGTTCCTCAGCAATCCTTTGTCTTTCATAACATTGATTTTTTTTAACTATGAAAGCCTGTTATTTTGTAGAATGTCTTTCAGTTTGACTTTGATTTTCTCTTTATTAGATTCAGATTATACATGGTTGTTGAGGGGTGTTGGGAGTTTAGCTCAGTGCTTAAAGTATTTGCCCAGCGTGTACAATGCCCTGAGTTTGATTCCTCAGCACTGCATAAAGATTAGCTGGGCATGGTGGCACTTGCATGTAATCGAAGCTCCCAGCATTGGCATGGTGAGGCACAAGGATTACCATGAGTCCTAGCAGACTAGGCTACATAGTGATTTCAGGATCAGCCTGCACTACAGAACAAGAAAAAGACTGTCTCAGAAACAAAAACCACACAGTGACATACTCTGTTGTTGGAATAACAGAATGCATGTAAGGTTGATGTGTCAAGTACTGGAGAGATTAAATGTGATTGAATGATTAAAGTGAGACTTTCCAAGTTCTTCCACTATAGAGGTAGCCTTTTTTGCCTTTATAATTAAAAAGTCCTCCATACTGCATTGTTTTGTTTCTTTTTTATTTTTGAGACAGGGTCCCACTCTGCAGCCCAGGCTGGTTCTGAGCTTCCTATGTAGTCCAGACTGGCCTTGAACTCATAGCAATCCTCCTGCTTCAGCCTTCTGAGTGCTGGGATTACAAGCGTGCACCACCCACCATTCCCGGCTTATGTGGTGCTGGGGAATCAAACTCCAGTACTTAGTGCTTGCTAGGCAAGTGCTTTTAAGCTCTGAGCTATTCCTCCAGCCCCAGAAAAAGTCCTCCCTACTGGAGGAATAGCTCAGAGATTAAAGTGCTTACCCAGCAAGCGCTAAGTATCTTAGTTCAATTCCCCAGTACCACATAAACAGGGTGTGTTGGTGCACGATGCCTGTAATCCCAGCACTTGGAGGCTGAGGCAGGAGGAATGCTATGAGTTCAAAGCCAACCTAGACTGCATAGTGAGTTCAGAACCAGCCTGGACTGCAGAGTGAGGCCATGTCAAAAGAATTTCTCCATAGGGAAACACTTTTTAAACTATACAAAATAAACTATATTCTTCAACTTTTACCAAGTAGTTTTACCATCCATTTATGATTTTCTAACTCTATCATCAATCCTTATTTATGTTTAGTAGTTGTCTTCTTTACTGTAAGAGTTTTTCTGTTTGTTTGTATCATTATGAATTTAAGGATTCTTATTTTATTGAATGGCTTATATTCTCTTACTATAATTATTTATTTTGGTAACCAAATTGGCCTGGATTTGGGCAGAGGGAACTTCTTGAATTTGGCTCTTGTGATATTGATATGTCCCCTCATTCTTCCAGGAATTCTTTTCTTTTTGACATAGTAATACCCTTGTACTTTACTTGACCCACTGCTGAAGTTAGCCATTTCTCCAAAGAACATTCCTTGTTTTTGAAACCAACCCCTTTGTTTAGAAACCAAAATGTGAGCTAATGTATATTTTTGAAGAGCAATTTTGCTGGTCTCTAAGGAACTCACCATCATATCTGCTTCTTTTACATAGAAATTCTGTCCAGATATTTGCTAAGTGGACAAGATTCACTGGAGATTGAAGTAGCCTGTACAGGTGGAGGAACATAGAATCACAGTGTAAGGAGGACCCCAAACCATAAAGAGGAAATACAGTTTAGTGTGGCCTCAAGCAGAGACACAAAGATAGAGAATCTACAATAAGACAGAGACTTTATTTGCTATCTGAAGGAACTTAGCCTTTTAGAAGATGAAGAGCTTTTATAGAAAGTTTTAACTGGGTGGGGAAATGATTGCTTTTGTTAGATTTCCATCTTAAGATCCTTCTGTACTGTCTCCAGTGACAGTACATAGAAAATTTTCCAACAGAATTAGTATTTACCTTCTTAGTGGAAGCTTGAGTCGTTGATTTATCTTCTTGTGGAGTACTTATGACACATCTTTTAATTATCAGTTTTACTAGTAGAACTGGAAGCACAATAATATTGTTCTCGGTTGAAAAATAATAAAAGTACATAAAATAACACTAATTTTTAATGAAAAACCTTGATGAATGAGATATACTTGTACTACATTTTATTTTTCTTTATATTTAGTCATAATACCAATAATAGGATTGGTACAGACATTCAGTAATAAAGATGTTATACCTGGTTTGCAGGGTAACTAAAATACAAAATGTAGTAGTGCCAGTTTCTGAAGTAGCAGCAAATTGCGCCTTTAGCTTGAGTTTTGTTGTTATAATGGTTTTTATTTCTTTACTGCTTACAGCCAATATCCCAATCAGTTGGAATTGAACAAGTAGGTCTTCAAAAACCAGATTTAGTTCAAAGGTAAGTATCAAAAACTGAATACAACAAAATCATTGAGAATATACTGAAATGTGTACAGTAATTAGATATGTAGTACCTCTTTATTAAGGAACTTTATACTTGTGTATAGGCTTAAGAAAAATGGTAAACATTACTTTTTACTTTAAAAATATAAGTAGAGCTAGTATAATTGTGAAATTACTAATATTTTCTTAGTAATAATTACTATAATACTATACTATAATACTATGATAATTACTTACAATTATATAATACTATATCAATAATCATATACTATATTAATAATCATGCAATATTAATGATTACTTATATTAATTCCATATGCTATATTAATATATACCATATTAATAATTGCTTATATAATGCTATAATTATTATATTACTAATATTTTAATCTCTTTATTTATAGTCCTAAGAAAATCTTAAAAGGCCTAAAAAAGAAGTAAGAACTAAATGTGATAAGTGCACATCTGTAATCCCAGTGCTCTGGTAGGCTGAATCAGGAGGATTACAATTGTGAGCCTAGCTTGAACAACTTTACAATTTAGCAAGACCATTTCTCAAAATAAAATAATTAAAAGTGACTGGAAGTGTAGCTCAGGTTTTTTTTTTTTTTTTTTTTTTTTTTGAGAAAAGTTCTTACTCTTAGGTCAGGCTGGTCCTGAACTCACTATGTAGCCCAGGCTGGCCTTGGAATCAGAGCAATCCTCCTACCTCTGCCATCAGGCCTCCAGAGTGCTGGGATTACAGGCGTGTGCCACCACACCCAGTTTATGTGGTGCTGGGGAATTGAGCTCAGGACCTTTTGCTTGCAGGGCAAGTGCTTTAACCACTGTGCTATTCCTCCAACCCTCAAAGTGTAGCTCAGTGTAAAGGACTTGGCTTTATTCCCCACCTAGTACCGCAAAAGAAAAAAAAAACAGAATAAGAAGTAGTTACAGTTATAGTAAAATTTACATAATACAAAGAAAGAGATTACAAGCAGCAATATAATGGTATATTTATTTTTATTGTATTTTAATTGGTATTATAAACTAGTATTTTTTTCTCTGTGTACAGATTGGATAATTTTTATTATTCTGTCTTCACGTTCATTAATTCTTTCTGTTGTACTATTCATTCCCATTGAGCTCAGTTAGTGAGTTTTTTTT
Source organism: Ctenodactylus gundi (assembly GCA_004027205.1). Classification (NCBI taxonomy): domain Eukaryota; kingdom Metazoa; phylum Chordata; class Mammalia; order Rodentia; family Ctenodactylidae; genus Ctenodactylus; species Ctenodactylus gundi. The sequence goes on along the minus strand of PVKB01003346.1, from coordinate 149,352 downwards.
GTTTGTGTAATTTTATGTTTAGTTCTATAATATCTATTTGGTTCTCTTTTAAAAATCATGTGTTTCCTTGATGAAGTTTTGTTTCTCATTTGCTTCAAGAGTATGTGTACTTGCTCACTGAAGCTTTTTGGTGGTGTTGAGGCTTTGAACTCAGCACCTCCAGCATTGAGCAGTGTACCATGAACCCTATCCCTAGGCCTTTAATAAAGCATTTTGATGATGGCTGCTTTAAATTTATTTCAGATAATTACAATATCTGATTCAGTTTGGTTTTGGCACCTGTTGACTGTAATTTTGGCATTTGAGTGATGAGTTTTTTGGGTTTTGGTTTCATGCGGGGATTTTATTTTTATTTCTCTCCTGAACATTTTGAATATTATGTGATTTTTGGATCCTACCTACATCTTCTATCTCAGCAGATATTCACCTTATTTAGGTGCATAGATTCTGGCCTATTTGTGTGGCTGTGGTTCTAATGTCAATTAAGTTTTCAGAACACTTGTGCTATTCTGATCTACCTTGTTCCCCTGCCACCAGTGGTTCCCAGTATAAGACCAGAAGGCAAAGAATTCTTTTCGAGACCTGCTATTCAGGCCAGTCAGGCCGTACTCTACTGCTGGGGCTCATTCTTCTGCTATTTGGGGAAGAAAGGAGCCTACTTAAGTTGTCTGCTGCTGGGTTGGGAGTCCAGAGACGCCACATTTGGGCTGTGTTTACATCTGTTCTGAGAGTCAGGAAACTTTGAGCCTGGACTGCCTTCTGTCACAGAGTGGCTAATTGGGAGGTGCCACGTGGCTGTATTTTTCAAGTCTTGGGGATCTCTAGAGAGTGTGTTTCCATCTTTCATTTTCAGTGTTCTCCTATGATTATCTACTGCGTTATTTACAGATTTCTTTTAGTTGTATTTTAGGGAAAATAAGCATAAAAAGTTAATTTTTTTGCCATTATGTTCCAAACCCTATCAGCATTAAGGTAACTTTGGTGTACGATATGGCCCTGTTGGCTAAAATCATATCTATTTCTTCCTCTGGAGATGTTATTTGTTACTGCCGTTTCTGTAGTTAAACATATAGGAGCCATATTCTTTTCTTCCTTTCTTTTCCAGTGTTGGAGATTGATACAGGGGCCTCATATTTGCTAGGCAAGCATTGTACCACTGAGTTACATCCCCATACTTAGGAACAGTATTAATGTGTCTTCTTTCACCATTGTATTTATATGATTTTTTCATGCAGACATAAAAATTATTTCTTTTTGTATGTTTTCATACTTATGCTTCATGATTAGTTTTTAGAAGAAAAGACTTGAAATTTAATTTGAAAGTTATCTATTTTTTAAAAAGATGGTGTGTGTGTGTGTGTGTGTGTGTGTGTGTGTGTGTGTGTGTGTGTGTGTGTTAGTTAAATGGAACCCAGGGCCTTCACACTGAGCTACATCTATTTTTGTTTTCCTATTTTGAGGCAGAGTCTCACTAAGTTGCTAAGTTACCCAGGTTAGACTCAAACTTGTGCTCCTCCTGCCTCAGTCTTTGAGAGTGTTGGAATGACTGGCTGAGGCAGGAGGATCGCATGGTCATATCCTGCCTGGGCATCATAGTGACATCCTGTCTCATAATATTAAAAGACCTGGGGATATCGCTCAGTGCAAAGGCCCAGGGCTTGATCCCAAGTACTGGCACCTCAAAAATGAAAGGAAAAATAGGTGTAGTCAAATATAATTTGCATACCCTATGGTTCACCCATTTGAAGTATGTGATACAGTGTCCTTTAGTATATTCAGAGTTGTGTGATCATAACTTCTTAATAGATATTGTGATACTTATTATTTTCTTTAAACTTATTTACAAGTTTATAACTAAAAGTTTTTCTAAGATTTTTACCATCAGGATTGGAGTGAGTTACTTTTTCTTAATTATTAGCTTGAATCAAGATGTGGCAACTGTGAAGGAAAACCCCAATAACCCTGATATTCCAAGCGGAAATGGCAAACAGGATCGGATCAAACAGAGAAGAGCTTCCTGTCCCCGACCAGAGAAGGGTACTAAATTCCAGCTTACTGTCCTTCAGGTCAGTGTGTAGTATGATTTGGTTAAGAGTGTGCATAGAAATCTTGGAGGGCTGGGGAGGGGCAATACTGTGGAAATAATTATAGAATTTTGTGGAAATCTCTGCAAATTCTTCTCCATTACAAAATTTCTGGTAAGAGGATTTTATGTTAATTGTTTAACTTGCTGTATATAAGGTTAACATAATCCTTTTAACACCCTGTATGATAGATTGTTGTAGTATATCATATATGCTAGCGAGGAACCTGAATATCAGAACAATTTGCCAAGGGTTATCTAACTAGCAAGTGAACAGGTGAGATCTGAACCCAGATCAGACTTTAAAGCCTCAGTCGCTAACCAATATGAACAAATTTAAGATGGCTGCCTAAACCAACATTATACCATTTTGTATCCTCTTTTTTTTAAAGAACTTAATGTATCATATACATTTTCCTCTATCATTGTTTTTTAAATAACATACATTAAATGATTGCATCAGTCATTTATGTGGGTATGTTTATATATGTGTGTGTAATTTAATCAGTTCTTCTATTTTTCATTCTTCTAATATTTTAATTTCTGCTACTACTTTTTCCTAACTTTTTAATTTCCATTCATGCCTTTTTTCTAAAAGTATTCTTTAATTACTATATATTTGTAGTACATAATAATTACATTTAACTTGAGGGACTGGTGTGTGTGCCTATTACCTCTTATTTTTACTTCTCTTCCTCCTTCCTACCGTTTAACCTACATCTCCATGTCCCCTTTCCCTTTCCACAAAATCTTTGTATTCTCATTCATCACTATTTTATTTGCACTTTTATGTATTTATCCTTAGTTTTTCTCATGTTAGAGAAACCATACTGTATTTAATCCTGTGTCTGATTTCATTTCACTGAGAATGCTGGTCTCGGGTGCATCAATTTTCCTACAAATGACTCACATTTATCTTTCTTTACAGCAGAAAGAGTACTCCATTGTGTAAATATGCCACATCTTCTTTATCCATTCATCTTTTGATGGACATATAAGCTGTTTCCAAGATTTTTAAATTATGAATCGTGTTGCTATAAACATACATATGCTTGTGTCAGTGTTATATGATGACAGCAGTTCTTTTAGAGTTGATACCCAGAGGTATACCTGTGTCAAATGGGATATCCTTTCTCAGTTTTTGAGGAATCTCCATACTGGTTTCCATAATGATTGCGCCAGTTCACAATCCCACCAACAATGTGAAAGGTTCCTTTCTTTATATAAACTCACCAGCATTTGTTGTTTTCGGAGTTTTTGATAAAAGCCATTCTTAATATAGTAAGCCGTAAGCTCGGTGTTTTGATTTGCATTTTTCTAATGGCTAAAGATGCTGAACATTTTTATATGTTTTGGCGATTTGCACTTCTGAGAAATGTCTTTTTCATTTCAATTGCCCATTTTTTCCATCAGGTCTTCTGTTTTGAGAAGTCTATAATTTTTCTTCAGTTCTTTGTATGATCGAGATAATAGTTCTCCAAGTGTAGGTGACAGATATTTTTCCATTCTGTCAGTAGTCTCATCACTATGTTGATTGTGCCCTATGCTGTGCAGAAGCTTTTTAATTTGATATAATCCCATTTGTTGATTTCTGGTATTATCTTATGTGCAGTAGGTACTTTAGTGAGAAAGTCCTTGCCTATGCCTGGGCCTTCAAGGGTTTTGCTCATTTTACCTTTCAGCAGATTCAGTGTTTTAATGTACAGGTCTTTTATCCATTGTAATTTGATTTTGGTACCTAGTAAAAGATGTGGGTCTAGTTTCTGTAACTGGCTAACCAATTTTCCCAATACCAATAGTTAAAAGGGCTGTATTCTTGTTCCCCTTGTCAAAGATCAAGTGGCTAAGTGTGCTCAAAATTGACTCTGCATCCTTAATTCTGTTACACTGTTCTGTCAGTTTTTGTGCCAGTACAGTATGGGTTTTTATCACTGTTGCTTTGTAATATAACTTGGTATCCAAGACTGTGTGTCAGGCCTCCTGCTTTTGTTTAGATGCTCAGGATTGCTCTGACTATTCTGGATCTCTTCTGGTTTCATATAAATTGTAAGATTTTGTTTGTAGTTCTGTGAAAAATGTTGTTGGGATTTTTATTGGAATTGCATTGAATCTGTATATCAGTTGTGGTATTAAGGCAATTATGTCAATATTGGTTCTGCCTGTCTAGGAACTGGGAATGTCTATTTTCTGATAAACTCATTAATTTCTTTTTCAAAATACTATAATTTTCATTATAGAGGTTCTTCAATTCATTCATCAGGGTGGTTCCTAGCTATTAAATATGTTTTGAAAGAATGTGAATAAGATTTTTTCCCATTTTATTGACATATATAATTGCAATACATAAGGTTTATATCGATCTTGAGCATATTGTGCACATACATGTTGTGGCAAAGTTACAAACTCTTCTCTCTTTTCGACCCTCTCCCCCTCCTCTACAGTTCCCATTATTCCCCACATTAAGTTCTATGAAATAATTGTAGTCTGGGTTTCTCATATCAGAGAAACCATTTGATATTTCACCTTCTGCTTCTGACTCACTTCACTAAGCATGATAGTCTCAAGTTGTCTCCATTTACCTACAAAAGCCTCCAACATATCTGTCTTTATAGATGCATAGTATTCCATTGTGTATAAATGCCACAATTTGTGTATCCATTGGTATTTTGGACATTTTAGTTATTGTTAGTTGTTTTGCTATGAACATAGGTATATGTGTATCTCTGTTATATGTTGTTTTTAACTCTTTTGGAAAATTCCCAGAAGAGGTATCGCTGGATTGAAGGGAATATTTATTTCCAAACTCTTGAGAGACTTCCACATTGCTTTCCATAGTGGTTGTACCAGTTTATGCTCCCACCAGCAGTGCAGGAGGGCTCCTTTTCCCCACAGCTTCACCAGCACTGATTGCTGTTTGTGTTCTTGATATACATCAATCTCTCTGGAATTAGATGGTATCTTAGTGAGGTTTTGGTTTTCATTTCTCTAATGGCTAAGAATGCTGAACATGTTTTCATGTATTTACTGGGAATTTGAACTTCTTCAGCTGATAATTGTCTGTTCATTTCTGTAGCCCATTTTTCAGTAGGGTCTTTGATTTTGACGGGCTTACTTTCCTTAAGGTTCCTATATATTCTGGTTATGAGCCTTCTCTCTGAGGTATTAGTGGTGAATATTTTTTCCCAGTCTGCCCGTTATCTTTTTGCACTGTTGATAATTTCCTTTGCATGCAGAAACTTTTTATTTGAAATAACCCCGTTTGTTAATTCTCAGGGCTGTTTCTTTTGCTTTTGGTGTCTTATTCAGAAAGTTCTTGCCTACACCTGTGTCTTTTAGATACTTGCCTAATTTGTGTTCCAGCAGGTTCAGTGTTTGAGTTTTAATATCTAGGTCTTTGATCCATTTAGATTTAATTTTGGTGCATCATGACAGTTGTGTGTCTATATTCATTCTGCTGCATGTGAATGTCCAATTTTCCCAGCACGATTTGTTGAAGAGGCAATCATTTATCCAGTGCATGCTTTTGGCTCCATTATTGCAGGTTAGGTAGCTTAGGGTATTTGAGTTTGTTTCTGCATCCTCAGTTCTCTTCACCTAGCCTGTCTGTTTTTGTACCACTACCATATACTTTTTACAGCTATTGCTTTATACTATAACTTGATGTCTGGAATTGTAATGCTGCTTGTCATAGTCATATTACTTAAGATTGCTTTGGCTATTCTATGTCTCCTTTGGTTTCATATGAATTTAAGGATTATTTTTTCAAGTTCTGTGAAAAAATTGTTGATATTTTGATAGGAATTACCTTGAATCTGTATATCAGTTTGGGCAGTATAGTCATTTTTACTATGTTGATTCTGCCTGCCCAAGAACAGGGTGTGTCTTTTTCTTTTCTGATGTCGTCTACACTTTCTTCAATGTAAAGTAGTTTTCTTTATAGAGGTCCTTCACTTTCTTGCTTAGGTATACTCTATGTGTTTAAATTTTTGCTGGGTTATTGAGAATAGGATTATTCTTCTGAGCTGTTTCTCAGTGATTTCATTGTTGGTGTAGAGAAAAGCTACTGATGTTTTAGTATTGATTTGTAGCTTGTGATTTGGCTGAATTTATTATTTCCAAGTGTTTCACAGTGGAGTTTTTGGAATCTTCTATGTAGATAATCATATCATCTGCAAATAATGACAGTTTGACTTCCTTCTTACTGATGCAAATTCCCTTTATTTCATTTTCTTGCCTGATTGCTATACCAAGTGTTTTAAGGACTATGTTGAATAGGAGAGGTGAGAGTAGACAGCCTTGTGGTATTCCTGATTTGAGAGGAAACACTTTCAATTTTTCTGCATTTACTATGATATTTGCCATAGGTTTGGCATATATGGCTTTTATGAGTTTGATATCAAGCTCTTCTATACCTATTTTCTTCAGAGGTTTTATCCTCAACAAGGATGTTGAATTTTATCAAAGGCTCCTTCCGCGTCATTTGAGATGACCATGTGGTATTTGTTTTTGCTTTTGTTGATGTGGTGTATTACATTGATTGATTTACGTATGTTGAACCATCCCAGGAATGAAGCCGACTCGATCATGTGTATGATCTTTTTGATTACTTGCTGGATTCTATTTATCAGAATCTTACTAAGAATTTTTGCATCTATATTCATTAAAGATATTGGTCTATAATTTTCCTTCCTGGTTAAGTGTTTGTCTGGTTTTGGGCCTCAGGTAGCGCTAGCCTCCAGAAATGAGTTTGGTAGTATTCCTTCTCTTTCAACTTTGTGGAATAGTTTGAAAAGAAGTTCTTCCCTGAAATACTGAAAAGAAAATCTGCTGTGAATCCATCTGGTCCTGGGCTTTTATTTGTAGGTAGAGCTTTTATTGTCACCTAAATTTATGTGTGCATAATGGGGTTATTCAAGATTTTTATGTCTTCTTCATTCAATTTTGATATTTCATATGTGTTTAGAAACTCATCCATTTCTTTCCAGTTCTCTAACTTAGAATATAGATGTTTAAAATAATTTCTTACAATTTTCTGAATTTCAGCAGAGTCTATCATAACTTCACCCTTTTCATTTCTAAGTGCATTAACCTGTGTCTTTTCTTTCCTGCTTTTGGTGAGTTTAGCTACAGTTTTGTCAGTCTTGTTTATTCCTTCAAAGAACCAGCTCTTTGACTCATTAATCATTTCTATTATCTTTTTAGTTTCAATTTCATTAATTTCACATCTAATGTTTATATTTTCTTCTACTGCTTTTCGGCTTAGATTGTTCTTGTTTCTTTGTGGCCTTAAGGTGCCTCATTCACATGTTTATTTGTGACTATTCTTTTGATATGTGCATTTATGGCTATGAGTTTCCCTCTAAGCACTGCTTTCATTTTGTCTCATAGATTCTGATATGATGTATTTCCTTCCTTATTTAACTCTATGAAGTTTTTGAATTCTCTGATTTCTTCTCTAATCCATTGTTTGGTCAGCAGTAAGTTGTTTAGTCTCCATGTATTTGTATTTTCTTCTGTTTCTTTTGTTGTTAAGTGCCAGTTTTATTCCGCTATGATCTGAAAATATACAAGGAATTATTTCTATTCCCTTGTATTTATTTAAGCATGAGTTGTGACCTAGAATATGGTCTATTTTAGATAATGTTCCATGTGCTGTTGAGAAGAACATATTTTTTATTTTTTATTTTTTTATTGATGTTAGGTGGAAAACTCTAAATATCTGTTAGATCCAAGTTTTCTGTAGTGTCATTTATCTGTTGTATATCTTTGTGGTTTTTCTGTATTGTTGATCTCTCTTTCTGTGATACTGGAGTATTAAAGTCCCCTGCTACAATTGTATTGGGCCTGTATGACCTTTCAGATCTAATAATTTTTGTTTAAATAATTGAGTGCTCCAAATTTGGGAGCATTTATATTAATGATTATGACTTCTTCCACTTTTGTTGTTCTCTTAACTAGTATAAAGTGACCATCTTTGTCTCTCCTCACCTGTTTTTTTTTTTTTTTTTTTTTTTAGGAATCTGATGAGTCTGATACTAATATAACTGGCTGTGATTGTTTCCTGGTCCCCATTGCATGAAATATTGAATTCCTTATTTGTTTCTTTTCAGCCTGTGTGGTGTATTTTAGGTGAAGAATGTCTCTTGTAAGCAACATATTGTGGGTTTCTGTTTTTTGATCCAGTCAACCAGTCTGTGTCTTTTAGTAGGTGAGTTGAGGCTATTCACATTCAGAGTAATTATCAAGGTATGTTTGCTATGTTCTGCATCATTATAGTTTTTCAGCATTATTGACTAGACATACTTTCTTCTCAGCTCATTCTCCTATAACTGTTGTCTCTTTTTCTCTGAGGTCTTTGGTGTTGTTATCCTTCATTAAGTATTCTCTGCACTTCAGACTTAGTGGCTGTAAATTATTTAAGCTTGTATGTCATGGAAAATTTTAATTTCTTTCTTTAATTTAAAAGATAATTATGCTGGATATATCAGTCTGGGTTGGCATTTATGTTCTCTTAATGCTTGTATGATATTGGTCTATGATCTCCTAGCTTTTAGGGTCTGAATTGAGAAACCAGCAATTATCCTGATGGGCTTGTATCTTTGAAGTCACCCTCTGTTTATCTCTTACAGCTTTTAATATTCTTCCTTTGTGTTGGGTCCCTAGTGTTTTAATTATGTTGCATCATGATGAGGTTTTCTTCTGATCAAAGTTGTTTGGTGTTCTTTATGCCTGCAGTTGTTCAATGTTCATTTCTTTCCTTAGATATGGGAAATTTTCTTCCATAATTTCATTGAACATGGCCCTTAAGCCTTTTACTTTGTCAGTTTTCTCCTGTACTCCCATAATTCTGAGGTTTTTTCCTTTGAGTCATCCATCTGCTGTTGTAACCAACCGTTCTTTTTCTTCCTTTTTTGTTGTGTATTTTTTTCATCCTGTACTTTCCAGCTCAACCATTTTATCTTCTAGGTCTGATATTCTTTTCTCAAAATGTTCATTCAGGTTACTTATTTTTTCATGTGTGTTTTTCACATCTTGAATGTCTGCTTTAAATATTTTTATATCTCTGCTGTATTCTTCTCTATTTTCTTATAGTGCCTTCATTATTTTCTGATTTATGTTTTTTTTTTTTTGTTTTCCTCTAATTTCTTGTCAATGTTTACTGGTATTATAGCCATGTCCCTGGGTAGCTCTTGTATTTCCTATTTAATTTCTAAGTATTTCTAGGCCCAGATTTTCTTATCTTTTTTACCTTTTCCATCTTTTGGTTTTGCTATTTTGAGATCCCTGGTATCTTTTTCTGTGGTGTCAGTTCTTTCTGTAGGAGATTTATTACCACATTTATTACCACATTTCCTCATGGTTACAGTGATTTGAGGCTCTGGTATTGTTGATGGGCTCTGTTACTTTCTCTGTAATATTTAAATTGGACTCTTTCTGTTTAAAGTTTTACCTGATTGTCTCTGGATGCAGGAGGGAAGCTGCATGAGAAGGCCCATTCCCACCAAGGTCCCAGGTGCAGGCGGGTATCTGTTGTTAGCTTCTTGGCTGTCTCTGACCTGCAGGAGGTACTAGGCACAGGAAGGCACAGTCTGGCAAGCTTCCAGGTGCAGGTGGGGCTCTGGTGGGGGTTACCTGGCTGTCTCTGGTGCACAGGAGGGACGGGGCACTGAAAGGCCCAGTTGTGCGAGCACCCAGGTGCAGGCAGGGCTCTGGTGGTGGCTACCTGGTTTTCTCTGGTGCAAATGAAGGTTGGGGCCTTGCTGAATGAGATTTTTTCTGATTTTTCTCTTTTCCCTGTCACTGTCCAAGAATGCTTTTGATTTTTATGTAGTGATTTTGTAAATGGTAACTTGATTGAATTTTTTTTAAATCCAAGCTTCTTCTTGTGGAGTTCTTTTGGGGTCTTCTCTGTAAAGGATGACATTGTCTACAAATGACAATAGTTTGACTTCTTCCTTTTCAATACGTATTCTGTTTGTCTCAATTCACTAGCCTGGTTGCTCTGGCTAAGGTTTCAAGTACTGTATTTAATAAGCGTGGGGACAGTGGATAGACTTACCTTGTCCCTAGTTACCTTGTTCCTACTTTTAAGGAAAATGTTTTCAGTTTTTCTTCACATAGGAAGATGTTGACAGTAGAATTTTCATAAAGTGCTTTCATCAGCTTGTGGTAAGGTCCTTCTATACTTATTTTCATCAAGGTTTTATTTTTTAACCATGAATGGATGTTGGGATTTTTTTCGAAGGCTTTTTCTGCATTGAGTGAAATGATCACATGGTTTTTGTCCTTGCTTCTATGTAGCATATTGCATTTATTTGTGAACGTTCAACTATCCTATCCCTAAAATGAAAGCAACTTGACCATGCTGTTTGATCTTTTTAACAAGCTGTTGCATTCTGTTACAAATATCTTGGTAAAGATTTTTGCATCTATATTCATTAAGGAAATTGGACTGTAGAGGTTTTTTTTTTTCTGTTAAGTCTTTTTCTGGTTTTTGGCATTGCTGATTTACAGGAATTAATTTGGCATTTTCCCTTCTCTTTCAATTTCATTAAAAAGTTTGAGAATCACTGGTGTTAGCTCTTTCCTGAAGTTCTGGTATAATTCTGAAGTATATCAATCAGGTCCTGGTCTTTTATTCCTTGGTACAGACTTTGTTACTGTTTCAGTTTTGTTCTAGCTATTGGCTATTCAGGGATTTTGAATCTTATTCCTTCAGTTTTCATATGTCATATGTGCCTTGGAATTTATCCATTTCTTTCTAGGTTTTCACATTTACTTGGAATACAAGTTTTCAATATAATTTTTTATATACTTTGAATTTCAGCTGTAACCATTGTGATTTCACCTTTCTCATTTCTGTTTGCATTGATAAGAGGTTTTTTTCATTGTTTATTTTGTGAATTTGACTAGGGTTTTATTAATCTTATTTATCCTTTCAAAGAACCAACTCTTGATTTATTGCCCTTTTACGTTCTTACTCCATTAATTTCTATTCTTATCTTTGTTTTTTCCTTCTACTGCTTTTGGATTTGGATTTTACTTTTTTCTCTAGAACTGTCAGATACATCAATACATTATTGATTACATTTTTGCATTTACTACAGTGTGTCTTATTGCCAAGGATATAGTTTATTTTGGAGAAAAATCCTATGTACTACTAAGAAAAGGGTGTAGTATTTTGACACTGGAAGGAATACTGTGTAGGTATCAGTTTAGTCTACTTTTTCTGTGGTATAACTTAGCTCTAATGATTCTTTCTTGATTTTCTCTAATAATTTTTAGTTGTCTGATAGACCTGTGAGATCAGGAAGACCAGGATAGTGAAGTCTCCTACTGTGAATATATTGGAATTTATTTGACTTTGCATTTCCAATGGTTTTTGCCTTATGAATGAGGTACACCTACTATCTATCTATCTATCTATCTATCTATCTATCTATCTATATTCTCTCTCTCTCTCTCTCTCTCTCTCTCTCTCTCTCTCTCTCTCTCTCTTTGTAGGATTATTTCCTTTACCAGTATATAGTGATAGAGTGTTTATCTTTGTCTCTCCTGGTCTGTTTTGACTTGAAATCTGCTGTGTCTCAGAATAGTACAGCAACTCCCACTTTTTTCAGTCTCCAGTTTTATGAAGTATTACTTTCCCTTTTTTTACCTTGAGTTTTTGTTTCCTTTTATTTACCTTCAGTTTGTGTGTTTCTTTGTAGGTGAAGTATTTTTTATTTTGGCAACAAATGGCTGGGGTTTTGTTTTTGATCCACTATGCCAATTTTTTTTTGTTTTGATTGAGGAGTTAAGAACATTAAATTTGAGAGTATTGTGATATTTTCTGATAACTAGACAAGATGGCAGCCAAGTAGGATTCTCACTTCGTGGCTCCACACAGGCTTATCCAAAAAGTTGAAGTACAGTTAAAAAACTATTTGCTTAACTTAGCTTGGAGAAAGAAGAGAGCTCCAAGAATTGAAAGGAGGCCACAAGAAGTTTGGAAACCTTGAGGAATCCTCAGAAGCTGAAGGAGTCACTAGCCTGGACAGCTACTTTGGGCTGCATAGGAAGGGTCATGAGCAGCAATGAGCAGCCAGCAGCTAGACAGCAAAGGAATTATAAGAAGACAAGGCACTAGAACACCTGCAGAAATGCGTGGCTCCCAGAAGCTAAGATAATGGGCCCTGACATAGCTGAATTTATAGCAAAGAAAATCAGAAAACAAGTGGAGCAAACAAACATTCAGCTCACAGAAGATACACTTAAATAAATGCAAGAAATTATTAGTGAGCTGAAAGAGGAGTTTAAAAAATAATGGTCTTAATGAATGAAAACTTTATTGATTTTGTAATAGAAGACACAAAGAAGAAATCTGGCTTGGGTAATCAAGGTAATGCAGGGTATGAAGGAACATCTTGTTATCAGAAATGGAAAATCTGAAAAAACAAAGTTGAAATTCAGATTATGAAAAATTCAGTTGAAAATGCAGGAAGTGGATTTAAACATCGTGAGGAAAATGTCTCAGACTTTGAAGACAAGATTGATAAATTAAATGGTACATTCATGGATAACCTAAAACAATACAGCAAGGTAACTAGATACAACAGCTGTTAGATGACTCAAAGAGAAACAGTGTCAGAATTAGAGGTGTGAAAGAAAGAGCAGAGGACAGCATTAAAGGTACAAAGAATTTATTCTGAAATCATGGGAGAAATTTTCTCAAATCTAGAAGAAATTTATATTTAAGTACAAGAGCCAAATAAAACACCAAGTAACCTTGACCAAAAAAATAACCTCACCTCATCACACCATTATCAAAGTCTCAGAAATTCAACACAATGAAAAGTAATAAGGTAAAAGCAGACCTTATTCTACAAAGGCAAGCCCATCCAAATAACTGGTGATTTCTCAATGTGTATTTCTTGATGTAAACCTTAAAGGTCAGGAGATCTCAGAATGAAATCTTCAATTATAAAAGAAAGCAAGTGTCAACCCTGGTACTTGTACCCAGCAAAATTATCCCTGAAAATTGAAAAAGAAACAAATATTTTTCAAGACATACCCTAAAGAAATTAACAATCACTAGACTAGCATTGAAGAAAATACCCAAGGGAATCTTAAGCAGAGGCAGAGAGAAGAGCAGCATCGCAGAAGTCAAAGGAAAAGTTGAGAGAGTAGGTATGACAAAAGGAAAAAGCAGCAAACCAACACTGAAAAACAAACAAAACAATGGCAGACTTTCTGATTGGATTAAACAACAAAAGCAGCCATTTTTTTTTCTGCAAGAGATACACTTCATCCACAAAGGACACAATCTGAAGGCAAATGGATAGGAAATGATACTTTATGCTACTGAAGCTCAAAAACAAGCAGGGGTAGCTAGCTGTACTATTCTCAGACACAGCAGACTCCAAAACAGACAAGAAGAGATAAAGATGAGTGCTTTATACTGATAAAAAGAACAATACACAACAGGAAGACATCACAATCATATATGCACCCAATGTTGATGTACCCAATTTCATGAAACAGAAACTACTAGACATGAAAGGTTAAATAGATTCCAATACGGTCAAACTAGGGGACTTCAATATCCCAATCTCACTAACAGATAGGTCAACCAGTCAAAAAACAAGTAGCAGAGCTAAACCACATCATGGAACAAATGGACTTAACAAAAAAGTGTTCCATCCAGTGTCAACAGAATACACCTTTTTCTGAGCAGTATATCGGACTTTTGCCAAAGTAGGCCTTATCTTTGACCATAAGACACACGTAAATACAAAAATTGAAATAATTCTCCATATACTTTCAGATAATATAGGAATGAAACAAGAAATCACCAACAAAAGAAACTAGAAAATAAACACATGGAGGTTAAATACTACATATTTTAAATAATCAGTGGATCGCAGAAGATACCAGGAAAGAAAGCAAAAATATCCTAAAGTCAAATGACAATAGAAGTACACCAGAATCTATGGTACACAATGAAAGGAGTACTAAAAGGGAAATGTATAGCTATGAGCACTCATGTTTACAAAAAAAGTACTGCTTTTAGTATTTTCTCTTTTTGTTGAATTTCTGAAATTTTGATTTTGATGTAACGTGGTGATGTTTATTTCTGGTGAAGGTTATTTAGTGCTCTATATGTTTCTTGAACTTTAATATTATTTTCTGCTATATCAGTGAATACATTTTCTATACCTGTTGTGTTCTCTGCTTTCTTTCAAGCTCATAACTTTGAGGTTGATTTTCTTTGATCCACCTGCAGCTGTTATATCCAGCTATCTGAATTATTTTTTTGACGGCATCCCTGAGTACATCATTTAATTCATCAGTCTAATCTTCAAAGTCTGATACTCTGTCCTCACAATGCAATAATTGGTTCTCTATTCTTTCAGTTGAATTTTTCATATCCTGAATTTGAGTGTGATTACAGCTTTTCTTCTTTTGTACCAAAATTTTTCCTCAGGTGTTACTAACTTGTTTATCCCAGTCAACTTTTTGTTTATCCTTAAGCTTGCTAAATGCATTTGGCATTTCTTTAAGTGTTTCTTTGAACTGATTAGTTTTCTATAAGTTCTACTTTTTCAGTGCCCAAATAAATATCAGTTTCTAGGGTGTTATGCATTTTTGCAAGTATGTTATTGCCTTCTCATAATTGTGTTACTTAAGAGTATATATCTGTTAAGATTTTAAAAAATCGTCTTTAAGAGAACAATTGAGATGAGTCCAAACTTTTTCACTGTGTTATTTGGATAAGCAGTCTCTTTTCTAGTCCCGAATCTTGGCGTCCACTGTCCACCAGTTGTGTGGGAAGTGAGAGTAGTAATTGACTAGCCCGCTGTGGTTTCCTCTTTAGTTTTTTCTGTGTCCACTGATGAGACCTGCCTCTGCCCTTCCCATGTCCAAATATGCAGAAGTATGTCTTGCCTGAGAGTCTTCACTCCAATGGCCAAACCAAGGCATTTCTGTGAATAAGGGTGCTTGGGGGGAGACAAAAATCCCCCTCAGTTCTTTGCTAGTAGTAGGCAATAAGGGGGACTTAACAATCTGAAGGCTTCTCACCCATTTTTTTCATATCCAGCCATCTTGGCAAACTTCCCAGGAATCTGTGAAATTTTGGAAAGGAACTGCTCAAGGTAGATGCTGCATTATTGATAACACTGTTGACTTTTACAACATTTTTATTTTTCTGTTTTAAAATGAAAGTTTTGTTCCATTATTTAATCATATATCTATCATGTTTAGTAAATTCTTCCTGTTATATTCACCATAGAATGGCTCTTTAGGTGATATTTCATCGAGGGAAAATATAATGTTGTTGGATTGTGAACTTTTTAAACCATTTTCCACATATATTTTGTATGTACTCATGTAGATATTTCCTGAAATTTTTGCATAGAGAAGGTAGTGACTCAAACTGGTGAAATTTATGCACTTAGGTTTCAACCTCTGGAGACAACATGGTGGAATGTCAGTTGGAGACCCACAACAATAAGATGGTTACTTTCAAATTTGATGTTGACGGTGATGCACCAGAGGATATTGCAGACTACATGGTAAGTATAGTAAAACCAAATTATTTTTCCCTTCAGTATTCTTTGTCTCTCTTCCTAACTCTCTCTTCCTTTATTCAGAACCATCTCTTTTTATTTTATATATTTAGTTAGTTTAAATTGCAGTACTGGGGATTGAGCCCTCACCCTTTACACTGAGCTACAGCTCCTACCCTCTTTTTGCGTTTGGTGTTGAGAAAGTTGCCTAAGTTTCATAGGCTGGGCTAAAATTTGCATTTTTCCTGCCTCAGTCTCCAAGAGTGCTCAGATTACAGGTACGTACCACTATGCCTGCTCATCTCTTTTTCAAGGGTATGGTTTGTTTTTAAAATGTTCAGAGAGACAAATTGGTTATGATTAGGACTAGCCACAGTATTTCCTTTGATTTTAGTATATTTATCTGTAAAAACCAAGGTAGTTTTATTCTAGATCAATATTTTTTCTTGCTGTATGTTAAAATTATATGATGAGCTTATAAAAATAAATTTGTTGCATGAATTCCTGATTAAAGCTAAATCTTTGGAAATAAAACCTAAACATCAATAGTTTCTTAAGGTACCCAGATAATTGTAGTGTATTTGCCACTGATTTTACATTGTGAATGTAAGTGTTCAAGTTATCTTCTTGTATTTTATTAATTTTTTATATTTTACATGAAGTACTAGGCTTCAGTTAGTATTTTTTTCTCCTTTTGAATAGGGATGGGTCAAGGAAGAGTGTGTGATGCCTTTGTTTCTGCATTCTTAACCAAAAAGAACTAAATATCTAAATATTTAATAATTTTAGCAGTTCTGCATCTAGTTTAATGTAGTGTATGTATGTGTGTTGCCATACTGAGAATTTTACCCAGGGCCTTTGCACTGAGCTGCATCCCCAATCCTGACAGATGGGGTTTTTTCAGATAGGATCCCATTAAGTCACCTAGACCAAACATAAGATCTTCCTTCCTCACCCTCCCAGAGTGCTGGGATGACAGGTCTTCCCACCACTCCCAGGTTATCTATGAAGATGTTTCATTTTGTGACTTATGTATTGAAAACTTTTAATTTGGACAACCTAGTTTAAATGCTTCCTCAATTACATTCTTTAAGTAACAACCAAATTATAGAACTCCAGAAAATTTGAAAAATACTATTTGCTTGTCTTGAAGGTATTGCCAGTCTGACCAATATCAGTGGTCTCAGAAGATTCAATACGTTGTATGTTATTTATTTCTGGTCTTTGCTAATCCTGTTATGGCACTTTAAATAACTCATTTTTTATTTCTCCTTTATTGAAACCATCATTAATGCAATAGTATAATTTGGAACAAAGTGAAGTTCATTCTCATGAATAGACTGACTTATATTTTGGGCCAGGTTGAAGATAACTTTGTTCTGGAAAATGAGAAGGAAAAATTTGTAGAAGAATTGAGGGCTATCGTAGGTCAAGCCCAAGAGATCCTTCATGTGCATTCTGCTACAGAAAAAGCCATTGGGATTGAGTCTGTTACCTTGGAATCCCACAGTAACCAAGTAAGAGCAATTGTTTAACAAGAAGGTTTATATATATATATATATATATATATATATATATATATATATATGCACATATATATGCACATATATATACATATACATACATACATATTAGGAACTTCATTATTTATCTATTCATTTTTAATTCAGACAGGATCATCTGAACAAGTACAGATAAATTCTGCATCCACTCAAACCAGCAGTAAGTATATTTAATAAAATTTACCATATGGCTTTTGAAGGAAGACATTGGGAAACTTTAATTCATGTACTTTCATTGAGTAGTGTGTTAGCCAATAAAGAAATTTGATAAGTTGTTATTTTCCCATTTTTTGAAAAGACCTTATAGCCCAAGGAATCAATTCTTCAAATTTCCTCCAGGTTTAGTTGGTTCTTTATCTGATAGATTGATTTCTAAGTTGTTATGTGGCATGTTACCAGGAAAACCCCTCAGAGTATTGATGACTTTTAATGGTCTATTAGAAACTTAACTGGTAAGTTGTTGATTTTTTTTTTTTCTGAAATCAGATGGACAGAAAGTTTCTCTAAAATTGCTGTGTCTAAGTTGACCTCATGTGTTAGTAATCATCTTATCTTGATTTTATTCTACCAGGGATATGTTTCTACTGGTTCCAATTATTTAAAACTTTTTGTAAATCATATGCTAGATAGATTTCCAGGACTTAGGGTTCTTCAGTAGTACTCATGAGTACATAGAGCATTTAGGAGCAGAAGAGCCATAGGCACATGAGGATCTCTAATGGACTTAAAACATCATGAGAAAGCAAACTGTGGTATGAAACAATTGGATTTCGTTTGCCTGTGTTACAGTGTCACAGAATGTCAGAGTTCTTCTGTGTTTTATTCTTCTGGTTGTCAGAGATCTGAACAGGTTTCTAACTGACAAAATATGGTAAAGTTTAAAAGAACCTGCTTGAGTAAGTTTTTATGTTTTCATACAGTAAAGTTGACTTTTAATGTATAGGTCTATGGATTTTAATACTTATATAGATTTAGATAAACACCACTATAATCATGATATAGGACAAAGACATGCAGGATTTTCTTATTTTTGTTTGGTGGTACTAGGGATTGAATCCAAGGTCTTCTCAATGAGCTATGTTGCTATCCCTTTTTAAATTTGAGACAAGGTCTCACTAAGTTGCTAAGTTACCCAAGCTGGACTCAAACTCATGATCATCTTGCTTCAGGAAATGTTTTAATGGAAAAGTGCTTTCTAGTGTTCACAAGGAAGAGAAGCTTGCTCCTGATTGTTACAGGTACTGTGTGCTTAGTTCTTTAGACAATTTTTAGGGTTGAGAAGTCTGGTTTAATAACCTACAATTATCCTACTACTGTTGGAGATACGAGACAAATTTGTTTGTTTATATTTTATTTTGTTGATTTTGGTACAGGTGACCAAGCCCAAACCCTTCACATTCTCCACCCATTTGTAGTTTTGATTTTGAGACAGGGTCTCACTAAGTAGCTAGGTTGCCCAGACTGGGCTTGACCTTGTGATATTCCTGCCTCAGCCTCCTGGAGTACTGGGATTACAGGCTTGTACCACCTGGCCTGGCTAACAATTTGATTTTTTAACATGATTTCCTTAATAAAGTAAACGAATTAACAATTGCTTATAATACTAATTTTTTGCTAATTCTTTCTACAGATGAATCTGCTCCTCAGTCATCTCCAGTTGGTCGATGGCGATTTTGTATCAATCAAACGATAAGAAACCGTGAGGCTCAGTCTCCTCCTTCTCTTCAGCCTTCCATGGCTACAACTTCTGCACTACATCCCCTTCCTAGTAAGCTTTCTTTCTCTGCCAGCTTTGTGCAGACTCGAGGATATGGATGCAAAATATATGCCATACCTTTATCTTGCTTTCATGAGTATATTATATTTATGACAATTCTCCAAAGCATTAAGACATTTATGTTAGTATATAACAACGTGGTTTTTTTAGTGTCATAAAATGATTTTAATAACAGATGTGTAAAAGTTCTGTGAATTTAATACGGATCCTTTTAAATATTGTAACAGTATTATCTACTATGTTTACTTTTAATTTTTAAAACAATATCTTTGATTTTTATGTAAGGCTTTGTGCTTATTCCAAAATATTTGCTATGGAATACAAGCATAGTGTTACAGGGTAAAAATATACTTAGCATAGTACTTGTTTAATTTTTGCTTCATGATGATTCCTTTGATTTTTGCTTGATGCCAAATTGTATAATTTGGATTCCCCTCAGGTTTATAAGTGTAACGGATGACACTAAATTCTTATGTGTCATCTCTTCTGGTTGTCATCACCTTTGTGTGTGTCTTTCTGTGAGTGTGTTTGTGTTTGTGTGACAGCCACTTTGCTTTCTCAGTTTCAGAAACAATTCTCCTGTACATCTGATCAGGTTTTACTGCAGGTATATGAGGATGTTTTGTGTTGTTTTGTCTTAAGTTCTGACATCTCAGAATGTCCAGAACATGGCAAAATGTTAACAAATCATTTGTCATTTTATCATGTATTTCTTTCTTTACCTGTGTCATACATATTGCCTTTTTAACCTCAAAAAAAGTCCCACAAAGAAAAACTGCTTTAAAAAAAAAACTAACTGTTACCAACTTTTCCCTCAAAGAACACCTTTGAAAAGCTATCTTTGATTATAAATAACATATATAATTCATTTGTTAATTGTCTATTAGCATTCAGACTGTGTCTTATATTTGAAAGCAGTTTCTTCAGACACGCAACTTTAAACACTTCTCAAATGGCCAGAATTTTTGTATGTTCTTCTGTGCCAGACATCACACTTACGTATTTATTGTAGTATATTTGTGTTCTTATTGTATTCAGTTTTCAGAAAAATAAGTTTGTCTTTTTTAATACTTGTCTTTTCTAGTTAATTTCTGATTTAGCACTTTATCCTAAGAGAATGTGGCCTCATTAAAGAAACAAAATATAAATATTTGTGAATTTAATAGAGTAATCTCAGGAAGGGAAATTATGATGTTATTTTTAATAGAGGATATTTATTACGAGAACTTGGCTGTATAGATATTAGAAAACTGGAGATCAGTTTTCATCATCTGTGAAATAATATAATTGACAGTGAAGACTCATGTCATTTTACATCTTCTGTTGCATTAAATTATATGAAATTAATGATACCTATTTTCCCTCTTTTACTGATATGTATAAGTGCGAAACATAAAGTTTACATTGAACTTGAGTATTTTGTGCATATACATATCATGGCAAAATTACAAATTCTTCCCCTCTTCCTTTTCGACCCTCCCACTCCTTGCCCCTCTCTGTTGTTCTCATTATTCCCCACAATAAGTTTTGTGATCTGGGTTTCTCATATCAAAGAAACCATTTGATATTTCACCTTCTGCTTCTGACGCACTTCACTAAGCATGATGGTTTCAAATTGCCTCCATTTACCTACAAAAGCCTCCAGCCTATCTGACTTCATAGAGTAGTAGTATTCCATTGTGTAAAAATACCACAATTTATGTATCCATTGGTGTGTTGTTGGATTTTTATTTCATATTTATGAAAAAGAAAAAGAATTTGTCCATGCCCTGTTGAGTCCTGTGATATTTTGAGTCTTATTTGTAAGAGTACTCTCACACAGGTTCTTATTTGCCCCTTGCTTTTCCTGTCCCTTCAAGTTTGCTGTTACTCCATGCGTTTTACTCAGTAGTACATACTTAGCTATTTCTCTATTTCTGTTCTAGGTTCAGAAAAAACAGGTGATAAAGAAATATCACAGGAGACATTGCTCATGAAGGAAAATAATCTATGCCAGCGTGTACTTTTCACCTCCAAATCAGAGCACAAGGATTTAGTTGATGGTAAGATTTCTGACTGTGCTAGTGTAGAAAACCAGCAGCAAGCTGTACTTCATTCAGTGGAAGAAGACAGGGAGATAATAGCACCAGACACTAGTAATTCTACGTGTTCTGCTACTTCAGTTTGTGCCATTCCAGTTGAGTGTGAGGGACTCACCGGCCAAGCAGACATGTTTGTATCTGTGTATCCATGCCACCAAGCTGCCAGTCAGGCTAATGTCATGGCCCATCCTGGCGAATCAACTCAGAGTGCTAGTAAAATTGTTACAACTTCAGCATTTGTGTCTGATCGAAAGCCTCAATCCTTATCGGTACGGCAGCCAACTGTGGATATGGAGTTTATTTCCCAAGAAGGAGAAATGACAGTGAATACTGAAGCAAGCTCTACTAAGGCAGTCATTCCTTCTCCAACCGCCGGCTTTGAAGTAACTTCCCTTCTACCCACTATGATCTTGGAATCAGATGGGGAAAAACCTCCAAAAATGGAGTTTGTGGACAACCGAATTAAAACTCTAGATGAAAAATTAAGAAACTTACTCTATCAGGAGCACAGCATCTCTGGCGTCTATCCTGAGAGTCAGAAGGATACTCAAAGCATGGACTCTACATTTTCTTGCTCTACTGAAGACACACTTTCCTGTCCGGTGCCAGAAGTCATAGCCATCAGTCACTGTGGAATTCAAGATAGCCCTACACAATCCTCTAATGTCCAACAGACAGGATCTGACATTCTTCCCAGTGTGGCTACAGGTCAGCCTTCCAACATTTCAGTGTTCAAAAGGGACCTGAATGTGATAACTTCTGTACCCAGTGAATTGTGTTTACATGTAAGTATTTTTTCGAGTTTCTTATTCTTTGCTTATTATCTTAAAAGAATGTCTTTTTTTCCTACAGTTTCTTTTACAACTAAAATGAGATTTTGAAGACACTGGTATTTAAGAATGCCTTAACTTAGGCTACAGGTGCTCGGAATTGCTCTACTAGTAGAGGTGGCACATGTATCTTGGGTAAGAGAGCCCTCTGGTGAATTAGCTAGGAACTGACAAGCAATGTGTGTATTAATGGCAGAACAGAAGCTGATAGTGAATAGGGAGGACTTACTTTTCTGATTGTTAACAAAAAACTCTTATCAGTATCCTCTTCAAAATGTATATTATTACTTTAAGCATGCTGGAGATTTAATTTATTTGAAAAAAAGTAAAAATTATCTATAATCCTATGACTTAAAAAAAAAAAACTTTTACAGCTTGAGTGTCCCTTATCCCAAATGCTAGAGTTTAGAAGTGTGTCACATTTTAGAGTTTTTCAATTTTAGAATATTTGTATATGCATAATGAGATATCTTGGGAATGGGACTCAAATTGAAACACAAGAGGTTCCTTGTATTTACATACACCTTAAAAGCTTGCATACAACTTTTAACAGTATTTTTAGTGTAACCGCATTTTGGTTGCAGCATACTACATGGGGTGAGATAGGAAATTTTCCTCTTGTGGCTTCAGTTTGGTTCTCAGAGTTTCAGATTTTGGAACATTTAGACTTCATGTTTTCAGATTATACGTGTTCATCTGAGCACCATAGAGCTTTCAATTTTCATTTTCTTCTTTTCTTTTCTTTTCTCCTTTTCCTTGCTGTGTCCTCCTCGACCTCTCTCCTTTTTTACCCAGGGCCTCATACATGGTAGGCAGTTGTACCAATAAAATGTACTCCCCAAGTGTTTTCCTTTTCCATTTTTTTTTTTTTTTTGAGATGGAGTCTTACTAAATTTGCCAAGCTGCCTTCGAAATCTGAATTCTTCCCCTTCGGTCTCCTATTTGCAATTACAGACATGTAATACCGTGCCCAGCTTCAATATGAATTTTGATGGCAGTATTCAAGCAATAGGAAATTCCTTTTTGGATTCCTAATTGCTAATACATAGAAATACAAATGATATTATGTGTTGACATTGTGTCTTTCAATTTCATTGAGTTAGTTTATTTTGGCACTCAACTTATGAAGTCAGTGTATATGCATATGACAACTTGATTATTTTTACCTCCCTTCTCCTTTCTCACCATCTCTCCACTCCCTCCTGATATCCCCTTTCTCTATCCACAAAATCTATCTCACTATTTCTTACCATAACTCTTACATTTTGCCCTCTTACATATTATTTTCAGTTTGTCATATGAGAGAAATCATGTAATATTTAACCTTTTCTGATTTATTTCACTAAGCATGATGGTCTCGAGGTGTATTTGTTTCCCTACAATTTCTCAAATATTCTGTATGACAGAATAGTACTCTGTTGTGTATATAAGCCATATTTTCGTTATCCACTCATTTGTTGATGGCTTCCAATATTTGGTTAATATGAGTGGTATTATTATTAGCTGCTATTACATGTTATTATTATTACTACTCTGAGTATGCATGTTTCACTCTTGTATAATGACTTTAACTCTTGGGAAGATCCCCAATAGAGGTATAACTAGGTAAAATGGGATATCTACTTTCAATTGTTTTTGCGAGACTAGTTGTTCCACTTTATAGGCCCAGCATCAGTGTGCACCGCTTCTTTTTTTCTACACAGCCTCGCCACCATTTGTTCTTTACTGAGTTCTTGAGTTCTTACTGGAATAAGATAGAACTTCATTGTTGGGTTTTTGTTTGTTTGTTTGTTTGTTGTACTAGAGATCAAGCACAGAACCTTTTTACTCTGCTGCATCCCCATCCCATTTTCATATTTTTTCTCACCATCCAGTTTCTTTTATTTACATATCACATCCTTTTCCCCTTCCCACCCTCTTTGCCTCCCACCCCACTTTCCCTTTCCCTCTCCACAAAGTCTGTCTTCTTATTTTCTTCCATCTTTCCTTTTTTATGGTTTGGTTTTGTCATATTAGAGAAACCATCCAATATTTAACTTTCTGGGTCTGATTCATTTCAGTAAGCATAAGGGTCTCAGGGTGCATACGTTTTCCTACAAATACCACAAATTTGTTCTTTATGCCAGAACGGCACTTCATTGTGTATGTGTACTGCTTCTTTATTTATTCATCTGTGGTTGAGCATATTGGATTTTTCCAGGATTTGGCTCTTATAAGTTGTGCTGCTATAAACACAGATGTATGTGTATCACTCTTGTATGATGACTTTAACTCCTTTTGGGAAGATACCTAGAAGTATAGCTGGGTCAAATGGGATATATATTCTCAATTTTCTTTGAGGAATCTCCATACTGCTTTCCATAGTGATGGTATCAGTTTACAGTCCCACTAGCAATGTAGGAGAGTTCCTGTTTCCCCACAACCCTGACAGCATTAGTTGTTTTTAGAGTTCTTAATACCACCCATTCTTTCTGCCATTAGATGGAACCTCAGTGTTGTATCGATTTACATTTCTCTGATGCCTAAAGATATTGAACATTTTTTCATGTATTTTTTGGGCATCTACCTTTCTTCTTCAGAGAAGTGTTTATTCATTTCAAATTTCCATTTTTTTCATTAGGATCTTCATTTTTGGAGGATATAACTTTTTCAGTTCTTTGTATATTCTTGATAATAATCCTCTGAGAAGTAGTTGGCATATTTTTTTCCCATTGTATGGGTCCTCTCTTCACTCTGTTTAGTGTTTTCATTGCTGGGCGGGAATTTTTAACTTTGTATAATCCCATGTGTTAATTCTTGATGTTATCTCTAATGCTTTTGGTGTTTTATTGAGAAAGTCCCTGCCTACGACTATGTCGTCAAGGATTTAGCCTATTTTTTTTCTTCCAGTAAGTTCATTTTTTTTCCATTTTAATATCTAAGTCATTAATCCATTCTGATTTGATTTTGGTGCTTGATTGAAATATATGGTTCTAGTTTCATTCTTCAGTATGTGGCTAGCCACTTTTCCCAGCACCATTTTTTAAAGAGGCTATTTGTATTCCAGCATGTTTTTGGCCCCTTTGTCAAAGATGAGAAGGCTAAAGGTACTTGAGGATGCTTCTGCATCCTCAGTTTTATTCCATTGATCCACCTGTGTGTTCTTGTGCCAATATTATGTCATTTTTTTAATCACTGTTGCTGTGTAATATAATTTGATGTCTGGTATTGTGATCCCTTCTGCTTTTATTTTGTTGCTTAGGATTATTTTGGCTATTCTGGAGCCCTTGTGGTTCCATATAAATTTTCGGATCATTATCCTAGTTATGTGAAAAATGCTATTGAAGTCTTTATTGGAATTGCCTTGAATCTGTGTATCAGTTTAGGTAGTATGTTCTTTTTGACATTTTTGTCTGCCTGTCCAGGAACAAAATTCTCTTCAATTTTTTTCACTGTCCAATAATTTTCAGTAGAGAGATCCTTCACTTAACTTGATTCTTAGGTTTTTAATTTTCTTTGAGGTGACTGTGAATAGAATTGTTTTTCTGATCTCTTTCTCTGTGTTTTCATTGTTGCTGTAGAGAAATGGTACTGATTTTGTGTATTGTTTTTATATCCTGCAAGTTAGCTGCATTTGTTAATTAGGTCTAAGAGTCTTCTGGTAGTTTATGAGGATAGCTTGATTTGTTCATTTCCTATGCATATTCACTTTATTCCATTCTCTTGCCTGATTGCTTCAACTAAGGTTTCTAGCATTATTTCTTTAAAAAGTGGTGAGAGTGGACACTCTTGATGGTTCCTGGTTTGGGAAGAAATGCTTTTACTCTTTCCCCATTAAGGATGATGATGACTGTAGAATTGTCATGTATTGCCTTTAGAAGCTTGAGATAAGATCCTTCTATACTTATTTTTATCAGTTTTGATCAGGAAGGAATGTTATATTTTGTCAAAGGCTTTTTCTGCATCTATTGAGATGATTATGTAATTTTTGTCCTTGCTTTTGTTAATGTGTATTACATTAATTGATTTGCATATGTTGAACCATCTTTGCATCCCTGGGATGAAGCCAACTTAGTTATCATGTATGATCTTTTTAATAGTTTGCTGCATTCTGTTTGCAAGTATCTTAAATAGGGATTTTTTACATCAATATACATTAAGGAAAGTGGCTTGTAATTTCCTTTCTTTGTTGGGTCCATGTGATTTGGGGATCAAGATGATACATGCTTCCAGGAAGGAGTTGGGAAGTGTTCCCTCTCCTTCCATTTCATGGAAGAGTTTAAGAAGCATTGGTTCTAACACTAACTCTTCCCTAAAGTTCTGATAAAATTCTACTGGGAATCCATCAAGTCTTGGGCTTTTCTTTGTTGATAGATCCTTTATTGCTATTGTCAATTATGTCCCAGGTTATTGCTCTAATCAGGATTTTTGTATCTTCTTGGCTCAATTTTTGGTATATCATATATGTCATAGAATTTATCCATTTCTTCTGAATTTGGAAATTTATTGGAATATAGTTTTTCAGAATAGTTCCTTAAAATCCTCTGAATTTCAGCAGTGTCTGTCGTGAGTTCATCTTTTTCATTTCTGATTACATGAGGTTTATCAATCTTATTTAACCTTTTGAAGAACCAACTCATTGATTCCTTGATCTTATGAGTCGGGTGAGTGTGTGGTGTGTGTGTTTCGGTTTCAATTTCATTGATCTCTGCCGTGATTCTTAAAATTTCTTCTACTGCCTTTGGATTTGTCTACTTGTTTTTCTAGTACTTTGAACTGCATCATTAGATTATTTATTTGAGACTGCTCTGTTTTTCCATATGTACACTCATAGCTGTAATTTTCCCTCTAAGGACTGCTTTGATTTTCATTGTATCTCGCATATTCTGGTATGATATGCTTCCATTGTCATTTGACTTTAGGTTTCTGTTTTCCTTTTTTTTCCAGACAGGGTCTTGCTCCATAGCACAGGCTGGTCATGAACTCACTATGAAACCCAGGCTTCAGCCTCCCAAGTACATGTGTGTGCCACAATGCCCAGCTTTATGTAGTGCTGGGGAATCGAATCCAGGTCCTTGCACTCTAGGCAAGCACTTTAACTGGTGTGTCATTCCTCCTGCCCATCATTTGACTTTAGGAAATTTTTGGTTTCTTTTGTGATCTATTGCTTGTTTAATAATGTATCATTTAATCTCCATGTATTTGTATATTTTTCTGTAGTTACTTTTGGTGTTATTTTCTGCTTTTATCCCACTATGGTCTGAAATTATACAGGGAAGGATTTCAATTCCTTTGTAGTTACTTATTCATGTTTTATAACCAAGAATATATTCTAATTTGGGAAAAAGTCCCATGTGCTGGTGACAAAGGTGTGTTCTCTTGATGTTGGCTAGAATAGCTTACAGATCCTAGTAAGTCCATTTGCTCCATGGTGTGGTTTAGCTCTGATGTTTCTTTGTCAAGTTTTTTGTCCTGTCTATTTGTAATAATAGTGTATTCAAATCCCCTAGTAAGATTGAATTGGGCCTAATCTGGCCCTTTATATCCAGTAGTTTGTGTTTTATGTAACTAGGTGAACCTTGATTGGGTGAAATATGATTATATTGAGCTTTTCCTGTTGGATTTTTCCTTTTATCAATATTTAGTTTCCATCTTTGTCTCTTCAGATATTTTTGTTTGAAGTCACCAGTGTCTGAGAATAGTGGAGCTGCCACTGCTTGTTTCTGGGCTCCAGTAGCATGTACTATTAGTTACCAGTCTTTTGGGTTAGTCTCTGTACTTCTTTAAAAGTGAAATATGTCTTTTGCAGGCAATAAATGATAGCGTTTTGTTTTCTGATACACTCTATCAATATGTGTCTTTTGATTGGCAAGTTAAGACCATGATAATTGAGAGTAATTATAAGAATTGTTCTGAATCCTGTCATTGTCTTGTACTTTTAATGTTGAGTATTTGTTATTTCTTTTTGTTAAACATTCTCTGTAGGTATTTCCTCTATGTTTTTTGGTGCTGCCATGTCTCTGTCTCTAAGATTCATTTTAGTAGTTTTTGCAATGCTGGGCTCCTGTTTGCAAATTTCTTTTTTAAAATTTCTTTCTCCTCCCCCTCCCCCATTTTATTGATATGTGTAAGTGCAAAACATAAAGTTTACATTGATCTTGAGTATTTTGTACACATACATATTGTGGCAAAGTTGCAAATCTTTCCCTTTTCTCTTTTCGACCCCCGCCCCATTCCCATTATTTCCCACATTAAGTTCTAGAAATACTTATGATCTGGGTTTCTCATATCAAAGAAACCATTCAATATTTCACCTTCTGCTTCTGACTCACTTCACTAAGCATGAGGGCTTCAAGTTGCCTCCATTTACCTACAAAAGCCTCCAACCTATCTGTCTTTATAGATGCATAGT
Source organism: Ctenodactylus gundi (assembly GCA_004027205.1). NCBI lineage: Eukaryota > Metazoa > Chordata > Mammalia > Rodentia > Ctenodactylidae > Ctenodactylus > Ctenodactylus gundi. Next base: position 121,078 of record PVKB01003346.1, on the reverse strand, counting down.
GTTCCATTGTGTATAAATACCACATTTTATGTATCAGTTGGTTTGTTGATGGGTATTTTGGTGTCTTCCACATTTTACCTATTGTTACTTGTGCTGCTATGAACATGAGTACACATGTATCTCTGTTATATGTTGCTTTGAACTTTTTTGGAAAATTCCCCAGAAGAGGTATTGCTGGGTCGAAGGGATATTTATTTCCAGTCTTTTGAGGACTTCCATACTGCTTTCCATAGTGGATGTACCAGTTTACATTTCAATTTTCCCCACTGATTGGTGTTTCTGTGCTTGATATATCCCAATCTCTCTGGAGTTAGATGGTATCTGAGTGATGGTTTGATTTGTATTTCTCTAATGGCTAAGGATTTTGGATATCTTTTCATGTATTTACTGGGCATTTCAACTTCTTCATCTGAGAATTGCCTCTTCCTTTCTTTTGCCCATTTTTCAATAGGGTTTTAGATTTTGATGGGTTTACTTTTCTTCAGGTCCATGTATATTCTGGTTATGAGCCTCCTATCTGAGGTGTTAGTTGTGAATATTTTTTCCCGGTCTGCCGGTTCTCTTTTTGTCCTGTTTATAATTTCCTTTGCTGGACAGAAACTTTTTAATTTGACATAATCCCATTTGTTAAATCTGGGGCTTATTTCTTTTGCTTTTGGTGTCTTATTAAGAAAGTCTTGGTCTATACCTATATCTTTTAGATATTTGCCTAATTTATCTTCCAGAAGTTTCAATGTTTCAGTTTCAATATCTAGGTCTTTGATCCACTTTGATTTAATTTCGGTACATCATGACAGGTATGTATCTATATTCATTCCTCTGCATGTGAATATCCAGTTTTCCCAGCACGATTTGTTGAAGAGGCTATCCTTTTTCCAGTGTATGCTTTTATCTCTTACTGCAGATTAGGTAGCTTAGGATATTTGAGTTTGTCTCTGCATTCTCAATTCTATCCTACTGGTCTACCTCTCTGTTTTTGTGCCAGTACTGTATTGTCTTTACAACTGTTGCTTTTTAGTATAACTTGTCTGGTATTGTAATGTCTCCTGCCTTAGTCTTGTTACTTAAGATTGCTTTGGCTATTCTAGGTCTCCTTTGATTCCATATGAATTTAATGATTATTTTTTCAGGGTCTAGGAAAAAATTGTTGGTATTTTGATAGGAATTGCATTGAATCTGTGTATCAGTTTTGGCACTGTAGTCATTTTAACTATATTGAGTCTGCTTACCCAAGAACAGGGTATGTCTTTCCATTTTCTGATGTTGTCTACAACTTCTTTATTTGGTGTAATGTGGTTTTCTTTAGATAGGACCTTCACTTTCTTAGTTAAGTATACTCCTAGGTAGTTAATATTTTGCTGGGCTATTGAGGATGGGATTGTTCTTCTGAGATCTTTCTCAATGAGTTTGTTTTGGGTATAGAGAAAAGCTATTGATTGTTTTTACTATTGATTTTGTAGCCTGAATTTGGCTGAATTTGTTTATTATATTCAAGAGTTTCATAGTGGAGTTTTTAGGGTCTTCTATATAGATAATCATATCATCTGCAAATAAGATAGTTTGACTTCGTCCTTTCAATGCAAATTCTCTTTATTTCATTTTTCTACCTGATTGCTATGGCAAGTGTTTCAAAGACTGTGTTGAATAAGTCTGGTGGACAGGCTTGTTGTGTTCCTGATTAGAGGGAAAACACTTTCAATTTTTCTGCATTTACTATGATATTTGCTGTAGGCTTGGCATATATGGCTTTTATGAGTTTGGTATAAGGCCCTTCTACATCTATTTTTCTCAGAGGGTTTATCATGAACAAGGGTGTTGAATTTTATCAGAGGCTCTTTCAGCATCAGTTGAGATGATTGTGTGTGGGGGGCGGGGGGGTTCCTTCTGTAGATATGGTGCATTACATTGATTGATTTACATATGTTAAACCAGTCTTGTATTCCAGGAATGAAGCCCACTTTATCATGGCATATAATCTTTCTGATTATTTGTTAGATTCTATTTCCAGAATTCTCTAACTTGTTATAATACTGGTGGTCAAAATAACTTTTTATAACATTCTGAATTTCTGCAGAATCTGCTGTGATTTTACCCTTTTCATTTCTTTTTTCCCCCACTATTTTTATTAATATACAGATGTAATACATAGTATTTACAATGAATTTGGATGTTTTGTACATCTATGTATCACATCGACTTTACAATCCCTTCCCATCATCTACCCTCCCACCCCCTCCCTGTCCCTTCCCTCGGCTCCTGCTATCACTTCGTATGGTTCCAAAGGATATCTGTGTTCTGGGTTTTCCAAGTCCGAGAAACCATACAGTGTTTAACATATTAATCTTCCACACCTAAGTCATTTCACTTAAGTCACCCATCTACCTCAGCTTCCTATTTCTCTAATGGGTTCACAGTAGTTAGATCTTGATATCTTCTCTCTGAATCCAACCAGTCCCTTTATTGGGATATCCTTTTCATTTCTAAAAGCATTAATCTATGCTTTTTCTTTCCTTTTGGTGAGTTTAGCTGCAGGTTTGTCAATCCTGTTTATTCTTTCAAATAACCAGCTCTGTGATTAATTAATCTATTTTATTGTCTTATTAATTTCAGATCTATATAATTTCTTTTCTTCTACTGCTTTTTGGCTTAGATTGTTCTTGTTTCTATAGAGTCTCAAAGTGCATCATGAATGCTTTTATTTGTGACTTTTCTGTTCTTTTGATGTGTTCATGTATGACTATGAATTTCCCTCTAAGCACTGCTTTCATTTTGTCTCATAGATTCTGATATGATACTTTCGTCATTTAACTCTATGAAGTTTTTGATTTCTTCTCTGATTTCTTATGTGATCCATTGTTTGGTCAGTAGTAAGTTTTTAAGCCTCCATGTATTTGTGTATTTTCTTCTTTTGCTAAGTTCCATATTTGTTCCACTATGATCTGAAAATATACAAGGAATTATTTCTATTCCTTTGTGTTTATTTAAGCATGAGTTGTGGCCTAGAATAAGGTCTATTTTAGACAGTGTTCTATATGCTGCCGAGAAGAACGTTTTTCTGTTGATGTTAAGTGGAAAACTCTGTAAACATATGTTAAGACCAAGTTTTCTATAGTGTCACTTATCTGTTGTATATCTTTTTGGATTTTCTTTCCAGTTTATCTGTCTGTCTGTGATACTGAAGTATTAAAGTCTCCTACTGCAGTTGTATTGGAGCCTGTATGACCTTTCAGATCTAATAATTTTTGATTTACATAATTGGGTGTTCCATAGTTAAGAGCACATACATTGATGATTGTGAGTTCTTCCTGTTCTATAGTTCCCTTTACCAGTACATAGTGACTATCTTTGTCTCTCTTAATCTGTTTCTATTGAGTTTGAGTCTAATGTAGCTACCCGTGCAAATTGCCTGGGCCCTGTTGCATGAAATATTGAATTCCATCTTTTTTTCAGTCTATGAGTTTCCTTATGGGTGAAATGTGTCTCTTAGAAGCAGCAAATTATAGGTTTCTGTTTTTTTGATCCAGTCAGCCAGTCCATGTCTTTTAGTAGATTAGTTAAGTCCATTCACATTCAGAGTAATTATCAAGGTATGTTTGGTATGTCTTGCCATCATTAGAGTTTTTCAGCATTATGTATTAAACATTTTTTCAGCTCATTCACCTTTATCTGTTGTGTCTTTTTCTCTGGGGTCTTTGGTGTCATTAGCCTCCCTTTTGCTTTCTAAGTTTCCTTTAAATATTCTCTGCAGTGCTGGCTTAGTGGATACAAATTTCTTTCATCTTTCTATATCCTTGAAAGTTTTAATTCCTCCCTCTAGGTTAAAAGATAATTATGCTCGATATAGCAGTCTGGGTTGGCATTTATGTTCTCTTAGTGCTTGGATGATATTGGTCCATGATCTCCTGGCTTTTAGGATCTGGATTGAGAAATCAGCAGTTATCCTGATGGGCTTATCTTTGTAAGTCACCCTCTGTTTTTCTCTTACAGCTTTTAATATTCTTTCTTTGTGTTGGGTCCCTAGTGTTTTAATTATGTTGCATCATGATGAGGTTTTCTTCTGATCAAAGTTGTTTGGTGTTCTTTATGCCTGCAGTTGTTCAATGTTCATTTCTTTCCTTAGATTTGGGAAATTTTCTTCCATGATTTCATTGAGCATGGCCCTTAAGCCTTCTGTTTTGTCAGTTTTCTCCTGTACTCCCATAATTCTGAGGTTTTTTTCCTTTGAGTCATCCATCTGCTGTTGTAACCATTCTCTTTCTTCCCTTTTTGTTGTGCATTCTTTTCGTCCTGTACTTTCCAGCTCAACCAGTTTATGTTCTAGGTCTGCTATTCTATTCTCAAAATATTCATTCAGGTTACTTATTTTTTTCCTGTGTTTTTCACATCTTGAATGTCTGCTTTCTATATTTTTATATCTCTGCTGTATTCTTCTCTAATTTCTCGTATTACCTTCATTATCTTCAGTTTTATGTCTTCTTTGTTTTCCTCTAATTTCTTGTCAATGTTTGCTGGTAGCATAGCTGTGTCCTGGTGTAGGTTTTGCATTTTCTGTTTTATTTCCTGTTTCAACCCTAAGTATTTCTGGGCTCAGAAATTATCATCTCTTTTATCTTTGTTTTTTGCTATTTTGTGATTCCTGTTATCATTTTCTGGGGTGTCAGGTCTTTCTATAGGTGATTTATTACTACGTTTCCTCATGGTTCTTTTACAGTGAGTTTAGGCTCCAGTATTGTTAATGGGCTGTGTTTCTTTTCCTGAGATTCTTAAATTAGACTCTTTTTGTTTTAAGTATTATCTGGCTATCTATGGGCACAGGAGGGATGGGGTGTGAAAATGCCCATTCCTGCCGAGCTCCCAGGTGCAGTCAGAGCTCTGCTGGCTGCTACCTCACTGTCTGGCCCACAGGAGGGAAGGAGCACTGAGATGCCCTGTCCTGAGAGCTCCTAAGTTCAGGTGGGGTTCCAGTTTGGGCTACCTGTCTGTTTCTTGTGTGTAAGAGTGATGGGGTGCTGAAAGACCTAGTCCTGCAAGCTCCCAGGGGCCTGCCCAGGCTGTGGCGACAGCTACCTGGCTGTCTGATGCATGCAGGAGATAAGGGGTACATTAACACCCAGTACTGTTAGCTGTCTCTGGTGTACACAAGGGACAGGGCACGGAAAGGCCCAGGTGAAGTTGGAGCTCTGTGTGGGCTACCTTTAGTCTCTGGCATGCAGTGGGGATGAGGCACTGAAAGGCCCAGTCCAGCAAGGTCCTAGTTGCAGGTGCAACTCTAGCAGGGGCTGTCTCTCTGCTTCTGGTGCACAGGAGGGCCTGGTCCCATAATTTCCCAGGTGCAGGCCTGTTGCAGATTTCTTTAGGGTTTCTTTGTCATGAAAAATTTTACTTTTCCTTCTATTTTGAATGATGATTTTTGCTGGATACAACAACCAATTGACACTTGCTTTCTTCTATAGCTTAAAAAAGATGTTGCTCCTTGATATTGGTCCATGATCTCCTGGCTTTTAGGATCTGGATTGAGAAACCATCAGTTATCCTGATGGGCTTATCTTTGTAAATCACCCTCTGTTTTTCTCTTACAGCTTTTAATATTCTTTCTTTGTGTTGGGTTTCTAGTGTTTTAATTATGTTGCATCATGATGAGCCTTTAAGGGTTGCATTGAGAAATGTGTAATACTGTGAATGGTTTTTCTTGTACTGTTTTTTTTAGCGGGGGGGGGGGGAGATATGCAGCCCAGGTTGGTCCTGAACTCATTATGGTGGGAGCCCAGGCTGGCCTTGGACTCATGGCTATCCTCCTGTCTCAGCCTCCTGAATACTGGGATTACAGGAGTGTGCCACCACACCCAGCATATGTGGTGCTGGAGAATCAAACTCAGGTACTTAACACTTGATTTAGCACTTTTTATGCAATCACCTTAACCACTGAGGCATTCCTACAGCTCCTCTCGTACTATTTTTATTATTCTTTCTTTATGTTGAATTTCTGTGGTTTTCATTATGATATGTCATGGTGATTTTCTTTTCTGGTCTACATTATTTGGTGTTCTATAAGCTTCTTATATCTGAGTAATGATTTCTTTTCCTACATTTGGGAAATTTTCTTCCATTATTTACTGTCCTCTGTCGTTTTTCTCACACCCACCCATAATTCTGGGGTTGGTTCTCTTTGAGTCATCTATCAGCTATTGTATCCAGCTAACCTTGCTAACTTGTAATTTTGCAGTCCTACCTTATTATGGCATTTGTTCCCTCATCTTTATCTTCATGGTCTGATATTCTGTTATCACAGTGTTTGAGCCAGCTTCCCTTGCTTTCAAATGAATTTTTCAGTTTTTCAACTTCAGCTAGATTTCCTTTCAAATATTCCACTTCTCTATCAAAGTGTTCTTTCATGTTTTGTGTTTCATTATTTGCCTCAGCCAACTTCTTGTTTGCGTCTTGTATATGCATATGCTCAGTAAGCTTTGTATTCATTAGGGCCATTATTATTTGGTGAGTTTCTATTTAAGCCTGCTAATCATTATTTGAATTTCTTTGAGAATATCTTGTTTGAACTGAATGTTTGCAGATACTGACTCATCTGTTAGCTTTCTAACTTACTGTCCTATGAGTTCCACTATTTCAAGGCCCATAACAGTAGCTTCTGAGGTCTCGTGTTATCTATATATCCTGTTGTCTTCTCATGATTCTGTTGATGATGGCCTAGCTGAGAAGTATCTTTCAGTGTGTATGAGGGTGTTTTGGGGGGAGCCGAAAGTCCTCTGAGTTCTCTGCTGGGAGTGGGCATTGAGGGGGGACCTAACTGTTTGTCTTTGAAATCCTGTGTTCACTCCCAGTCCTCTCATCAAAGCTCTCCTGTCTCTCTTAGCTTTTCCCCTCATGGGTGGGTTATTCAGTCCCAGACCTCTCAGCAAAGATCTTAGGTCTGTCCTGGCTTCCCTTCCCAAAAGGTGGGACTCTCTGCCCTCTGAGGTATTCCCATTACCACCGGAGCAGAGCCATTTAGGAGGTTGATGGCTTGTCTCTACCCTCCACAAATGTGTCTTGTGCCAGTTTTTTCCTTGGCACTGTTCAAGAGTATCCCCAAAATCTCTGCTGTGTTCTCTCTGGCTTGTTTTTCTCTACAGTTCAGATTCAGGATCTTTTTTTAAAATGACTCCTGCCTGTATTTCTTCCTATTGTGGCTGCTAAGTGTTTCTTCTCCCGTGTCGGTCCAGTCCCTAGGAGGCCTATTCAGTGGGAAGCTTACAATGTGTTCACAGTTTATACTACCTGCAAGCTTTTTTCTGGAGGCTGGGGTACTAGCTATCATTTCCCATGTCTCCTGGATGTGCACTTACCTGGTCTGAAGCTCCTGGCTCTGGGCTTGCCTGAGTCTGCAAACATCAGCAACTTATGACCCTTGGCAATTGATTTGGGGCAGTTTCCTAGGTTGTTTTCTTCAGCTTCTGATACATCTGCAAGCTTTCCAGTGGTCCTGTGGCCTCCTTTCAATTTCTGGACTCTCCTCTGACTTCTATGCAAGTTGAAATGGCAGTTTTTAACTGTATCTCAGCTGTGTGAGTGAGCCTAACTGGAGACATTGTACAGTTCTGTTACTCAGCTGCCATCTTGCCTGCTGGTCCATCCCATTTTCATTTTTGATTTGTAGACAGGATCTTTCCAAGTTGCTGAGTTGCACAGGCTAGTCTTGGACTTATATCCTCTGTCCTCTGCCTCACAGAGTGCTAGGATTATAGACCTGCATCACCAGGCCAGGCATCAGTATTAACTATGGATTTTCATTTTTCTAATGGCTAAAGATACTGAACATTTGTTCATGCTTTATTTGCCATTTGTACCTCTTCTGAGAACTATGTATTTATTTCAATTACACATTTTTGATAAGTCTTTTTTTGTAGAGTCTACTTTTTTAAGTTCTTTAGCTATCATACCTTTTAGCTGTCTGTCCAAGGATAGCTGACAAAATTTTTTTCCCAATCCGTCTTTGGTCACTATTGATTGTTTTCTTTGCTGTGCAAGTTTTTAAATTTGATATAATCCCATTTGTTGATTCTTGGTTACAATAAGTGTTCATTTGAGAAATTTCCTGCCTATGCCTAAGTCTTCAAGGGTTTCACCTATTTTATATTCCACAAATTCTGTGTTTCTTGTAATATCCAAGATTTTGATTCATTTTTATTTGATATTTGTACAAGGTGAAAGATGTGCGTCTAGAGTCATTCTTTTGAATATAGATTACCAGTTTTCCCAAAACTGTTTAAGATGTTACCTTTTTTTGAACATATTTTTCATCCCTGTTTCAAAGATCAGAAGGCTGAATGTGTCTGAGGTGTCTCTGGATTCTCAATGTCTCAGTTACTTTTCCATTGCTGTAACTCAATACCCGACACCCACAAATTTAGAAAAGGAAGGGTTTATTTTAGTTCATAATTTCATATGGTCACAATCCATTCAGGGGTGGCCGGCAGCAATTGAAGTACATGGCGGAGACAGAGGTGGAGGCAACTTCTCACAACATCACAAACAGGAAGGCAAGTTGAGACTAGTTGAGACTAGTCCAAGTCCCAGTCCTAGTCCTCCAAGGAAGGCAGGAAGCAGCTTATATATCCCTCCGTGTCTCTGCCCAGTGATTAGCCCTTCCTAGATCCAGGTGTAGTAAACCCCCACTACACACCATTAATCCTAATTTACACACCATTAATCCTAATTTACATGTCTGTAGTCCACCCCTCCAGTCTAGGCCCCAATCTCCCAACAGCACATGGTTCCATAGATAATCTATAACATTTAAATACATGAGACTTTTAGGAGACATTCAAGATCCAAACCACAATACAATATGTTCCTTGATCTGCATGCATGTTTTTGTGCCGATACCAGGGTTGTTTATTTAAATCATTGTTGTTTTGTTATATAACTTGATTCCAAGATTGATGTCTTCTGCTTTTGCTTTGTTACTTGGGATGTCTTGGTTTTTCTGATCTTTACTGGCTCCATGTTAGTTTTAGGATTAATTTATATACTTCTGTGAAAAATCTGTTAGTATTTTTATTGGGAATGCATTGAACTTGTATATCAGTTTTGTCATGGCCATTTTTGTGATATTGGTTCTGCCTATCCAGGGTATATCTTTCCATTTCCTAATGTCCTGTCCAGTCTCTTCTCAGAGGATTGTAGCTTTCATTATCAAGGACTTTTACTTCCTTAGTTAGGTTGATTCCCAGGTTTTTAAATTATTTTTTGAGGCTGCTGTGTATGATGTTGGTTTTTTGGATTCTGTTTAATAATTAATTTATTGGTGTACAAGAATGCTATTGATTTGTGTTTTTCCATTTGTATTGATTTTATGTTTTGACATTTTGCTGGTTTTATTCGTTAGAAGAGTAAGACTCTACTGGTAGACTTTTTGGGGACTACCATGTAAAGGATCATGTCATGTTCAAATAAGGATTAACTAAGCATAATCCTGATATAAGGGTAATACTAGCTTCTAGGAAGGAGTTTGGCAGTGTTCCTTCTCCTTAAAATAAGTTTAACTACTTGTTTTCACTTCACTTTCATTTCTTTCTCTTGCCTGATTGCTCTGGCTGTGTTTTTGAGTAGTATATTGATCTTGATGGGTGACACCCTTTTCTTTTTCCTGACTTTAGGGGAAATGCTTTCAGTTTCTGTCCATTTAATATGTTGTTGGAAGTAGGATTGTTATAAATTGCTTTTATCAGCTTGAGTTATGGACCTTTCTTACCTGTTTTCCTCAGGCTTTTTTCTTTATCATGAAAAGATGTTAGATTTGCTGAAGGTTTTTTCTGTGTCTATTGAGATGAGCAAGTTAATTTTGTCCTTCCATTTCTGTGGTATATATTAATATTAATATAATAATGTTAATTGATTTTAATATGTTGATCCATTCCTGCATCCCTGCAGTGAAGCCAGCTTTGTCATGGTGTGTGTTTGATAATTTCTTTCATTCTTTTTGCAAGTGTCTCACATGTGTGTGTGTTGGGGCATGGTTACTAGGGATTGAGCCCAGGTCCTTCCCACTGATCTATATACCTAGCCCGTTTTAATTTTTTTGTTTTTGGGACAGGGTCTCACTAAGTCACTAATTTGCCCAGACTAAGCTTGAATGCGTGACCCTTCTACCTCAAAACACTAGGATATTCTATCCATAATCATTAAAGAATTTAGCCTATAGGTTTTTTGTTGTTAAGTCTTTGGTTTTGGTAGCAGAGTAATGCCAGCTTCCAGGAAGGAGTTTGGCAGTGTAACTTTCCTTTCAGTTTCATAGGAATGTTTGACAAATATAAGCATTAGCTCTTCCCCATAGTTCTGATTAACTTCTATAGTGAATCTATCAGGTCCTGAGCTTTTCTTTGTTGATGGAGACTTTATGTTTTCTTAGTTCAATTTTGATATCTCATATGTGTCTAGGAATTTATCCATTTTGCGTAGGTTCTTTTTTGATATTGGATGGAATGTTCTGTAGATATCAGTAAATTTGTTCCTGATAGTGTTGTAGCTCTCATAATTTAATTAATTTTTTGTCTGGTTCACCTGCCTATTTGTGTGTATACAGTATTGAAGTCCCTGTTACGATTATATTAGAATCTGTCTTTTCATGTTCAATAGTTTCATTTCATAAAATTGGGTACACCTAACTTTGTTGAGCATTGTATTTATCAGTACATAGTGTCCATTTTTGTCTCTTCTAATCAGTTTTGGCATGAAATCTACTGTGCTTGATAATAGATACTATCAGTACTCTTGCTTATTTTCTAGCTCCAGTTGCATTGAGTATTACTTTCCATCCTTTTACTTTCAGTCTACACGTTACTTTGCGGGTGAAGTGCGTCTCCTACAGGCAAAAAAATTGAGTTTTGTTTTTTGATCCAATATGTCAGTTTCTCTTTTGATTGTAGAGTTCAGACTATTATTGTTGAAGGTTACTATTGTAAGATATTTGTCAAATCCTGTCATTTTTTTCTCCTCTGTTTATTGTTTGCTTTATCATTTTGTTAGACTATTCTTACCTTTTGGTGTTTCTCCTGTGTTTTTTGTTAATGCTACTCTCACTGTCTCTAAGATTACCTTAAATATTTTCTGTAATGCTGATTTAGAAGTCAGACATTTTTTATGGTTTCTTCATCATGGAAATTTTTTATCTCTCTTCATTTTGAAGGAAAATTTTGCCAGCTACAACAGCCTACATAGGTACTTACTTTCTTTTAGATCTTGTAGGACTTTTGTTCCGAGCTGTCCTAGCACTTAAGATTTGTGCTGAAGCGTGCAGTTATGGTTTGGGTCAGGAATGTTACCCAAAAAGAGTAATGTATTTGGAATATAATTGGATCATGGTTAATTAGATGAATAGATTGGTTCATCGCTTTCCTATGCTGTTAAAAGTGTAGGCCTGATCAGAAGGGGGCTATCACTCAGGCATGATCTGGAACGGTATATTTCCCTCTGTAGCTCTGTCTCTCTCCTGGCTGCAGTGTGATGAGCATCCATTCTTCTTCAGGTACTCTGTGTTATGCCCTGCAACAATTCATTATTCGGTGATTGTGAACAGACTGAGAGTTTCTGAAACTACGAACTAAAACAAAAACTCTCCTCCCTTAAGTTGTAAGTCTTCGCTGTTATGTCCCAGTGACAAGAAAGTGACTGTGGTAGAAATCGATACCAGACAAGAAAGTCTGTTGCTGTTATTTTACCTGACTATGTAGTTTAGAAGCTTTTGGAACTGGTTAGCAGGAAAACTTTGGAAAGATTTAGAGATGCTGACCAGAAAAGAGTTAGAATACTATAAGCCAAGCTTGTTGGAAGATTTTAGTCATACCTCAGAAAGACTAGGCTCAAGAAGTTTCAGATGGGAAGTAGGATTGATATTAGCAATTGATTTGAAGCTGTGTGTGCTGTATTCTAGGAAAAAAAAAAAACTTCGTATTTTGCCTCATCCTGAAACTTTGCTATAAAATGATATTAAGACTAGAAGGCTTATTAACTCTGGTGGAAGAAATTTCAAGGTAACTCAATGTTTAGGCTGTCACATGGATAAGCTTTTTACCCAGCTTTATACTCAAAAAGCAGAAAATAGAAGAACAAAAATATGTAAAAAAATTACTGGGTTTGCCACCAGCAAAATTGAGGCAAAAGAGGTCAAACTTGCTGAAAATATTAATATTAAAAAGAAATTAAGAACTCCTGGCCAAGATGGTGACCAAGTAAGAGAGCTGCACAATGTCTCCTTGTAGACCCACTTAGAAAGTTGAGAATGTAGTCAAAACTGCCTGTTCAGTGTAGCTAGGACACGAAGGAGCACCCCAAACAATTGAAAGGGAGGTCAAGAACCCTGGAAACACATCAGAAGCAGAAGTAAACAGCAGCCCAGGAAGCCACCCCAGTCTCAATGCAAATGTCTGAGAGCCATTGGCATCCTCAGACAAAGGAAAGCCCACCCAGAGCCTGGAACTTCTGACCAAGGGATATGAAGACATGCCCCAACCATGGAAAGGATGCCACAGGAAGGTCAGAAATCCCAATGACACACCAAAAATGGAGGAAAAGAGCAGCAGACTTAGCTCCTGGCATCCATAGATGGAAGAAGTCACGGAACCTGGAACCTAAGACCAAGGTAAAGCATGGATCTGGGAGAAGTGGGAATTGATAGCAGCTGGTAGCCCCAGCCTCCAAAACATGAGCAGGCAGGTAGTGCATACTACAAATGCAATGCAAGAGGCCTCCTAGAGCCTAGATGAGAAGCAGCACTCAGCAGCCATAACAGGCAGTGATGTAAGCAGGAGCCACTCTAAAAAAAGAGGCCCAGACTCAGCTAGTAAGAATTTTTAAAAAATGCGCAGAAGAGCACATCAGGGCTTTTCGGGTCACTCTTAAACAGTGCAAGGAAGAAACTGGCACAAGAGACACCTGTGGAGAGGGAGGAAGGACCGTTGACTCCCTTAATGGCTTGGATAACAGTGGGAGCATCTCTGAGGGTAGAGAACCCTTCACTTGGAGGGAAGCCAGGACAGGTGGGGGAGCTTAGCTGAAGGGGCTGGTTGTACTCATGGCGCCACAAGGCCATTAGACTTTTAGGTTTTCCCTCACTGCCTATTCGCAGCACATAACTCAGATGAATTTTAGCTTACCCCCTCCACCACACATCCTCATAACCCTTCAAAGAAGCTTCTCGGCTAAGGCATTTTTAAAGCAGCATCCCCCAACAACAGAAACCTGGAAATATGACAAGGTAACAGAACCCCCACAGAAATGCCCGATATCCCAGAAATTTACATTGTGGGCCCTGAAGTAGTAGAACTCATAGGGAAGGAAGTAAAAAAGCAAGTAAATGAGTCGAACAACCAGTTCAAACAAGACATCCTCAAAGAAATGCAAGCAATGATCAGTGAGCTTAAAGAGGTACTTACTAAACAAATAGGGATCCTAATGGATAAAAGCTTCCTGAGTATATAGAAGCCACGGATAAAAAGTTGGCTGAGGTAAATAAAGAAATGTCAGATATGAAGGAACATTTTGATAGAGAAGTAAAATTTTTGAAAAGAAATCAAGGTGAAATTCAGTATGTGAAAAATACACTTGAATGCAGGGGAGGTCCACCCAAACATTGTGAGGATGGAATTTCAGTCCTTGAAGACAAGACTAATGAAACAAGTGTTATAATTATGCACAATTCCAAAATTAGAAATGAGCAGAGTAGTTGAATACAACAGTTAATGGACGATTCAAAAAGAACCAATCTCAGAGTTATGAGTGTGGAAGAAAGAACAGAAGACAGCACTAAAGGTATAAAGAATGTAATCACTGATATCATGCAAGAACATGTCCCAAATCTAGGAAAAGAAATTAATTTTCAGATACAAGAAGCTTATAGAACCCCAAATAACCTCAACCATCAACAAGACTCGCCATGGCATATCTCAGAAACAGGGTTGGAGGATTAGCACACGTTAAAATGCTTTCCTAGCAAGGGCACAGCTCTGAGTTCAATTTCCCAGCACCACATAACCTGAATATGTTGGCTCATGTCTGTAAACCCAGCACTCAGAGGCTGAGGCACAAGGATTGCCATGAGTCCAAGGCCAGCCTGAGCCATTTAGTGGGTTCAGGAGCAGCCTGGGCCACAGAGGAAGACCCTGTCTCAAAAACAACAAAAACAAAAAATCTCAGAAATACAACATAAAGAGAACATTAAAAGCATCCAGAGAAAATCAGACATTATTCTACCAAGGCAAACCCATTTGAATTACTGCAAATTCCTAACTGCAAACTTTAAATGCCAGGGGATTTGGGAGCCTAATCTTTCAAGCTTTCAAACACTAGCAAGTGTCAACTTTGGTTGTTGTATCCAGCAAAATTATTCTTGAAAATTGAAGAAGTAAAAGTTTTTCATGAACAAGGACCATAAAGAAATTTATTTAACTACTAGCCCAGCATTGCGTAAGATATTTGAAGGAATTTTTGAGAGATAGAGAGATAAGCATCACCAAAGAACATGGAAGAAAAGAAACATCTAAAAACTAAGTGTAACAAAAAATAGATTGGTATTGGAATTATTTGATTGGGATCCTACTGAAATAGTACCAGCTTTCTCATAAAATCTGTGAAAAGTTCCCCATAATTATTATTTTTAATAATATATTAGATTGCAAAACATAACTATATTCAACATGGAGAATTGGTATAAAATCTTTTAAGAACATATATGCATGAATTTATGGATGAATAGATAAAATGATAAAACAAATCTGGCAAAATATTAATAATTAGTGAAATATGAGTAATTTATGAAAGTTAAAATAATTCTGAAATAACTAAATATGACTATGTCTGTTGCTTTATGTATAATATAATTTTGTGATATAGACTTAAGCTCATTTGATGTCATAATTTGATATAGGCTTAAGTTCATGTAATATAGCAATTCATTTTTTCAGTTTATGATATAAGTTTATCCTAAGAAAACTGATTGATGTAATGCTAACCTGAATGTCTTTTGAATGTACAAACATTTACCTTTCAGTACTCAGCTAAGAAATTTGAAATTCAACTTCTTTTTCTTTCTCACATTTTCTAGCCTTATGAATGTCATTGTTATAATTCTTTTCTTATGTGGACTGGTGGGTGAGGCCATGTTAAAGAATCTCAACTAACATATAGGAAGATACAAAACAAAAAAGAACTTCTGGCAAATTGCCCCTATAAAGCCTATAAAGGGTTCCTCCAGACCCAGAGAAGAGCCATCAAGATATGGCCACTGCAGCCCATCCTAAGGGTAGGAAGCTGAGCTAAATTGTGGTGATTTGAGTGGTGAAGTGAGTCAGACACAGAAGATTAAATATGTTAAATATTGCATGGTTTCTCTGATTTGGGTAACCCAGAATACAGGCTTTCTATAAGACCAAATGACTATAATAGTGGGAGTTCAGGGGATGAAGAGTATGGCAGGGCCAAAATGGGAAGGAATTATAATGTTGATGTGATAAATACGTGCACAAAATATTCAAGTTCATCCTAAACATTGTGTATCACATATATATAGATATATGTATATATTTTTAAATGGAAAAATATGATACTATAAGCACATGGGGAAATGAAAAAGGCAAAGACAGATAAAATATCTGAGGACTCATGTTTTGTTTTTTTGTGGTTGATTTCTGCAATAAATTATGAATTTTATATCTTCTTTAAAAAGAAAGAAATCAACTAACTGGTACCAGGACAATAGGTGCTCAGGGAACAGCAAATTCAAGGGTACAAAGTAAAAAGACTTTTCTTTGAAAAGATAGTCCCAGGGCACTCTGTAGAGCTGCATAGGGAAGTTTTTGCTAGAGTCCACCTATACAAGCATTGAGAGGCTTCTGTGTCCATGGTTCAAGGTGCTTGGCCACTGCTTGAGTCAACAACGGAGCTTGGTGTCAACCACATGGTGCTGGTTTCACTGGCCAAGTGTTGTGGGTCATGGAGTCTTCCACCCAAATTTCACTAGAAGACCTTGGAGGGTTGGCAGTGTTCCCCTGAAAGGGCAGTGTGTGAAGTTGAAGCCAAACATGCACTGGTGATCCCAGGAACTTGGAAATGTCAGAAATATAGTATGGCTGCTGAGGAAAGCCAAAGGCAGAAAGCACAGTCATCCCAGGCAAGAGGCTGTCGCCTGTGTATTAGGTAATACAATAGAGGTAGGATTACCCAAGAGCTCATATCTCAATACTACTTTCCCTAGGTACTGGATAGAGAGCTACAGGATTTATTTCTCCCTTTGGAATGGGAATATTTACCCTGTGTCATTGTGTGTTGGAATTAACTTTTCTCTGATTTTCACAGGGGCTCACAGTTAAAAGTTTGTCTTGAGTCTCAGAGAAGAATTTGAACTTGGACTTTTTAGCAAGGATGGTATTACTAAGACTTTGAGAAATGGACTACAAATGTAATACATAGTATTTACAATGAATTTGGGTGTTTTATACATCTGTGTATCACATTGACTTCACAATCCCTTCCCATCTTCTACCCTCCCACCCCCTCCCTCTCCCTTCCCCCGGCTCCGGCTATCACTTCATATGGTTTCAAAGAATGTCTGTGTTCAGGGTTTTCCAAGTCCGAGAAACCATACGGTGTTTAACATATTAATCTTCCGCGCTTAAATCATTTCACTCAAGTCACCACTCTACCCCAGCTTCCTATTCCTCTAATGGGTTCACAGTAGTCAAATCTTGATATCTCCTCTGAATCCAACCAATCCCTTCATTGGGATATGCACCAAAAGTTTTTTTTCCATATTTTCTTACATCTTTGTTGTTATTGTTAAACCTGGCCTTACCCACCAGTTCACACTAGAAAATAATTATAAGCATGTAGTTGAAAAGGATAGTTAATTTGAGAAAGAAGAAAAAATAATAAATAAATAAAATTCAATTGCCTTAGCTGAATGCTGGAAGTGCATATTTGTACATTCACATGGTTATCTTTACATCAATCAGTTTCCTTAGGATAAACATTCATTAGTGACCTAATAAATGAATTGCTACAACAAAACAAAGTTAAAACTATATCACATTGCTACATTAAATGAACTTAAATCTATACCACATAGATATACTTAAAAGCGACAGACATGTAGGCAAATCTAGTTATTTCTTAATTTCCTAACTTTCATATCTTATTTACTCATATTTCACTGATTACTAACCTACTTTTTTCTCAGCTCCTTCTCTAACTGTTGTCACTTTTTCTCTGGGGTCATTGGTGTCACTGGTCTCCCTTTTCACTGTCCAAGCTTCCTTTAAGTGTTTTCTGCAGTACTGGCTGAGTGGCTGCAAATTCCTTTAAGCAGTCTCTGTCATGGAAAGGTTTAAGTTCTCCCTTTAAGTTAAAAGATAATTTTGCTGAATAAAACAGTCTTGGCTGGCATCTGTGTTTTTTTAGTGCTTGGATGATATTGCTCCACAATTTCCTTGCTTTTAGGGTTTGGATTGAAAAATCTGCCGTTATCCTGATGGGTTTATCTTTGTAGGTCACCTTCTGTTTTTCTCTTACTGCTTTTAGTATTTTCTCTTTGTATTGGGTTTCTAGAATTTTAATTATGATGTGTCGTGATGAGGGTCTCTTCTGATCCAAGTTGTTTGGTGTTCTATATGCCTGCAAAAGTTCCATGTTCATTTCTCTTCTTTGATTTGGGAAATTTTCTCCCATTATTTCATTAAACATGTCCTTTAAGCCTTTTGTTTTGTCCTCAGTCTTCTCCTTGATTCCCATAATTCTGAGGTTATTTCTTTTTGAATCATCTATCAGCCATTATAATGATTCACTTGCTTTCTTTACTTTGTATTCTTCATGGCAGCTTAGTCACTTTATTTTCTAGGTCTGACATACTATTCTGAAGTTGTTTAAAGTGGTTGCTTATTATTACCTGTGTGGTTTTCATTTCCTGAATATCTGCATTCAATTTTTCTGTATCTCTGTCGTGTTCTTCTCTAATTTCTTCTTTTGTCTTCATTATCTTCTGGTATATTTCTTCTCTGGTCTCCTCTAGTTGCTTTTCAAAGCTTGCTTTTTGCTTATCTATGTATTGGCGTAGCTCTTCTGCTGTCTGTTTAATTTCCTGTTTTAATTCCTTTTTAATTCACTGAATTTCTGGGCCCAGAAGTTGCCATCATTTTTGCCGTATTCATCTTTATTTACCCTGATATCATCTCCTGGGGTTTCAGGTCTTTTTGTAGGAGATTTGTGACTGCACATCCCCATTTTTTCTTTGGTCTCCTCTAATTTCTTTTCATGGCTTGCTTTATGCTTAGCTAAGTGTTCTTCTAGTTCTTGTGCTGTCTGATTTATCCCCTGCTTTCCTTCCTGGTTTAATTCATCCTTCAATTCCTGCTTTAATTAACTGACTATCTGGGCCCAGAGGTTACCATCATTTTTGTCCTTTTCTTTGGGTTCTGCAATTTCAGCACCCCTTGCGCCCTTCCCTGGGGAAATCAGATCTTTTTGTATAAGATGTGTTACCACGTTTCCCCATGGTACTGCTACCTCTGACTGTCTCTGGTGCACATGAAAAGAGAATAGCTCCTGCTGACGTCACTGCCTGCGATGGCTGTTGAGTCCCATTTCTGATCTGGGATTCCAGGATCTTTTCTAGGGGGAGCGCACACTGCATTTGTAGTACAAACACCCGCGGGTTGGTGCTTCTGAGGCTGGGGCCGCCAGCAGCCAATGATTCCCACTAGTCCGGGTCCGCACTCACCTTGTGAGGTTCTGTCCTCTGGACCTTGTTTGTGATCTGTGGGTGCCAGCAGCACAGGGCCGCGCTGAGTTGGCTGCTTCTGCTCCGTACTCTCCAGCTCTGTTCAGTCAGATGTTCAGGTCCCTGTGAGCTTTCCTCTGTCAGCCGCTGCCTGCCCTTTGCCGCCGGCTGCGGCGGCTTTCTGGACTGCGGTGATTTTTCTTTTCCCCCTCCAGTTTTGATGATCCTTTGGAGTTTCTGGCCTCCCGCTGGTCGCCTTTCAGTTTCTGGGGATGCACCTCTCTTTCCTAGCTACACAAAACACGTTTTTTCTAACTATCTTCTTGACTTTTTAAGTGAGTTGATGAGGAGACTTTGTGCAGTGCTGTTACTCAACCACCGTCTTGACTGGAACTTATAGTCACTTTTATAACCTTCTAGATTAGTACTGACTACTTTCACATTTACAAACTACTTGTGACTATGTATGCCAATTTTTTATATTAATTATAAGGAATTTATTTTTTTCTTTTTGGTATGTTGGCTTTATTTCTTTTTTAGCAATAATTTATTGTGGTTAAAAATTCACATGACATAAAATTTAACACTTTTTGTAAATATATGAATTCCAAGTTCTGTAACACATTAGAACCATGCGATTTGAAGAAAGATAAGATATGAAACATTTTAATGAAAATGGGGCAAGCCACCTAGAATCAATAATACTCAGTGAAATGGACCAAGCACAAAAGACTAACTATAGATGGATATCCCTCTTATGAGAAGCATAAAAATGGGGACCAAAAGGCTCCAACATGGTCAGATAGGAAAAAGGTGAACCTCTGAAAAAAAATTGACGTAGTGAATTTATTGTTAAAGCACTCAATAAGTATCTTAGTTATTTTTTCATTGAGGTGACAGAATACCTGACATGCACAAATCAGAGGAGACGAAGTTTATTTCAGCTCACAGTTTCAGAAGGTCTCAGTCTACATAGGCAGCCAGCAATTGTGGAAGTACATGGCAATTGTGGAGGCAGAGGCAGTTCCTTATCACCTGACAGACAGAAGCTTGGTCAGCATATACCTTTCCAGGTCTTTTCCCAGTGATCTGCCCCTTCCAGGTAAAGTCTCAGTAGTCCACCCCTTTCAGGTTAAGTCCGAGGCATCCACCCCTTTCAGCCCAACCAGGCCCCACTTCCCGAAAGTACACAACTCCATAAGTATCCCACCACATCCAACCACAGACTTTTGTTGAACACTCCAAATCCAAACCACAACATTCTGCTCATGGCCTCCCAAAGATTCATGTTCACCTTCTCATGCAAAATGCATTTAGTCCTCTTCTAAGAGTTGCCAAAGTCTTAACAGTTACAGTACTGCTAAAAAGTCTAAGTCCAGTGTCTTCTCTGAAACTCAAGGCAGACTCTTAGTTGTAAGCTCCTGTGAAAATCAAGCAAAAGTTAAACACTTCCAAATACATTGGCAAAGAATAAGCATTTCCATTCCAAAAGGAAGGAATAGGGAGATAGACAGCAGTTGGACCAAAACAAGTTATAAACCCTACAGGACAAAACTAAAATCCTGTAGTTCTGTGTCCAGCACCTTGGGTAAATGGTGATGAAATACGAGCTCCAAAGGGTTTAGGTGGCCTTATCCATACAGCATTGCCTCTGGCTGCATTTTCCATCTTCTCTCCTTTGGACTGGCTCTGCCTATACCCTGTGGCACATTTCTGGCTTCTGAAAATTTCCAGGATCTTCACTGCACCTTAGGCTTCTCCTTCACAACTTCATGCATTGCCTTCCCAGGGGCACACTGCCTAAACTTGGCAGCCTTACTCTGTAATCTGGGTGGAAGCCTCCGTGAATCCACAAGTCTTGCACTCTGGAATCTTGTAAAGGCAGGCCCATGTGAATGTTGTCAAGGTCTGCAAATGACTTGAGCAGTAACCTATCCCCCTTGGACAATCGTTGTGGATGCCTCTGAGTTATTAGTGTGTTGAACTCCAACAAACATTTTTTCCTTTATCCTTCTAAGGATTCCCTGGAGTACTATTCTCAGAGCAAGGTCCTTAGTCTCTCCCCTGTTTAATTGATAAAAGGTGGGGTCTTATTGATTCCTGACACCTCCTCAAAGCATCTTTTTTATAGTCTTGCTTCTAAGTACCCAGCTTCTTTTTTTAATGCTAATCTCTTTAACTTCCCTGTGCACTTCTGCCCTATCCCTTTCAGTCTGGGAAAACTAAAAACTTTTTATATCATTTTTCCCTGCCATTCTTTGCTGCCTTTTGCCCCAGAGTTAGCTAAAAGCTACAAGCAGTAATCAAGTGACCATGTCAACATTGGGATGCCTTGAGATTTCCTCTATCAGATTAAGTAGTCCACCTCCCTTAATAAGAGTTTCATGCAAAATCTTTGAATAAGCTCAAAATGCTGACGCACTTTCTGCTACGGCATAGCATAAGTGACTAACTGCCAATAAAGTTGTCCTTCCCATTTGAAACTTCTTGGGCCCAATCTTTCCAATCCAACAGTGATCTGGTCTTCTGGTCTCTAACCAGAATCTCCCAATAAGCTTGGCTTAGAGCACCCTGATGCTTCTCTAGCTGCCACCTACAAACCTTTCTAAACTCCTCCCACAAAAAAAGTTCCAAAGGCTTCTAAACCACATCATTGGGTAAAATAGCAGTGACCCCACTTCTCTGGTGCTAATTTCTGCCTCCGTTACATTTTCATTTCTGTGACAGAATACCCAACATGCATAAATTATTGGAAGAAAAGTCTGTTTTAGCTCAAAGTTTCAGAAGGTCTGTCTATTCTTGGGCAGCTGACAATGGTAGTAGCATATGGTGGAGGCAGAGGCAGATTCTGACAGCATGGCAGATGGAAGCTCAATCAGGAAGGAGGAATTGGTGAATACATTTTCAGGTACTGTCCCAGTGATCCACCCCTTCCATGTCAAGCCTTAATGTTCCTCCTCTTCTCAGTTAAATCCCAGGCATCTTCTTCCAACCAGGCTCTACTTCCCAACAGTGCACAGCTCCATAGGTATCCCACCACATCCAAGTACATGAGGCATTTGTTGGACCCTCCAGATCCAAACCACAGCAGTAAAGTCGAGTAGTTAATAATAGGATTTGTGGGGAAAAGTGGGATACAAAGGAAAGAAGGAAGAGTGATTTTAAAGCTAGAATGACCTCCTTTTAATAATAGTTTTTAGGTGGGCCTGGTGCTGTAGACCTATAATCCTAGCACTTTGAAAGGCTGAGGTAGGAGGATTTTAAGTTCAAGCCTATCCTGTATAACTTAGTGACTTAGATTCTGTCTCAAAAAATGTAAAATGGTCTGGAGAAGTAGCTCAGTGTGAAAGCCCTGTGCTTGATTTCTAGCACCATCAAAAAAAAGTTTTTAGAGCATAAATTTAAAATAATTTTGTATTTATTTGGATATTTGTGTGCTTAAAAAACTTGATTTGCTGACAGTCTCTAAGTGCCTTTAGATATCTTATTTTTCTATGTATCATATGTATCAGTCATCTTTAACTCTGTTAGATAATAAGAGAGTAACTAAACATTTACTTGGTATTTCAATCACTTTTTTAGTAAAATGGCACATATGAAGGAAATAATTTTTAACTTTCAGCTTTTGGATAATATTCTGGCATAGAAAAAAAAAAAGGCTAAATAGAGCCATGACTCTGACTAGAGTGCTTTCAGTCCCCCAGCACCACATAATAGCTAAGTGTGGGACACACACCTGTACTCCCAGCACTCAAGAGGCACTATGGTTTGGATCTGGAGTATCCTCTAAAAGCTTCATGCATTTGGATGTAGAGGGGTAACTGTGGACTTTTGTGTTATTGGGAGGTGAGGCCTAGCAGGAGGAGTAGATGCTTGTGGCTTAATCTAGAAGGATTGTGTCAACTTGTTGAGATTGGGGGTGGTACCACCCAGGATTGAGCTTTCAGGTGTGTGTTACTGACTTGTGGGACAAGAAGTAAGGGTGTGGGAGGCCCAACTGGCTGCTTAATTCAGTAAAGGAAGGAAGAAGAAACATTATTGGAGCTTCTTCTTGAGAAAGTTTTGGCCTTGCCCAAGTGTCCAAGCTCTTGGCACCTACTTCAGTTGGTTTCTGTCAGCAGTGCTATAAGCAGCTGTCCTGCAACAACTGTGTGCCTTCATCATTGACAACTGCTACACCTTCTGAAACTGTAAACTAAATAAAACTTTCCTCTCTTAAATTGTGGATTTTGAGTATTTTGTCACAGCAAAAAATAAGTAATTAAGAAAGGATTGCCGTGACTTCAGAACTGGCCTGGACTGCAGAGCAAGACCCTGTGTCAAAAAAACAAAACAAAAAATCTGAATAATATTTTTGAAGAAATTTTATTTATTTCATTAATTCTTATCAATTGAGTACTTTGGGTTCAATCTAATATAGTACTATTAATGCAGCTATACATGGTATCTTATTTTTGATTAATGATTAGTCCATACCAAAAAGTTTTCTACCTTACTTAAATAACTTAACTTTGCTTTTTCTTTTCTTTCTTTCTTTTTTATTTTTATTATTTTTTTTCTTCATTAGGAGATGTCCCCCGATGCTTCACTTCCAGGGGATCCAGAGGCTTATCCTGCTGCTGTGCCAAGTGGTGGAGCCATTCATCTGCAGACAGGAGGTGGATATTTTGGCCTAAGCTTTACTTGTCCTAGTCTCAAAAATCCTATTAGCAAGAAATCCTGGACTCGAAAATTAAAAAGCTGGGCATACAGGCTCCGGCAGTCAACCAGCTTTTTCAAGAGATCAAAAGTTCGTCAAGGTAGTGTGCTTACAGTCAGGAACATAGACTAGGTAACATCATTTTTCATTTACTTTTTTTTATTCATATACAAATCTTGTCACTTTATCCACAAAGCCCATGTGTGTGACATTCCCTATTAATGTCATTGCCATTTTATTTTTTCTTTTTGTAACTAATTTGGTTTCCAGTTATTCATTTCATATAGATACTAAGTTTCAGAATAATTCTTGCAATGTCTGATTTAGTTAGGGACTTACACAATATTGCTTATTACATTAACACCTTTTAATTATCTAGCAGGAGTTAAGCTTTTTCTACTTTTCTTCATTATTGATAATATAAACAGATTTAGTCTTAACAATATTCTCTTTTTTGCTTATAATTTGACAAAAAATATAGTGGAAACAGAAGATATAAGATCAGCAGTTGCTCCGGATCCCATTTCTCTGACATGGGAATCCACAGCTGATACTAGAGCTTTGAGCAGATGTAAAGCCACAAGTGGATCATTTCAGCGAGGGCGGTTCCAGGTTTGTGTCTTTGGTTGAATTCTTATTTCAAGGGCCTTATAAAAAAAGAATAGCAGGACAGGGGTGGTGAATCAGTAAAAGAGCACTTGCTTATCATATGTGCAGCAGTGGGTTCCATCCCCAACACCAAAAATAAAAATAAACAGCATTTGAAGATTGGTGTATTGGTGATAACTACTTTAAATATAGATCTTTTTTCTTTTTAATTTGCTCACCTTTGCACAGATCCCCTTACTCTCTGAGTCATTAGTAAAGGTGAGTCTAAAGAAATGAAAATTTTAATAATTGGAAAAGAGCACAGAAATGGGTCATCATTTTCTGGTGGGTGGATAAGTGGGTCATCTGTTTTATAAACTTAATTTCATATCCTTTAGAATCTTGACAACTATATATGTGGAATTTTATTCCATTAATATGAAACCAACTATCTTTATCCAGGGGGCCCAAATGAAAAACTGAATATGGGGATTAAGATGGTCTTTTTCAGTTTTAGTATTGTTAATACATATACATCACAGTAGACCATCTATGCTGTGTATTGATGTTGAATTTCTCCGTGAGATTTACCCTTTGGTTAGGCTGAGCCAGACAGTTTTACCTTTTTATATCTCAGGTGATTACAGTTCCTCAACAACAGTCAGTGAAAATGACATCTTTTGGAATAGAACACAGATCAATATTCAAGGAAATGACAAAACAATCTAGTGAAGAGACTCTAGCCTTTACTGCAGGTGCAAAGTCTCAGTTGGTAGAAGTGGAACCTGCCACGCACAATCCTCAAACTTCAGTTTCTTCTCAGAAGTTACAAACTCTTCATGAAACCTATAAAGAAGTTAAAGGAATTCCCAAACAAAGCAAAAACTTACCTTTTAGCACATCTAATGAAACCAGTGTATCTTCAGTGACCCCAGAAAAAGAACTGGAAGAAACTTCAGCCACAGGAAGTAGCATGCAGTCTGGATCTGAACTGTTGCCTAAAGAAAGAGAGACACTGACTGGTGGGAAACAGCTTAGTTCTAATAGTGAGTTTTCAGCCACCCTTCCTGGTAATAGAAACACAGTAGCAAAAACTGGTCCAGAGAGTGACCAGTGCATACCATTCCATGAAGAACAAGCATATGCTCAAACACAGAGTTCACTCTTCTATTCTCCATCTTCCCCAATGAGCAGTGATAATGAGTCAGAAATAGAGGATGAAGATTTGAAGGTGGAGCTCCAAAAATTAAGAGAAAAGTAAGGATTCTTTCCCTTTGTTTTACATTTCTGATTATCCTGGTTTTAAAAAAAAGTTTTTGATTCATAGCTAATTTAGAATTGGTGACATTTTGATCATGAAAACCTTTTTGTAATTAAAAAATGCAAAGAATGCTATTTTAAGACATGTATGAATGTTTATGATCCTATATATAAAATATGTTCATATTTTGAAGACTATAATTAGTTATTTACCAATATGATTTAATTGTTCTTCGGTGGGCTTTTTCAATTCTTATCTTCATAATTTTTGTGATATTAGGGACTTTACACTCAGCCACATCCCAGCCCATTTGTATTTTTTTTTTATTTTGAGACAAATTTTGTTAATTTGCCCAGACTGAGCTTAAACTTGAGATCCTTCTGCCTCAACCTCCCAGAATGCTGGGGTTGCAGACTTATGCCAGTGGGCCTAGCTTCTTATAACATAATAATGTGCTTGACAAATAAATGCCTAATTTATGTAGTCAGACCTAGTGGTTCATCTTTTTTAGGAAAAGATAAAATCCTTCCAGGATCAAGCATGTTATTTAGTGAATGAAGTCACCAACCTTCACTGATGAAACTGTGGTAATATGTTTTGTCACGTGAAATGTTGTTTTGTATTTAGTTTTATAAACTGGGTTATATTTTTAAGAAGTTAGTGTTAAGTTGCTGAATTTTAATTTCATTCATATGATTCAAAATTCAAAAAATACAAGTGTGTGATCAGTTGAGTTTTCATCCTACCACCATATCTAAGCCACCCAGTTTTTGTCTTTAGAAACTACAAACACTGCCTGTTTTTAATATATGTGGAGTTGATCTATATGTGCACAAACAAAAACTTGTTATTTTTTCTTTGTTTTCCCCAAAATAGTAAATTTTACTACAATCTATTCTTTTATGTTGATTTTTTCACCATTTTACTATATTTTAAATCTATATCTACATTATTCCATTTTTTAATTTTATAATTCTGTGGTATTCTAACACACATACATACATACATATGCACATATGTGTATACATACTCATATTGGCTTCCTATTGATGATCCTATGCCATTACTCTGAAAAGTTAAAACCAACTCTAAGCAATTTTTGAATGCACCTTATGCATTACAGAATTTTTGACCTATTCTGGGACTTAAGCAACTTGAAAGTGGAGAGAATCAAAGAGGGGATAAAGACACAAGTATAAAGAAAGCTGAATTTTAGCCAGACTTTCTTAGATTTGGATAATGCTTATTTGGACACTCTGTTTTAGTGCTTCTAGAACTAAAGCATGTTAAAATGCTATGGAAGTTTCTCAGTTTTTAAGCCCTTTGATGAGGAGAAAAAAATAAAAACCCCAGAACTGACATTTCAGTAAGAGATTATTAGAATATCATTTTCTCTTCAACTTATTTCTTTGTTCTTATTTGTTTGCCCTGAATGTATGTTTTAAACATCTATCACTAGAAAGTTGATGTGCTACCTAAAAAATAAATATATGGATTTGCCTTTGCTATACATTATGCATTATATATACTATACATTATGTGCACTACTATATAATAAACACAAAAGGTGACCAAAATATGTGGTGAAAATTTAAGTTAAAAATTTATTACACTAAAAGATACATTGCCATTAACCCCCTTCAAACACACTTATCCCATTTTTCTTGCCACTGTTGAAGCAGTTTTGTAATTCTTCTATCATGAGAATCTTTATGAGGTTTGGTTAAAAAAAATACAATGAAAGTTACCTAGTACCATCCAAGGAAAGGCAGGTTCATAAGAATATTACACTGTGTTCTTGTCCACTTCATTTACCGGATGGTACCATGGAATTTCTGGTCTTCCTAAAGTCAAAATGACCATGAAAGGTAAACATGTTGAATCCATTTCACATATCAAGGTATCTACAACAGCACAACAAAAGACACTCAAAAAAGAACTGCTTCAAACGTGGCAAGAACCATGGGATATGTTTGAAGCAGGGGGGAGTTTTTTGAGGGGAATTATTGGCAGTGTGATGTTACTGTAATTTTAACTGTTCACTGTATTTTTTATTATACCTCATATATTCTATGCAGTATATAGTTGATACTTTTATAAAATTATTAAAATTGTTTAATATTTGTGATATTAATACTCCATTGCTGATTTTTTTCCTTTTTTGTGGTGCTAGGGTTGAACTCAAGGTTTCGTGCATTCTAGACAAGTGTACATTTCCAGCCCTCCATTGTTGTTTTTAATTATCTTTTTATACCTTTCTCAAAACACTGTTGGATTTGTATCTAACTAAGGTACTTCTGAAAGTGAGTGATGAATTCCCATAACTTCATGGAAATCAAGGCCTGAAAGATATCTTAAATAATTTATCCTGGGGCTAAGGATGTGGCTCAGTAGGAGAGAGAGTATTTGCTTAGCATGTACGAGGTTCTGGGTTCAAATATCAGCACTGAAAAATAAGATAATTTATTTCATGTTTTTTCTTGTTTATGTTTAATTTATTTTATTACTTTATGTATGTGCTCAATGTTCTTCTGACATTGTCATTTTTTCACAAAATTTTTAACCCCAGAATAGTGTTCCAACACCTGGGATGCCCGTATTGACGAGCTAAGATTTAGATTTAAGTTAATTTGAATAAATTATAGTTGAGAGTTCTTTTGCATGAAAATGACACCACATGGGAAATATTAAAATAGCACAATAAAAAATCCAATAAAACAGTCTTTTGGTTCCTAATCTCACATTTTAGAGACAGTCATTAATAACTGCTTGGCATATATCTTGCTTGTCCTTTTTCAGTGCATTTACAATTGTACAGTTTTTGTCTTTTACAAAAGTAGGATAATAATATATATAATTGTTATTCTACAAGTTTTGTCTTTTGACATTGTGACCTATACTCATATCTGCATTCACCTACCATTCTAATGT
The DNA here is from genome assembly GCA_004027205.1 of Ctenodactylus gundi. Lineage (NCBI taxonomy): Eukaryota > Metazoa > Chordata > Mammalia > Rodentia > Ctenodactylidae > Ctenodactylus > Ctenodactylus gundi. Next base: position 92,839 of record PVKB01003346.1, on the reverse strand, counting down.
ATGGGAGTACCTAAATTTATTTAATCGCTCCTTAATAGAGGGATTTTATTTTTTTCCTATGTTTTACTTATGTAAACAGTGATTAAAATATATAGCTTTATATTTTACATACTCATTAATATTCCTATAAAATAGATACTTAAAAGTGGAATTTGTAAGTCAATAGGTATGTACATTTTAAACTGTTACTACTAAAATTATGTTCCAGTGTAGCTATTCCATTTTATATTTCAAACACACATGTATGAAACTGCCTAATTTCCTCAATCCTTAACACCATTAGACTGAATATTACCAATATTTTAATCTTATCTCTGTCACAAGAATTATAAATATTTTATTAGCTGGTCATGGTGATGTGTGCCTATAATCCCAGCCACTCAAGAGGCTGAAGGTATAGGATCAGAAGTTCAGACCAGTCTGAACAACATAATTATATCTCAGAAAATTTTATTAAAATTTCTTTTTATGAGTAATACTAAGGTCATACATCATCTCATATTTATTATTATTTGTATTTCCTCTTCTTAGGAGTCACCTTTTCATAGTCTTTGTCCTTTATGCTATGAACTTGTTTCTTTATTTTCTTACTGGTTTTAGGACCTGTTTTCATTTTTCATTTGCAACTTATAATTAAGTTGGGTTTTTTTTTGTGTGTGTGTTGTACTGGAGATTCAACTCAATGTCTTCGCTTTAAATTTCATCCCCAGCGCTTTTACTTTTTGAGATAGGATCTTGCTAAGTTGCCTAGGTTGCTAAGCTACTTGGACTTGTAATCCTTCTACCTCAGCCTCCCTCAGTGCTGGGAATATAGGCGTGCACTACTGCACTTGACTAAAATGAGGTTAGTATTATTGAAGTATTTCATTTTAATTTTGTTTTATTGTGTCCCACTGTTTTAAATCTTTATAGAGATTATCATTATCAACTTGCTTGTTTATTTTTGTTGTTGTTGTAAGGGGTTATATCCATGGCACTTTTTAAAAAAAAATTTTTTTGACTTTGAAACAAAGTTTTGTTAAGTCACTAGATTGCCTAATCTGGGCTCAGACTTGTGATCTTCCTGCCTTGTCTTTTTCTTTATGTTGTATTAGTTTAGTACTACATTTAGGAAGGCATTTTTCATCCTAAAATTATGAAAATACTCTGTATTTCACCATCCTTAATCTAAATTCCTTGTTATATTTTACTTATACTGCTGTAGAATTTCTTGGCTAATCTTTATGATACCAGAGCCATTAAAATGCTTTCTTGGTGGTTTTTATCCAGACACATTCAAGAGGTAGTAAGTCTTCAAACTCAGCAGAATAAAGAGCTGCAGGAGCTGTATGAACGCCTACGGTCAGTTAAAGATAGCAGAGCCCAATCTTCAGAGATTCCCTTGCCACCTGCATCTCCACGTCGCCCAAGATCTTTCAAAAGTAAACTTCGCAGCCGCCCCCAGTCCTTGACACATGTGGATAATGGCATGGTGGCAACAGGTAAGTAATTCAGAAAGATAATTTTTAAAAACCTAGTTAAGGATCAGCAAAGTTAGAAAAACAGTGATAATATGATCCTTTATTAAGCTAAAATGATGTAAAGAAATACACATTCTAAAATTCTTTTTTACCTTTTTGGTTTTAAATGTTCTGTTACGAAATAATGAGGAAAATTGATTTTGGTGAACATCTGAGTTTATGTTTTCATTTGATGAACACCTAGCTAGAAATCCATGGTCATTCTCTAGAATTGTTTTTCAAGTGTTACCAGCCATTGAAAACTGCTGGTCAATATGTAGAGTTTGTTCAGAGTTGGTTTTGTTTTTATTTATTCGTGGTATTAGAGATCAAGCCAGGGGCCTTCCCACCAAGCTATCTCCTCAACCCATTTTTATTTTTGATGTTGAGACGGAATCTCACTAAGCCTCTAAATTCCCCAGTTTGGGCTCAAACTTGCAATCTTACTGCCTCAGTCTCTCAGAGTTCTGGGATTATAGTCTTTGTCACCTGGCCCAGCTGTTGGGGAATTGTTAACAACAGAGATAACCTTGTTACACTTTGTCTGAAGTAAAGGATCTTTATTCACTATTTGTAAGAATATTAGTAATTCCATCACTTAGGAAGCTGAGGCAAGAAGATTGTATCTGAGTTTAGGCTACATAGTGAGATCCTGTCTCAGAAAAACAAACTAAAATGGGAGAACAGCAATGGTTTGAGGCTACATTATAAGGACATGTGAAATCTAATAGATCTGTGGTAGGCCAAAAAATGACCCCAGCTAAAGATGTCTAAGTGCAAATATCTGGAACCTTTGACTATATTATGTTAAATGCCAAATGAAAATTAAGATTGCAGATGGATTTAAACTTACTGAACCAACTGACTTTAAGATTTAGAACTATAACTGAAAACAGCTAATAACAAGGCTCCATAAAAGTGGAGAAACAAGGTTGGGGATGTAGTACATTGATAGAGTGCTTTCCTAGAATATTTAGAGACCCTGGATTTGACTTCCAGAACCGTGCAGAAACTTCAAGAGGAGGATAAGAACAGAGGGTCTAAGAAAAGATAATGATGAGGGAAACAGTGTCAAGAATTTTAACACTTGATATCTTTGAAGATAACAGAAGAGGGCCAAAAATGAAAGAATGTGTGCAGATTCTAGAAGCTAGAAATGCCAGGCAACAGACCTCTGCTAATGCCTGTCAAAAGTAGAAACATGTCAATGCCTTGATTTTAAACCATTGAGACACATGTTGGAATTCTACCCAATAAAACTCTAAGATAATAAACGTCTATTGTTTTAAGTTGCTAAGTTGTTAGTAATTTGTTACAGCAATCATAGACAATCTGGAACTCAAAATTATGCATCAACGGTAGATTGTATGATTTTCATTAAGGTGAAACCAAAAGGTAGACTTCTGTTGAAAACAGTTTGGATTCATTTTTCTTTTTTCTTTTCTTTTTTTTTCAGTACTGAGGATCACGTCCAACCCTGGGCCCCCACACTGCACTGCGTGCATCCCTAGCACCTCCCCCCAACTCCACCAGCCCCTAACTTTTAATTTTGAGACTGGGCCTCCCTAAGTAGCACAAGCTGGGCTTTAATTTGTCATCCTCCTACCTCAGCCTCCCAGAGTGCTGGGATTAGAGGCCTGAACCTGGCTCGGTTTTGGATTTAATAGCATAAATAGAGGGACCTGCAGCCTGATACTGTTCCACTAATAGCTATACTTTATTTTATTTTGTTTTGTTCTCAAGTGGTTTCCGTTTAATTAGGTTTTGGGGTGTGTGTGTGTGTGTGTGTGTGTGTGTGTGTGTGTGTGTGTGTGTGTGGTACTGGGAAGAAAGCCCAGTATCTTCATAATGAATTATATCCCTCACACTCCTTTTTTTTTAATTTTGAGATTGGTTCTTGCTAAGTTGCCTAGGCTGGGCTTGAATTTATAATCCTCATGCCTCAGCCTCCAGAAAGTGCTACAATTACAGACTTGTGCTATTGAGCCTGGATAATTTTTTTTGAGATATGATCTCATGATGTTACCAACACTAGACTTGAACTCATAGACTCAAGCAATTTTTCTTTCTTAGCCTCCTGAACATATGGGACTATATGGAGTAACAGCACCTAAGACTCTTTGATGTTATGGATTGAATCCAGAGCCTTGTACATGTTAGGCAAGTGCTGTGTTCCTGAGCTACACCCCCAGCACACTTTAATAATGTATTCTTATATATATTTTCTGCTTCACCAAAATTTGGCTTTCTGATACATTTGGTTAATTCTTCTATCATCCAGGGAAAGTGGATTATAAACCATGTGTGTTGCTGCACATCTGCAATCCCAGTAATCTGGAAATTGAGGCAGGAGGATCACAAGTTCAAACTCTACCTGGGCAATATAACCAAATTAGTCAGAGCTTGTTACATAATTAAAGAATTAAGGGCTCAGGTTTTATCTCAGATTAAGGTACTTCATTCAATCCCACGTTTGGGGGGGGGGGGTGGAGATAGAAAGAGAGAGAGAGATTGAAAGAGATTAAAATAATTTTCAACTGCTATTGAATTTCTTATTTCAGTTCTGCCAATTTTTGCTTTACGTATTTTCAAATTTGGTTGTTAGTTCCGTATATATTCGTAAGTGTTAAGTCTTCAGTTCTTTTTTTTTTAGTATTAAAAGCTAAAATTTATTTAGAAATTTCATTTCTTTTTCCCCATTTTATTGATATGTAAATGTGCAAATTTTAATGTTTACAATGGAGTTGAGCATTTTGTGCACATATGTATCCTGTCAAGGTGACAAGGACTTTCCCACTCTCTTTCTGTCCCTCCCCCTACCATATCCTCCCTCCTCCCCCACCCGACCTGGCTTCACTTTGTTTTTCGTTTTAAGTTCCATGAGATAGTTGTGATCTGGGACTCTCATATGAATCAGAGAGACCATTTGATGTTTCACTTTCTGCTTCTGACTCACTTCACTAAGCATGATGTTCTCAAGTTTCTTCCATTTGCCTGTAAAAGCCTCCACTCTTTATAGATGCATAGTATTCCATTGTGTATAAATACCACAATTTGTGTGTCCACTGGTCTGTTGATGGGTATTTTGGTGACTTGCATATTTTACCTATTATTAGCTGTGCTGCTATGAACATGGGTATACATATGTCTCTGTTGTTTTTTTTTTTTTTTTTTTTTTTTTTTTTTTTTTTGCCTCTTTTAGATATATTTCCAGGAGGGGTGTCGCTGGATTGAAGGGGATATTTATTTCTAGTCTTTTGAGAGCTCTCCATACTGCTTTTCAGAGTGGTTGTATGAATTTACATTCCCACCAGCAGTGCAGGAGGGTTCCTTTCTCCCCACAGCCTCTCCAGCATTGATTATTATTTGACTTGTTGATATAGGCCATTCTCTCTGGAGTGAGATGGTATCTTAGCGTTGTTTTCATTTGCATTTCTCTTATGGCTAGAGATGTTGAACATCTTTTCATGTATCTATTGGCCATTTGTACTTCTTCATGAGTGAACTGTGTCTTCATTTCATTTGCCCACTTTTCAATAGGATCCTTTGATTTGGTAGGCTTAATTTTCTTCAGATCCCTGTATATTGTAGTTATAAGCTTCTTATCTGAGATGTTGGTGGTGAATGTATTTTCCCAGTCCGTTGGTTCTCTTTTTACAATGTTGATAGTTTCTTTTGCTGTGCAGAAACTTTTTAATTTGACAAGATCCCATCTGTTAATAATGGGGATAATTTCTTTTGCTCTTGGTATCTTGTCAAGAAAGTCTGCCTACGCCTATGTCTTTTAGAAATTTGCCTACTTTGTCTTCTAGAAGGTTTAGTGTTTCATTTTTAATGTTTAGGTCTTTGATCCACTTTGATTTGATTTTGGTGCATGGTGACAGGTGTGTGGCTAGATTCATTCTTCTTCATGTGGATGTCCAGTTTTCCCAGCACCATTTGTTGAACAGGCTGTCCTTTTTCCATTGTATGCATTTGGCTCCTTTGTCGAAGATTAAATATTTGAGGGTATTTGGGTTTGTCTCTGCATCTTCATTTCTCTTCCAATGGTCTATCTATTTTTGTGCCAGTACCAAATTGTTTTAACAACTATGGCTTTATAGTATAGCCTGATGTCTGGAACTGTAATGCCTCCTGCTTTGGTCTTGTTGCTCAGGATTCCTTTGGCTATTCTTGGTCACTTTTGGTTCCATATGAATTTAAAAATTGTTTCAAGTTCTTTGAAGAACCTTGTAGGTATTTTGATAGGGATTGCATTAAATCTATATATCAGTTTAGGTAGTATAGTCATTTTGACTGTATTTATTTTGCCTATCCAAGAGCAGGGGACACCTTTCCATTTTCTAGTGTCTCGTATAACTTCTTTCTTCAATATAATGTAGTTTTCTTTATATAGGTCCTTCACATCCTTGCTTAAGTATACTCCTAGGTATTTAGTTTTTTGCTGAGCTATTGAGAATGGAATTCTTATTCTGACCCCTTGCTCAATAAGTTCATTGTTAGTATAGAGAAAAGCCGTTGATTTTTCAGTGTTAATTTTGTAGCCGAAGACTTAGGTGAATTTTTTTATTGTTTCTAGGAGTTTCATATTGGAGTTTTTAGGGTCTTCCATGTAGATAATCATGTCAGCTACAAATAAGGAGAGTTTGACCTCCTCCTTTCCGATGCAGATTCCCTTTATTGCATTTTCTTGTCTGATTGCCATGGCCAGTGTTTCAAGGACTATGCTGAATAAGAGTGGTGAGAGTGGGCGGCCTTGTCATGTTCCTGGTTTGAGAGGGAACGATTTCAATTTTTCTCCATTTACTATGATATTTGCAGTAGGCTTAGCATATATGGCTTCTATGAGTTTTAGGTATGGCCCTTCTGTACCTATTTCTCTCAGTGTTTTTATCATGAAGGGGTGCTGGATTTTGTCAAAGGCCTTTTCTGCATCAATAGAAATGATCATGTGGTTTTTGTTTTCACTTTTGTTGATATGGTGTATTACATTGATTGATTTAGGTATGTTGAACCAGCCTTGCATCTCATGGATGAAGCCCACTTGATCATGGTGTATGATCTTTCTAATTATTTGTTGGATTCTGTTTGCCAAAATCTTATTGAGGATTTTTGCCTCTATATTCATTAAGGAGATTGGTCTATAATTTTCCTTCCTGGTTAGGTCTTTGTCTGGTTTTGGGACTAGTGTGATGTTAGCCTTAAGAAAGGAGTTTGGTAGCATTCCTTCACTTCCTACTTTATGAAATAGTTTGAGGAGGATTTGGAGTAAGTTGTTCCCTAAAGTACTGAAAAAAATTCTACTGTGAATCCATCTGGGCCTGGACTTTTGTTTGTAGGTAGAGCTTTTATTACTGCTTTAATTTCTGTGTGCATAATGGAGTTGCTCAAGCTTTTTATATCTTCCTCTTTTAGTTTTGGCATTTTATATGTATCTAGAAAGTTATCCCATTTCTTCCCAGTTCTCAAATTTGTTAGAATGTGGGTGTTCAAAGTAATTTCTTATAATGTTCTGGATTTCTGCAGAGTCTGTTGTAGTTTTACCCTTTTTGTTTTTAAGTATGCTTATCTGTCCCTTTTCTTTCCTTTTCTTGATGAAGTTGGCAAGAGGTTTGTCGATTTTGTTAAATCTTTCGAAGAACTAGCTCTTTGACTCATGAATCTTTTTTATTGTCTTTTTAATCTCAATGTCACTTATTTCCGATCTGATCTTTATAATTTCTTCTCTTCTGCTGCCTCTTGGGTTAAGTTCTTGTTTCTCTAGGTCCTTAAGGTACATCATTAGCCAGTTTATTTGTGACTGTTCTGTTCTTTTGATGTGTGTGTTTATGGCTATGAATTTTCCTCTAAGGACTGCTTTCATTGTATCCCACAGGTTTTAATATGATGTACTTCCATCGTCATTTTTGATTTCTTCTGTGATTTCTTCTGTGATCCATTGTTTGGTCAGTAGTATATTGTTAAGTCTCCATGTGTTTGTGTTTTTTCTTCTGTTTCTGCTGCTGTTAAGTTCCAGTCTTATTCTACTATGGTCTCAGAGTATGCAGGGAACTATTTCTATCCCTTTGTACTGGTTTAAGCATGACTTATTTCCTAGGACATGGTCTATTTTAGAAAATGTTCCATGTGCTTTTGAGAAGAACATGTAGTCAGTTGATGTTGGGTGGAAAACTCTGTAAATGTCTGTTATGTCCAAGTTTTTTATAGTTTCATTCAGCAGTTGTATATCTTTGTGGATTTTCTTTCTGGTTGATCTATCTATTTGTGATAGTGGAGTATTAAAGTCCCCTACTATAATTGTATTGGGGCCTATGTGTCCTTTGAGATCTAGTAATTTTTGGTTTACATAATTGGGTGCTCTAGAGGTGAGGGCATATATATTGATAATTGTGATTTATTCCTGTTCTAATGTTCCTTTAACCACTATGTAGTGTCCATGTTTGTCTCTCTTCACCTGTTTTCTTTTGAAGTCTGATGAGTCTGAGATTAATATAGCTACCCCTGCTTTTTTTCTGGGACTTGTTGCATGGAATATTGGATTCCGATATTTTATTTTCAGTCTATGAGTTTCCTTGTGGGTGAAGTGTGTCTCTTGCAGGCAGCAAATTGTGGGTTTCTGTTTTTTTATCCAGTCAGCTATTCTATGTCTTTTGATAGGTGAGTTGAGGCCGTTCACATTTAGGGTAATTATTGAGGTATGTTTGCTATGTCCTGCCATTGTTGTAGTTTTTCCAGGTTGTTTACTGGCTTTACTTTTTTCTCAGATCATTATCCTCAAGCTTTAGTCTTTTTTTCTCTGGGATCTCTTGTGTTATTGGCGTCTCTTTTGCTATCCAAGTGGCCTTTGAGAATTCTCTGCAGTGATGGCTTAGTGGCTGCAAGTTTCTTTAAGCTTTCTATATCATGGAGGATTTTAATTTCTCCCTCTAGTTTAAAAGATAGTTTTGCTCGATATAGTAGTCTTGGTTGGAATTTGTGTTCTTTTGGTGTTTGAATGGCATTGTTCCATGATCTCCTGGCTTTTAGAGTGTGGGTTTAGAAGTCTGCAGTTATCCTGATGGGCTTACCATTGTAGGTCACCTTCTGCTTTTCTCTTAACCGCTTTCAGTATTCTCTCTTTGTGTTGGGTTTCTAGTACTTTGATTATGATGTGTCGGGATGAGGTTATCTTCTGATTAATATTGGTTGGGGTTCTAAATGCCTGCAGTAGCTCGATGTTCATTTCTGTTCTTAGATGTGGGAAGTTTTCTTCCATAATTTCCTTGAATATGCTTTTTAATACTTTTGTTTTGACCTTGGTCTTCTCTTGGATTCCCATAATTCTCAGGTTCTTTTTGAATTGTCTGTCAGTCGTTGTAATAATTTGCTTTTTTCCTTTTTTGCTTTATGGTCTTTATGGTCTTTCCATTCCCACTGCATTATTTTGTCTTCTGGGTCTAATAATCTATTTTGAAATTGTTCGATATTGTTGCTTATTGTGACCTGTGTGTTTTTCACTTCCTGGATCTCTGCATTTATTTTCTTTATGTCTCTGTTGTGTTCTTCTCTCATTTCTTGTATTGCCTTCATTGTCTTCTGGTTCATTTCTTCTTTGATCTCCTCTAATTGCTTCTCTAAACTTGTTCTTAGTTTAGATAGGTCGTGCCATAGCTCTTGAGCTATGATTTTCATTTCCTGTGTCATTTCCTGCTTTAATTCCTGCTTTAGCTTGATATATATCTGGGCCCAGAAGTTACCATCATTTGTGCCATTTTCATGTTTAGCTTCTGCATTTTCAGGATTCCTAGTATGCTCTTCTGGTATAGCAAGACTTCTGGAAGGAGATATATTTCCATGTTTCCTCATGGTTCTGTTTTCTTTGGTTGTCTCTGGTTGTCCGTCCCTGGATTCCCCTATGTGATTCCTTCCTGATACGGCTCTGTCCGGCGCTGGGAGAACAGAGTCTCCATGCTGACCACTCAGCTGGTTCTTCCCCGCGCCGGTCATCAGCCGCTGAGAAGTCCGCGGCGCGTGGGACCTCCGGCCTCTGTCTCTGTACATCGGCTGGCTCTTCCCCGCGCAGGCCCGGAACTGCTGGGAAGTCCAAGGCATCCGGGACACTGGCCTCTGTTTCTGTACCTCGACTGGCTCCCTTAGTCTTCAATTCTTTTGATGTATGTGCATCTCTGAATCAAACTGTTTAGTATGTATATCATACCATTAGCTTACGTTTCTGTGTATTCTTCCTGTAGATTATTTTATTTAAATCATTTCTTTGTGATGTAATTATAAGTAAAGTAGGATTAATGTCTGTCATTTTACTCTGTTTTCCATATCTGGTGACTTCTTTTACTGTCTTTTTTCTGTTCTGCCTTCTTTTTTGTTAAATAGATATTTTCTAGTATAATTTTTAAACTCTTTAATTCTTCTTCTATCTGCAACTCAGGGCCTTTTCACTGAGCTCTTTATGTTTTTTGAGGCAGGGTTTCACTAATATCCATGCTGGCCTCGAATTTACACTTCTCCTGCATTTGCCTTTCAGAATGCCAAGATTACAGGCATTGCCGTTGTGTCCAGTGCCTTCGGTTTTTTTCTCAATTTTTTTTCCATATATCTGGAAAAAACATATATATATATATCATAATGTTTACAATGAACTTGAGTATTTTCTGTACATAAATATCACATCAACATTACAATTATTTCCCTTCCCTGCTTTTGATCCTTCCATACCCTCTCAAGCCCCATAACTCCCACTATCAGACCCATTTGGTTCTATAGAATGCCTGTGTTCTGGGTTTCCCGAATCACAGAAACCATGAGAAATTTAACAAATGTAATCTTCTGCATCTGACTCACTTCACCATTCAAAGCACCACTCTTAAGCTCAGCTTCCCACCCCCAGAATAGGCTCAGTGGCCAGATCTTCATGGCTCTACTCTGGGTCCAGCAAAGCCCTTTATTGGGACTGTTTACTGAAAGTTCTTGGTTTTCTTGTATCTTAGTATATCTTTGTTGAGAGTCTTTAACATGACCTCACCCACCAGTCCACATAAGAAAAGAACTATAACAATGACATTCATAAGGCTAGGAAATGTGAGAAAGAAAAAGAGAGAAGTTAAATTTCAAATTTCTTAGCTGCGTACGGAAAGGTAAATGTTTGTACATTCAAAAGACATTCAGATTATCATTACTTCAGTCAGTTTTCTTAGGATAAACTTACATCAGAAAACAAATTAGTGAATTAATACATTAAATGAGCTTCAGTCTATATCACAAAAATATATTAGACATAAAGCAATAGAGAAAATGGCATAGTTATTTCAGAATTACCTTTACTTTCATGAATTATTTACTCTTATTTCACTGATTGCTAACATGTTGCCAAATTTATCATTTTATTTACATATCCATCCATAAATTCATGCATACATATTTTTAAAATATGTTCTACCAATTCCCCATATTGAATATAATTACTGTTTTATAAAATAATATGCTATTAAAAATAATCATGGGGGAAATTTCATAGATTTTATAAGCTGGTACTGTTATAGTAGGATATAAAATGATTTAGATGATTCAAATACCAATCTTTTTTGTTATACTTTCCCTTTCGGTGTTTCCTTTCCTCCATATTCTTTGTTGCTGCCTCTTTCTCTGTCTTTCTCAAAGATTCCTTCAAGTATTTTTTTACAATGCTGGGCTAGTGGTCACAAATTGCTTTAGGGATTCTTGGTCATAAAAAGTTTTTACTTCTCCTTCAATTTTCAGGGATAATTTTGCTGGATACAACAACAAGGGTTGATAGCTCTCTTTTGAAAATTGAAAGATTTTGCTCCAGGTTCTCCTGGCCTTTAAAGTTAGCACTGAAAAATCTGTGGTAATCTGAATGCATTTGCCTTGGTAGAATAATGTCTGTTTTTCTCTTGCTACTTTTAATATTCTGTCTTTATGTTATTTTTCTGAGGTCTTGATTATGATATATCATTGTAAGTCTCATTGCTGGATGAGATTATTTGGTGTTTTATAAGCTTCTTATACCTGATGATTAAATTTCTTTTCCTAGATTTGGGGAATTTTCTTGCTTGATTTCAGTGAATAAATTCTTTATACCTTTGGTACTGTCTTCTGCTCTTTCTCCTACACCCATAATTGTGAGATTGGTTCTCTTTGAATCATCCATCAGCTGTTGTGTCCAGCTACTTTGCTCAATTCTAATTTTGGTGTCATCCCTAATTATAGCATTTGTTTTCTCAGCCTTGTCTTCAAGGTCTGAAATTTCCTCACAGATTTCAGGTGGATTTACCTTGATTTCAAATGCATTTTTCATATCCTGAATTTCAGATAGATTTCTTTTCAAAATTTCTACATCTCTATCAAAATGCTCTTTCATACCTTGTGTGGCTGCTGACAGCTCAAGACCGTTTGCAGCTGATCAGCAGCTGCTTCCTGAGCTGCTGTTTACCTCTGGTTCTGATATATTTTCAGGGTTTCTAACCTTCATGTGGCTTCCTTTCAATTGGTAGGGCACTCCTCCCTGTCTTAGGAACATTAAACAGACAGTTTTCAACTATAATCTCAAATTTTTAAGTGGGTCCACAAGGAGATGTTGTGCAGCTCTGTTACTTGGCCACCATCTTGACCAGAAGTTTGGGGTTTTTTTCATTATATTTTGTAGGTATTTTTTCTTGTAATACCCTTGAGGAGTACAGTTATCTTAATTAAATCAACCTTGATCAGATTAACACTGACTTAATTTCAATACTTTTTCCTCACTATTTTTATTAATATACAAATGTAATACATAGTATTTACAATGAATTTGGGTGTTTCATACATCTACGAATCACATCGACTTCACAATCCCTTCCCATCTTTTACCCTCCCACTCACTCCCTGTCGCTTCCCCCAGCTCCGGCTACCACTTAATATGGTTCCAGAGAATGTCTGTGTTCTGGGTTTTCCAAGTCCGAGAAACCATACAATGTTTAACATATTAATCTTCTGCACCTAAGTCATTTCACTTAAGTCACCACTCTACCCCAGGTTCCTATTCCTCTAATGGGTTCACAGTAGTCAAATCTTGATATCTCCTTTCTGAATCCAATGAATCCTATCATTGGGATATTCACCAAAAGATTTTTTTGCATATTTTCCTACAACTTTGTTGTTATTGTTAAACCTGGCCTTACCCACCAGTTCACACTAGAAAATAATTATAAGCATGTAGTTCAAAAGGATAGTTAATTTGGGAGAGAAGAGAAAAAAATAAATAAAATTCAATTGCCTTAGCTGAATACTGGAAGGTGCATATTTGTACATTCACATGGTTATCTTTACATCAATCAATTTCCTTAGGATAAACTTTCATTAGTGACCTAATAAGTGAATTGCTACAATAAAACAAAGTCAAAACCATATCACATTGCTACATTAAATGAACTTAAATCTATACCATATAAACATACTTAAAGCGACAGACATGAAGGCAAATCTAGTTATTTCAGAATTTCCTAACCTTCATTATCTTATTTACTCATATTTCACTGATTACTAACCTACTTTTTCCTTAGCTCATTCTCCTCTAGCTGTTGTCACTTTTTCTCTGGGGTCATTGGTGTCACTGGTCTCTCTTTCACTGTCCAAGTTTCCTTTAAGTATTTTCTGCAATACTGGCTCAGTGGCTGCAAATTCCTTTAAGCTGTCTCTGTCGTGGAAAGTTTTAAGTTCTCCCTTTAAATTAAAAGATAATTTTTTCTGGATATAGCAGTCTTGGTTGGCATTTATGTATTTTTAGTGCTTGGATGATATTGCTCCACCATTTTCTTTTAGAGTTCGGATTGAAAAATCTGCGTTTTCCTGATCGGTTTATCTTTATAGGTCACCTTCTGTTTTTCTCTTACCGCTTTTAGTATTTTCTCTTTGTGTTGGGTTTCTAGAATTTTAATTATGATGTGTTTTGATGAGGATTTCTTCTGATCAAAGTTGTTTAGTGTTCTATATGCCTGCACTAGTTCATTTCTTTTTTTAGATTTGGGAAATTCTCCTCCATTATTTCATTAAACATGTCCTTTAAGCCTTTTGTTTTGTCCTCAGTCTTCTCCTCGATTCCCATAATTCTGAGATTATTTCTCCTTGAATCATCTATCAGTCATTGTAATGACTCGCTTTCTTTATTTACTTTGTATTCTTCATGGCCTGTATGTTGCAGCTTAGTCACTTTATTTTCTCGGTCTGACATACTATTCTGAAATTGTTTAAAGTGGTTGCTTATTATTACCTGCGTGTTTTTCATTTCCTGAATATCTGCATTCAATTTTTCTATATCTCTGTTGTGTTCTTCTCTAATTTCTTGTTTTGTCTTCATTATCTTCTGGTATATTTCTTCTCTGGTCTCCTCTAGTTGCTTTTCAAGGCTTGCTTTTTGCTTATCTATGTATTGGTGTAGCTCTTCTGCTGTCTGTTTTATTTCCTGCTTTAATTCCTGCTTTAATTCATTGAATTTCTTGGCCCAGAAATCACCATCATTTTTGCCGTATTCATCTTTATTTACCCTGATATCATCTCCTGGGGTTTCAGGGCTTTTTGTAGGAGATTTGTGACTGTGCTTCCCCATTTCTTCTTTGGTCTCCTCTAATTTCTTTTCAAGGCTTGCTTTTTGCTTAGCTAAGTGTTCTTGTAGCTGTTGCTCTGTCTTTTTTATTTCCTGGCTTGCTTCCTGCTTTGCTTCCTGCTTTAATCCCTGCTTTAATTCACTGGCTCTCTGGGCCCAGAAGTCACCATCATTCTTGCCCATCTGTTTTTTGAGTTCTGCAATTTCAGCACCCCTTGTACCATCCCCTGGGGAGTCAGATCTTTTTGTATAAGATTTGTTACCACGTTTCCCCAGGGTTCTGCTACCTCTGACTGTCTCTGGTGTGCAGGAAAGAGAATGGCTCCTGCTGACGTCACTGCCTGCGTTGGCTGTTGAGCTCCATTTCTGACCTGGGATCCCGGGGCCTTTTCTGGGGGAGCGAACGCTGTGTTTGTAGTACAAACACCCGCAATTTGGTGCTTCTGAGGCTGGGGCCGCCCGCAGCCAATGATTCCCACCTGTCAGGGTCTGCGCTTACCTCGGGCTGAGTTTCTGGACTCCGGACCTTGTTTGTGATCTGTGGGTGCTGGCAGCACAGGGCCGCACTGAGTCAGCTGCTTCTGACCCACCCACAGCCTCTTCTCCCCTTGTTTTGTGCTCCGTCCTCTCCAGCTCTGTTCAGTCAGGTGTTCAGGTCCCCGCGAGCGTTCCTCCATCTGCTGCTGCCTGCCGTTTGCCGCCGGTCATGGCGGCTTACTGGAGTGAGGGGATTTTTTTTTTCCCCCTCCAGTTTTGATGATCCTTCGGAGTTTCTGGCCTCCCGCTGGTCACCTTTCAGTTTCTGGGGATACGCCTCTCTTTCCTAGCTATACCAAACATGCTTTTTCTAACCATCTTCTTGTCTTTTTAAGTGAGTTGATGAGGAGATATTGTGCAGTGCTGTTACTCAGCTGCCATCTTGATCTGAAGCCTCTAATTTCAATACTTTACAAAACATTTTCTCTTTGCATATGATTCCTCCCACCTTCTTTGTACTTACTGTTTTACACATTATATATTTACAAAGCATAAGTGAATCAATGAGTTTTATGATTATTGCTTTATACAGTCATCTCTGAAGTCATATGGAAGAAGAAACAAGTTATACATTTATGTTAAATGTTGTCCATTTCTGTATAGATCTCTTTAACTCAAAATGTGCTTTGTTTCTTTATGTGGACTGTAAGTGTCTTATATTTACTTAATTCAACCTAAAAGGCCTATTTTGCATTTTCTGTAAAGCAAGTCAGCTAGCAGTTAATTCCCAGAATATTTGCTAAGAAATGTTTTCATTTTTATTTTACTATTTTTTCAAATTATGGAATTGTTTTACAAATGAGGATATAAAGAGCTATCTTGAATCTAGTCAAAAATTGTAAAGGGCATAGTATAAATTAATTTATCATAGCTTTCTTTCCACAAGAGATAAGATATGAAGAAACATTTTTGTTTAAGAGTAGGAAATCAGAAGGAAATTTTGGTGGTGATGCAATAGCTTCCTAGTGACAGAATATATTGTTCTTAGCACCTCTTCTGGTCTGGAGTTAATTTCCCATAATTGTTTATAACTGATAGTACCCTGTTGCAATCAAAACTTTAAAATAGCTGTTTTAAACTCTTCTCGGTGAAAATATATACATTCCTTTCTCCCGTTAAGCTGATAGAAAACTGAATGTACAAGATAAAAATATTTCCTTAGTTATTGTCTGTTAATAGAGTTTTAATTTATGCTATAAGTCACCTGAAAATATGAAGAGACAAAATTATTTCTGTTAAAGAGACCCATTCATTTGGACTTAAATTATCTAGGATATAATATAAAAATTGACTACATTCCATTATTAATTAGAGGAAATTGAAATATTCAGGAGAGGCCTTATACTCTAACAAGTTTATTCAAAATGGAAAGTAAGATTTTTGGGGTATTCTTTGTATTCTTATCATCAAGAAAAACTAGTTATAGCCAGGTGTGGAGTGTGATAGTGCATGCCTGTAATCCCAGCACTCTGAGAAGCTGAGGCAGAAGGAATACCAATTCAAGCCTAGCCAACATAGCTTAGGGACTTAGCAAGATTTGTTTCAAAATTAAATTGCTTTAAAAAAAAAAAAGGAGGGGTGGGTAGTCTAGGGGTATAGCTTATGGTGATGGCTCTTCATTCAATCCCAGTACAGGGGAAGAGGAACACATAAAAAAAATTATTATCAAAATCAACATTGTATAGTTTCTTTTACATGTTCCCAGTAATCATCTTTTGGTTTTAAATATTTTTACAACGAAATTTTTTATTTTGATATTTCATAACCTCAACCCAAGTCCATGGTAGTAACTGATCAAAGTAGAGTCCACTGAATGAAAGAAAAGTTGTCGAAGCAAAGAAAAGAATTTATTTGGAATGGCAGCAAAATAAGATGGCAGGCTAGTGTCCTGGGGAAAGGCGATTATCTTAACATAAGTTGTAAATTCTTTCATCCTTCAGCAAATCAGGGTAAAAATGTGAGGCTTAGGTTAGGGAAGAAATTATGACTAGAGACTTCTAGGGCAACTTTCTAAGGGTCTGGAATGGGATATTGTGAAATTTGGTAGTTGTTATGCATGTAATCACAAGTTATGATGTTCCTGTATATCTTGAAAAAACAGTTCCCCTTTGTGTCTTAAGCCTTCAAAAGGGAGAAAAGAGATAATGTAGGTACAAAAGATATCAATTGTGTTCTACCAGTACCAGGTAAAAATTCCTTAAATGACTAACATATTATGATTTGGATCTGTAGTGTCCCCCAAAACCCTAATATATTTGGATGCTGTGGATTAGCTGTGTATACCATGTGCTGTTCGAAGGTAGGGGCTGCCTGAAAGAGGCAAATGCTTAGGGCTTGATCTGGAGGGTTGTGTGTTGGTTCCACTCTTCTTTGCTTACTTCCCCATCTGCCATGCTATGAAGAGCTCTGCAGGACCCCACTATGTATGTTCCCCACTGCTGCCCACCCATGTATGGACTCTGACTTTCTGACACTGTAAGCTAAAATAAATCTTTCCTCTCTTAAGTTCTGGGTATTGGGTATTCTGTCTCAGCAACAGGAAATTGAGAAGTTGATACTAAGAGTGAGGTTATTGCTGTGACTTTGCCTAATTATGTGGTTTAGAAGCCTTTCTAACTGGTTCGCAGGAGGATTTTGGAAAGATTTGAAAGTGCTGGCTAGAAAAGACAGAACGCTGTGAGCCAAACTTGACAGACAATTCTGGTTGGAGTTCAGAAGACCAGAATGTTAATAGAAGTATAGAAGTCTGGATTATAAAAGCACGGCTCAAAAAGTTTCAAATGAGAAGAAGCACTTTGTTGGCAATTGTTCTAAAAACCATGCATGCTATGCTCTGGCAAAAAGTATGTTGGCATTTTGCCCATGTCCAGAGACTTTGACTGAAACTGAGATTAAGGGTGGTGGACTATTGATTCTGTTGGAGAAAATTTCAAAGCAACCCCAATGTTTACACCACGGTTACATGGGTACTATTTGCAACATCTAGCCAGCGCTACACTGAAAAGCAGGAAAATATATATATAAAAAAGTTTTCAGTTTAACCAGTTTAACCAGCCTGAAAGGGCCTACAGAGGTGGGGCAGAATAACACAGAGAAATCATAGAGGTTAGCATTAAAAAGAAGCTAAGTACTTGAAATCAGAACTATAAAAATGGTGCCTCGAGGGGGTCAGCAATCAACAACTCACCCTTTTACCAATTAAAGGAGGGTGAGGCAAAGGACATTGCCCTGAGAATAGTACCTCAGAGCATCCTTATACGGCCAAAGAAAAAAATGTTTGTTGGAGTTTAACCATCTAAAAACTCAGAGGCCTCCACAGGGATTGTCCAAAGGGTCAGGATACTGCTTAAGCCAGTGGCGGACCTTGGCAACATCCACATGGTCCTAGCTTCATAGGCAAGCAGAGTACAAGGATTGGGTAGTTTAGGCTTCCGCACAGGTTTTAGAGGAAGGCCTTGGGACCCAGGGCATGTGCCCCTAGGAAGACACTACATAGTTGTGAAGGAGAAGTCTAAGGTGCAATAGGGACCTGGAAATTTAGGGATGCCAGAAATATGGCGTGACTGTTGGAGAGATTATGTCAGCTTGAGGCATTCAGGAACCACACCTGGATTAGAGTTTGGGAACCATGTCTAGATTGGGAATTGAGGACCATCGTGGATTAGAGTGTGAGTGATTTGTGGGCCAGCAAATAAAGGAAGAGAACCCACCCAGCTGTGGGAGGCCCAACTGGGAACTCCAACAGTATAAAAGGAAAGAAGAAGATTGTTACAGCTTTTTCCTCTGAGAAAGCTCTCACCTTCACAGTTATCTACAGACTCTGACTTGATACACACCACAGATCTTTATCACAGATTTTCTCCATTCTCAACTTGCGCCTGTCTGCCTGTCGCTGATATTCAGTCTCCACTCTTTACCATTGTTCTTCAAACAACTGAGTTCCACAGCAGACTCACCAGGTACCCTGCTGTCCTGGGCAGTTGTTCTACTTCGCAGCTAAGCAGCCATCAGACACTCTAGCTCTCTCACAGGCAGGCCGCCATGTTGGAGTATCTCTAGCCTCAGATTTGTAAGACTTCTGAATATTTCCTTTTTGTTATAATTTCTGTAAATTCTGCCTTTTGAACTAACCCAAAGGAATATAGATGGATTATCTATTGAGGAACACTGCAGGTTGTAAACAGAAATAGCCCAAGCCCTTTGGATGTCACATCTCAACACAGCTTGCATAGGGTTCTGAGCATAGAGCTACAGGATTTAACCCTTGTACGTCTGTGTTTAGAACTTATTTTGGTCCAGTTGCTTTCTATCTTGCTATTCCTCCTTTTTGGAATGGGAATGTTTACCCTGGACCATTGTATGTTAGAAATATTCGGTTTTGATTTTTACAGGAACTTACAAGTAAGAGTTTGCCTTGAGTCTCAAAGGAGACTTTGTACTTGGACTTTTTAGCGGTGCTAGAACCTAGAACTATTAGGCCTTTCACAATTCTTAGAGAAGGACTGTATGCATTTTGCATAAAGATGTGCATGTGAGTGTTTTGCGGGCCAGGGACAAAATGTTACGGTTTCTGTAGTGTTCCCCAAAAGCCTAATGTGTTTAAATATTGTGGATTATCTGTGGATACCGTGTACTGTTGGGAGATTCCGCCTGGCTGGAAGTGGCAAATGCTTGGGGCTTGATTTGGACGGGTGTGGCTGGTTTTGCTCTTCTTTTTTCACTTGGCTTCCCCATCTGCCATACAGTAAATAGCCCACCAGCTGTACCCTCACCCTGTGTGAACCTGTGGGGTGAAATAAATCTTCCCCCAAGCTGTGGATATTGGATATCCTGTCCCAGAAATGAGAAAGTAACTGAGACACATGTCTACATGTAAAATTGAACAGAAAACTGACACAAAGGTTAAGGTTGCAAAGGGGACAGATACAATACGGAAGCAAAGATACCAAGCATTTTTACCCCGCATTTGTCACCCTTGGCATTTACACTTGGTCAAACTTAAAATCACTGCTATCAGCAAAACTGACACTCACCCACCTGAAAAGTAACTTAGCTGGTGTCATCATTACCTACAATTCAAAGATGTCATCCACACCAAAGCTACTGAATGTGTGACAACATATTGTTCAGGGACATGGTCTGAAAATGAGTGATTTTTTTTGAAACAACTAGAAATTAAACCCAGTGTGGATCCGACCCTTGGAGCCCACCAAACAGTTGAGGGGAGTGTGGCAAGGAGACATTAAAATGAACTCCAGAGACTGGTTTCAGAGAATACTTTCCACTTTATTAGGAGAAGCAAGAGCATAGATAAGGTAGAGCAAGAGGAGGGTCCTAGAGTCCGCATAAGGTTCCATTTATCCAGTCTCAGAGAATCAGAATAATAACCTAATGGAAATTCTGGGAGCTCAGTGTGCCAAGGTCAGGTGTTCCAGAAGTGAGCCAAATGGGATTGTGTCTATCCAGACCTCTCCACAACCCAGGGCCTGGTACTGGACTACATTCCCAGCTCCTATTTTTTATCTTGAAATAACTTCTTGCTAAGTTGCTTGGCTGACCTTGACCTTGCGATCCTTCTGCCTCAGCCTCCTGAGTAGGTGGGGTTACAGGTGTGCACCAGCATGCCTGGCAAAAATGAATGATTTTTAGTCACCTGAAAGCAAGTTTCTCCTGGTTACATCAGTAGGTCCCTAAAACAAAGTGAATAGAGATGTGGGCAGTGTTCTGTTTGATGGGCTTTTTCCAACTCTCACACCATTTGTGCACACAGGATTTTATCTACCTTTGAGCACTTAAAACTGAATAATTGGCCACAAAAAGATTGTGTTGTCTTTGGTGCCCTTAACTCTACAGTACATATCTCATAAGACATTCTTATTTTTTCATAAATTAAAAATCACCTGCAGAAAGCTGGTATTCATTTCCCCAAAGCATAATAATCTCCATCCACATGCAGAATACACTCTGTCACTACAAAAAGGAGATCTTCCCCTTCAAGGACTTCACAGCAGTATTTTATGTGTTGCTTTTCTTCAATTTCAATAAAGGGTTTGATTGGCTGCTTGTTAGACAGTGTTATCCCCTTACCTTCCGACCTGTAGTTCTTCCCACCCTCACCTGTAGCAACAATTCTAGTACCAAATTTTCCACCATTTGCTCAAGGATTCTTGTTTTTCACTGTGTTTTGTTCACTATTGTTGAGGATTATTTTTTTGTTACTGCTTATTTATTTAGTGATTTTCTTGGACTAGTTCTGTGTCCGCTATGTATGGCCTTTGATTTCTCTGCCAGCTGTTCCGTTATGTTGTTTTTGATGTCCTTTTCAACGGTATCTGAGAAGGTATATCTCTGGGGTTCAGGGAGTTCACAAAATACATTGATTTTGCTTTCTACTTACCTACCTACTCAGTGTTGGCCACAAATTACTGACTGGAACATTCTCCTTTTTCAGGTTCTTTCCTGGGCATGCCTGACTTTTATACTCCTTGGAATAGGCCCAGAGTTTTAAAAGTTACTATGATCATCTAATTCCGCCAAATTCCCTTTTAATTCTAAGCTAGACTCTTATAAGCCTGACGAAAAACTGGGCAAATTAAGCAGCTGAGTTATTGCCAGTGGTCATTTTGTTTCATAAATGGCTTATGTGTAGGTAGCCTGTTCTTCACCCCCTCCCCATGCTCCTTTACTGCCAGCTGAGCTGAAGATTGATTGAAATCAAATGTCCACCACACTCTAAGAATCAAGATTTTTCCAGGATGACACAAAATACTGGTGCTGCTCTCGGGGATATAGTGCATTCAAGGGAACTCAAAAAGAGGCCAGATTGCCATTGTGTGCACTACTATTCCTTTTGACTACCACAACCTGGGCTTGGGAGAAAAGAGGAATGGGAATTGGCCCCAAACTAAAATGTCACATCAGAATTTTTTCAGTACTTTAGGGAACAACTTACTCCAATCCTCAAACTATTTCATAAAGTAGAAAGTGAAGAAATCCCACCAAACTCATTTCTTGAGGCTAGCATCACACTAGTCCCAAAACCAGACAAAGACCTAACCAGGAAGGAAAATTATAGACCAATCTCCTTAATGAATATAGAGGCAAAAATCCTCAATAAGATTCTGGCAAACAGAATCCAACAAGTAATCAGAAAGGTCATACACCATGATCAAGTGGGCTTCATCCCTGAGATGCAAGGCTGGTTCAACATACGTAAATCAATCAATGAAATACACCATATCAACAAAAGTGAAAACAAAAACCACATGATCATTTCTATTGATGCAGAAAAAGCCTTTGACAAAATCCAGCACTTCTTCATGATAAAAACACTGAGAAAATTAGGTATAGAAGGGCCCTACCTAAATCTCATAGAAGCCACATATGCTAAACCTACTGCAAATATCATAGTAAATGGAGAAAAATTGAAATCGTTCCCTCTCAAATCAGGAACAAGACAAGATTGCCCACTCTCACCACTCTTATTCAACATAGTCCTTGAAACACTGGCCATGGCAATCAGACAAGAAAATGAAATAAAGGGAATCTGCATCAGAAAAGAGGAGGTCAAACTATCCTTATTTGCAGATGATATGATTATCTACATGGAAGACCCTAAAAACTCCACTACAAAACTCCTAGAAACAATAAAAAAAAATTCAGCCAAGTCTCAGGCTACAAAATTAACACTAAAAAATCAATAGCTTCTCTTTACGCTAACAATGAACTTATTGAGCAAGAACTCAAAAAAGCAATTCCATTCTCAATAGCTCAGCAAAAAACTAAATACCTAGGAGTATACCTAACCAAGGATTTAAAGGACCTATATAAAGAAAACTACGTTATATTGAAGAAAGAAGTTATAGGAGACAGTAGAAAATTGAAAGGTATTCCCTGCTGTTGGATAGGCAAAATAAATATAGTCAAAATGACTATACTACCTAAACTGATGTATAGATTTAATGCAATCCCTATGAAAATACCTACAAGGTTCTTCAAAGAACTTGAAACAATTTTTAAATTCATATGGAACCAAAAGAGACCAAGAATAGCCAAAGGAATCCTGAGCAACAAGACCAAAGCAGGAGGCATTACAGTTCCAGACATCAGGCTATACTATAAAGCCATAGTTTTTAAAACAATTTGGTACTGGCGCAAAGATAGACAGATAGACCAGTGGAACAAAATTGAAGATTCAGAGACAAACCCAAACACCCTCAATTACTTAATCTGCGACCAAGGGGCCAGATCCATACAGTGGGGAAAAGACAGCCTGTTCAACAAATGGTGCTAGGAAAACTGGACATCCACATGCAGAAGAATGAATCTAGCCACACACCTGTCACCATGCACCAAAATCAAATCAAAGTGGATCAAAGACCTAAACATTAAAAGTGAAACACTAAACGTTCTAGAAGACAACTTAGGCAAATTTCTAAAAGACATAGGCATAGGCAAAGACTTTCTTGACAAGACACCAAAAGCAAAAGAAATTATCCCTATTATTAACAAATGGGATCTTGTCAAATTAAAAAGTTTCTGCACAGCAAAAGAAACTGTCAATATTGTAAAAAGAGAACCAATGGACTGGGAAAAAATATTTACCACCAACATCTCAGATAGAAAGCTCAGAATTAGAATATACAGGGAGCTGAAGAAAAGTAAGCCAACGAAAATCAAGGATCCTATTGAAAAGTGGGCAAATGAAGTGAAGATGCAGTGGCCAATAGATACATGAAAAGATGTTCAAAATCTCTAGCATCTAAGAGAGATGCAAATCAAAACAATGCTAAGACACCATCTCAGTCCAGAGAGAATGGCCTATATCAACAATTCAAATAGCAGTCAGTGCTGGGGAGGATGTGGGGAAGAAGGAACTCTCCTGCACTGCTGGTGGGAATGCAAATTCATACAACCACTCTGGAAAGCAGTATGGAGAGTTCTCAAATGACTGGAAATAAATATCCCCTTCCATCCAGCAACACCCCTCCTGGGAATATATCCAAAAGAGGCCAAAACAACACACAACAGAGATATATGTATACCCATGTTCATAGCAGCACAACTAACAATAGCTAAAATGTGGAAGTCATCAAAATACCCATCAACAGACTAGTGTATACACTGTGGTATTTGTACACAATGGGATACTATGCATCAATAAAGTCCAACAGCGTGGAGGCTTTTACAGGCAAATGGAAGAAGCTTGAGAACATCATGCTTAGTGAACTGAGTCAGAAGCAGAAGGTGAAACATTGAATGGTCTCTCTGATATGAGAGTCCCAGATCACAACTATTATGGAACTTAAAGCAAAAAGCAAAGTGAAATAAGGGGGTAGGGTAGGGGCAGGGACAGAAAGAGAGTGGGAAAGCCCTTGTGGCCTTGGCAGGATACGTATGTGCACAAACTGCTCAACTCTGCTGTAAACCTTAAATTTTGCTCATATACATATCAATAAAGTGGGAAAAATATAAAAATAAAATTAAGTGGAAACACTGCACTTGTTGGAAGAAAATTTAGGCAAAACCTTTGAAGGCATGGGTATAGGCAAGGACTTTCTCAATAAAATATCCAAAGCACAGGAGATAACACCAGGAATCAACAAGTGGGATTACATGAAATTAAAAAGCTCTTGCACAGCAATAGAAGCTATCAGCAGAGTGAAGAGAGCACCCACAGAATGGGAAAAATATTTGCCAGCTACTCCTCAGACCAAGGACTGTTACCAAGAATATACAAAGAACTGAAAAAAATTAGACTCTCCAAAATAAAGAACCCAATCAAAAAATGAGCATCTGAAATGAATAAACAGTTCTCAGGAGAAGAAGTCCAAATGTTGATAAATACGTGAAAAAAAAAAGTTCAACTTCTTTAGCCCTCAGAGAAATGCCAGTTAAAACAACACTGAGGTTCCATCTAACTCCAATAAGAATGGCTGCTATTAAGAACTCAAAATCAACAAATGCTGGCGAAGTTGTGGGGAAAAGGAAAGGTCCTGCATTACTGGTAGAACTGTAAACTGGTACAGCCACTATGGAAGCAGTATGAATATTCCTCAAAAAACTGAAAATCGATATTTCATTTTTCCCAACTATACTTCTTCTGCGTATCTTCCCAAAGGAGTTAAAGTCATCATGCAATAGTGATATATGCACACTCATGTTTATAGCAGCACAATTTATAATAGTTCAATCTTTGAAGAAGCCAATATGCCTGACTACAGATAACTGGTT
The DNA here is from genome assembly GCA_004027205.1 of Ctenodactylus gundi. Classification (NCBI taxonomy): domain Eukaryota; kingdom Metazoa; phylum Chordata; class Mammalia; order Rodentia; family Ctenodactylidae; genus Ctenodactylus; species Ctenodactylus gundi. The sequence goes on along the minus strand of PVKB01003346.1, from coordinate 67,975 downwards.
AAAGATGATGCTACACACACACACACAGAAACACACACACACACACAGTGTAGTATTTCTCTGTCATTAAGAATAACAAATTTGAGTCATTTGTAAGAAAATGGATGTACCTTGAGTCCAGCAAAGCGAATCAGACCCAGAATGTTAAATATCACATGGTTCCTCTAATATGAGAAACCCAAACTGTTAAGTAGGAGATAGTGAAAACACCAGGAGGGAAAGGAAAGTGGGGGTGTGGTGAGAGGGTGGGAAGGGGAAAGGGATAGGATATGTAAATAGAAATTAAAATAAACAAGTGACACACTAATTGAACACAAAATATTTGATATAAAGAATTATTTTTTTAAAAGCCACTTGATGAAGTTGTAGAGGAAGCTTCCTATGGAAAGGTGTCATATCCTGTTGTCTTTTGGGTATTTCACAAACAAAACAAAAAAACCCAAGAAAATAAACACAAAACCTGCACAAAAAAATAAAAAAAAATAAAATGTCACAGGTATCAAGTTGTTTTTCTTGCATAGAAAGTTTTTGTTTTATTCCATGACTTTGGATAATTACCAGTTTTCCAATGTTTGGTTTTGGTTGTTTTGGCCATATTTTGATTGTTTTGGAAGACAAACAAATTTACCCAAGAGCTTACTCTGTATTTTTTCTAAAAGAGTCTGTGTTTAAATGGTATTATTTCTTTAAAAATCTGGAAGAATTTCCCATTAAAACTATCTGGGTTCAAAGATTTTTTGAAGGAATGTTTTTAACTATTAATATAAATTTAAATTCTCTCTAGTACTGATATGGTTAGGTTATTATTTCATGTTTGTGAGTTTGGGTTGTTTGCAGTTTGGGAGGTCTTATTCCAGTTCATCTGTGTTGTTGAGTTTTTGTGTTTAGAGTTGTTTATTATTATCTCTTTAATTTCATTTCCCTTCCCCCCTTCCCTTCCTTTCCTTTGTGTTCTGACATTACCCTTTCATCATAGATATTTGTAATTTGTGTCTTACCTATTTTTTGTTGTTGTTATCAGTTTTGGTAAAGTTTTATCAGATTTTCCTGTTTTCATTATTTTCCCTGTTTAAAATCTTACTCATTTCTGCTACTATTTTTAATTTTTTTCTATGCATGTATTGAGTTTAATTATCTCATCTTTTTCTAGTTTCTTTCTTTTTTTTCATGATACTAGGGCTGTGACCCCATCCAGGCCCTCACACATACTAGGCGATTGTTTTACCTATAAGCTACACCCTTATCCTTTTTCCAGTTTCTGAGATGGATGCTTAGTTTATTGATTTTTAGACTTATCTTTTTTGTAATGTGACTATTTACTGAAAGTATGGCTATAGTTGCATCTCCCTTTTTTTCATTGCACTTATTGTTTGGAACAGTTTCAGATTTACAGAAAAATTATGAAAATATTACAGAGCATTCCCATATACACCATATCCAACTTCCTATCTTATTAACATCCTACATTAGTAACATACATTTGTTACAAGTAATGAACCGATCCTGACACATTATTACCAAAGTCCATACTTTATTCTGATTTCTATAATTTTTGCTTTTTATATGTGTTCTATCCTGACATACTCACATTTTATTTAGTGACCATGTGTCCTTAGGCACCTCTTGGCTTTAGCAGTTTCTCAGATACTCTTTATTTCTGATGACTGACAATTTTTAAATTTACTTATCGCTTCCCTTTTCCCTTTTCACCCTTTCACCTCCCTTCTCCACTTTCCCTTTCCCTCTCCACAAAGTCCATCCTCTTACTGTCTTTGAAGAGTACTAGTTAGATATTTTATGGAATATGGTCTTTTCACCACCTTCTTACTTTTTGGCACTACAAGATGCTCTAGATTTATCTTGTGTATTTCCTCCCCTACTCCTAGAAGCAGCAATTTCCATAAAGAACATTTTATTAGAATGTATGTATTAGGAACCAAGATCTAGACTCTTGAAATATCATTGCTTCTCAGCCTACAGATCTGACAGATAAGGAAATACATACATACATTTTTATATGTAGCCATCTGTGTCTGTATTATGCTAAACTTGTATTCCTACTGGTATCTCCAGCCGTAATGCATCCCTACGTGGATCACTTTACCCTTCTTTTTCTGTGTGCTCATCTGTAACCTCCTGTGTTAGCAATGAGAAACCTGTCCCTAACCAGCCTTCCTTCTTTTATTTAATTGTTCAGTTTCAGTACATAGGTATACTAGTTTCAGAATTTTTAAGTCAGACCCCAGTTGGGAAAACCTTTATAAACTAGAATGCAGTATTTATGAAAAGTTTTGTTTGCCTTCAGTATTATAGGTGCCGCACACATTTCCAAAATTACATAGTTCAAGCACTTGTCTGTTTATCCTCTTGTGTAAGTTTGCTTCATATATTTGCAATATGGTTAGATTCTTTTGTCACATTTTACATTCCATTCTGGTATTCCATGACCCACTAAATGATTGTTTGTTTAATTTTGCATATATTAAGGTTTACTATGTATTGTCTTTTCTCCCCACAATTATTCTTTTGTTAATATTTGTGATAAAAAATAATTACATTCAACTATAGGAATAGGCACTTAGACATATCACATCTTGTCATTTTTACTTCCTTATTCTTTTCTCATCCCTTAGTATCCCCTTTCCCGCTCCACAAAATTTATCTATTTTCATCCATGACTTTATTTTGCTCTTTTACTTAGGTTTGGTTTCTCTTTTTAAAGAGACCGTGCAGTATTTAACATATTTAATCTTCTGTGTCTAATTCATATCACTAAGCATGATGGTCTCAAGGTACATCCATATTTTTTACAAATGACTCGCATTTATTTTTCTTTATGGCTGGGTAGCACTCCATTGTGTACATAAAGTAAATCTTTATCCATTCATTAGGTGATTTTGGGTTTTGTTTTTTTGATCCAATCCGTTGGTCTATGTCTTTTGATTGATAATAAGTTAAAACCATTAACATTGAGAGTTATTATTGTGAGATATTTCCTGCATCCTGTCATTGTCTTGGTTTTTTTCAGTGTTGTTTTGCTTTGTTTTCTATTAAATGTCCCCTTTTTGCATTTTCTTTCTACTTTTTTTTTTCTTTTTGGTGATGATATTCTATTCTCCCTGACTGTCTAACATCCCCATAAGTATTTTCTCCATTGTAGTCTAGTTCACATAAATTTCTTTAGGGTCTCTTTGTCATGGAAAACTTTTATTTCTCCTTTAGTTTTGAAGGATAACTGGGCCAGATCCAGCAGCCTATGTTTACACTTGCTGTCTTTTAGAGCTGGAAAGATTTGTTCCAGGCTCTGCTGGCCTCTAAAGCTTGTGTTGAGGAACCCACAGTTATTCTGATGAGCTTGCTTTGGTAGACTACTTTCTGTTTTTTTTCTTATTGCTTCTCATATTCTCTCTTTGTGTTAGTTTCTGGGATTGTGATTATGATGTATCATGGTGAGGTTCTTTTCTGGTCAAGGCTATTTGGTGTTCTATATTTTTTTGTACCTCAGTATGAAATTTGTACATTCAGGAAATTTTCTATTTTTTGAGTTAATGAATTTTTATATCTTTTGTGTTGTGTGCTCTAATCTTTCTTTTATACCCATAATTCTGTGGCTGCTTTTCTTTGACTCATCCAGCAGCCATTGTATCCCACTACTTTGTTGTTTTACTGTTTTGAGGGTTATCCCTGAATAAATCGTTTAATTTGTCAACTTTGTCTTCCAAGTGTGAAAACCTGTGTCTTCACAAGCTCAAGCCAGCTTCCCATGCTTTCAATTGAATTTTTCATGTTCTGAATTTTACCTTGATTTCCTTTTCCAGATTTTCTACTTGTATACCAAAACATGCCTTCATATCTTACATTGCTTTGTTTACCTCAGCCAGCTTTTTGTTTGTATTTTCTATGAACTTATTAAGCTTTTTATCAATTAAGACATTTTGTGCTTCACCGGTGGTGCAGGTCTGTAATCCCAGCACTTTTGGAGGCTGAGGCAGGAGAATAGTAAGTTCTTTCCCAGTCTGGACATCTTAGCAACTTAGCATGACCTTATCTCTAATAGAGACAGGCATATAGCTCAGAGGAAAGGGCCTGTGTTCAGTCTCAAAAAAAAAAGACCATTATGTGCTTAGCTAGTTCCTCTTTAAAGTATGTCATGTTTGAATTGATTGAACATTCAGTCCACTTTTTAAAATTCTTTTACTATAAGTTCCACTGTTTCAGGGCTTGGGCCTATCATGTTAGCTTCTGGGGAGTTAGGCATTTCTGCAGGTGTTGCATTGCCTTATTTTCTCATGGTTCTATTGCTGAAGATTGGAGAACAGCTAGGGTCACATTACTCGGTCTCTACTGAGAAGCTTTCTTCAGTTAGATTACATTTTTCTTTGATGTTTCCTTGAGTTGGTGTCTATTATTATGTTTATACCTGCTTTCAATCTTCTCAACTACGAAGATTGGTGGTTTTCTTAGTGACTAATCTTCTACTGTTTTTCGTGATCAATTACACTTTTCAGTGAGGGACAAATGAATCACAGTAATGTCAGTTACCCAGAGGCAAAACAGCTATTGGCATACATTGAAAGATAGGACCAACAACTATGTCACTGTCTTAGGTACTTTCTCGTTGCTGTGACTCAATACCCGACATCTACAACTTATGGTGGAAAGGTTTATTGTAGCTTATAGTTCCAGAAGGTCTTAGTTCATGTGTGGGCAGCTGGAAAATGGTGGAATCCCATGGTGGGGCTGCAGCTAGATCTGGAACTAGAGTTTCTGGGGCAGAGATCCTTACAGCATGGTGTACACACCAGATCCAAAACACCACATTCCACCCCTGGCCCCCAAAAAACTCATGGCCACCTTTTTAAGCAAAATGTAGTTACCCCTTTTCCAAGAGTTGCTTAAGTTCCAGTAGATTCCTCATTGCTAAAAAGCCCAATCCCAAATTCTCCTCTGAGACTCAAGGAAAACTCAGCTATGCAAGCCTTTGATATAATTTTTCTCTGCCATTTTATTCCGTCTTTCACCATAAAGCTGGCTAAAAGCCACAGGCAGCAGCCATGTAACAGTTTGAACACCACTCTGCCCTGAGATTTCCTCTACCAGAGTAAGCAGTCACCGCCCTTAGTCTCAGTTTCAGACAAAGTCTGTGGACAAGGACAGAATGCCACAAACTTTTTGCCAGAGCACAGCACATGTGTTTTTTAGGCCACTTGCCGATACAGTCCACCTTCCCATCTGAAACTTCTTGAGTCTGACCTTTCCAATCCACACTTCTATCAGCATTCTGGTCTTCTGAGTTCTGACCACAATCTGCCATCAAGCTCGACTCAGAGCACTGCAAGGCTTCTCTAGCCAGCATCCTCAAACCTTTCCAAATTCCTCCTGCAAACCAGTTTGAAAGGCTTCCAAGCCACAAGGTCAGGTAAAGTCACAGCAACAGCCCCACTTCTGGTGCCAATTTCTGTCTTAGTTACTTTTTTCATCTCTGTGATTCAATACCTGACATCCCAGCTTAGGGAGGAACATTTTTTCTTCATCTGGGAATACGTTTTTTTAACCTACATTCTTGATGGGTATTTTGACTTTATATAGAATTCTGGGAGGTCAATTATAAAATGTTATGCAACTTCTGGGTTTTTTGTTTGTTTGTTTATGGTATTGGGGATTGTCCTTCATTATATCCCAAGCCCTTTCTCCCTCTGTCTTCACTATGTAACCCAGGCTGACCTTGAACTCATGGCATTCTCTTGCCTCAGCCTCCTGAGTGCTGGGATTATAGGTGTGCACCACCATGCCTGGCTAATGTTTTATGTGTTTCTGGGGAATCAAATGCAGGGTCTTGCACATGCTAGGCAAATACTTTAACCACTGATCTGTGCCCCCAGCCCTTTGTTTTCTATTTTGAGACGGGGTTTTACTAATTCATGTTGCCAACATGAACTCTAACTTGATGATCCTCCTACCTTATCCTACCAGAGTGTTAGGATTACAAACCTGTACCACCAGGCCCATGAAACTTACTTTTGGCTCTGTTATTTGTGATTTTTAAAATCTACAGAAATTTAAATGTTTTCTTCCCATACAAAATGCAATATTTTTCACTGATTGCTGTTAGAAATTTTTCTTTCTCTTTATTTTTGTTTTGTTTTCAAACAAGATCTACTTATATAATCCAGGCTGACCTTGAAATCACTGAGTAACCCAGGTGGCCTTGAACTCTAATCCCCCTGCCACAGCCTCCCTGTGGTTGGGACTGTAGGTATGTGCTACCATGTCCTTCTGTCTTTCACTTTAATTTTTAGCAGTTTTTCACCTCAGTTTCAGCCTACAGTGTTTTTAGATGTCAGTGTCTTTGTTTTTATTCATATTTAAATTTCATTGAAATTTTTGTGGGGAAGAGGACCTACAAACTTAACTAAGGTTCTTCAGTCTGAATTACATCCCTTGCCCGTTTCTACTTTCTATTTTGAGACGGGGTCTTACTAAGTTGTTCAATTGCCCAAGCTGGCTCAAACTTGAGATCCTCCTGCTTCAGCCTCCCAGAATGCTGATATTACAGAAATTCATCACCATCCCCAACTCACTAAGCTTCTTAAATCTGTAGGTTTATGTTTTTTGTCAAATTTCACAACTTTTTGCTTTTTTTTTCTTCTAAAATATTTTTTTCTTATCACATTCCTTTTTTCTATTCTTTTTCTAAAACTCTGATGATTCAAATTTTAGACCTTTTTATTTTATATTGTCCCTTAGGTTCAATTCGTGTCTGTTTTGCAATATTCTCTTTTGTTCAAATTTAAATGTCTGCCATCTCTCTGCTATGGAGCCCAACCAGGGACATTTTTAAATTTTTTTTTTGGTTGTATTATTAGCTCTAAAGTTTTCATCTGTATTCTTTTCTCTGTTATGAATCTCTCATTAATTTCAGGAATTTCTGTTACTTATTTGAGCCCTTTTTTGTACTGTGGCTTAAATCCAGGGTCTCATACATGCTAGATAAACTCTACCACTGAGCTATATTCCCAGCCCTTCTGTTTTTTTTTTAATTTTGCATCAGGATATCTCAAATTAGTTCAGGATGACTCAAACTTGTGATCCTCCTGCCTCTGCCTCTTGTGTAGGTAGGATTTTGTGCCTACATTGCTGCAACCAATTTACTCGAGCATTTTTATAATAGCTGCTTTATAGTTTTTGTCAACATCATGTTGATATTAGTATCTGTTTATCTTTTTTCATATTAGTTACAATTGTCCTGGTTCTTTATATACCAAGTCAGAGTTCCATTAATAAGAATGGAGGAGCCTCTTTCCTCAGAGTTTTGCATCTATAAGCTTCTCATTGTGGCTATTGACTCTGCTACCTCAGGATAACTTGTAGGCTAGCAAGCAGCGATTGGAAGGATATAGGAAAAAGACAATAAAATGGTAGTATTTGTGTAGTTTATATGAAAAAAGATAAAATTTTGTTTACTATTCAGAAATTTCACATACTTATTTTGTAAACCCTTTCCAGCTTTTGTGGTAGATTAAATATGTGTAGACCATCTGTCCTACATAGGTTCCCTACTTAAATTTTTTTCTCCTTTTTGCTTTTAAGTCTGGATTCCTAGAAGTTTCCTTGTGGCTGTGTTGCTTAGTGTTAGCCAAATTTATTTGGAAGTTGTATTCAAATACCTTAAGTCAGAAAGGCTTACACTCTCTGTTGGTGGTTCTGTGTTGGCTCATAAACCCATTCAAACTTCAGTCTCTTTTCTCCTCTGACCAAGCTGTTACTTTCCTCTAGGATCTCTCATCTCTCTTTGTGTGTGTGGGCTCCATCCGTCAATGATTATGTGTGTGTGGTTTGGGCTATCCAATATTGCTTGGAGATATAATGCTTTTTTAGTTATTCTGTGAGATATGTGTATGTTCTCTGGCAGAGTTGCTTTGGAAAATCTATATTATTTTTATTTTCTGAAATTGTGATTTCTTATTAACATGTTAAAGAACATGGGGAGCTCTACAGTGAGGGAACTGGTTTGAGCTCTTTGTTTGCAATAGTAGAGATTGAACTGAGGGTCAGTCTGTCACTGAGCAACATCTCTGTCCTTGCTAGTCTTTGAGACAGCATCACTTTAAGTTGTGTAGCCTGGGCTCAAAGTCACAATCCTTTTTTCTCAGCCTTCCAAAATTTTGGGGTTGTGCCAGCTTTGATTGCTTGTTTATTCATTTGTTTGTTTGTAGTGCTGGGTATGGAACCCACAGCCTCTCACATGTTAGACAAGTGCTGTACCACTGAACTGATCTCCAGCCCAGGAACTGGTTTATGTATGATTGAATCCAGCATCTTCTATTTGACCATGCAGCATCTATCAACTCATTTCCCACACATAAATGTCTCAATATATATGCACAGTGTATATGATCACAATTATACTCATTCTGTGGGAAAAATAACTTGATGCAAATAGTACTGCAATATCATGGTATCCAAAATGTATGTTTATAGTTAACCTATTATATGATCACTCTGGTAAATTACAGGGTAGCATTAATAACAGGCATTAGACTGCTACATTTACATTTTTGGCTAATGTGTGGGAACTTGATTTCCCACTGTTTCCTAATTGGCAAAGGCCTAATTTATTGGTACAATTAATGTGACTTATGCTGAGTACCTATTTCCTTTAAGAGAATATGGAATTGGGGAGGGGGGGGGGTCTGGAGGAATAGATCAACAGTTAAAGCACTGGGTAGAAGTACCCAAGTTCAGTTCCCCAGCACCACATAACCTGGGTGTGGTGGCACACACATGTAATCCCAGCACTTCCTAACCAACCTGGGCTGCAGAGCAAGATCCTGTCTGTCTTTGAAAAAAAAAGTATGGAATTTTAGTATGTGCCTCTGTAACCAGCCCCTAATGAAAACCAAGTGTGTATTGGGCATCCCTTGACAGAAACTTTTTTACTTGTTACTGTACCTTTTTTTTTCTGCTGGAGAGAAATGCATGTTTATATTGCTCCCTCACAGTAGAGAGAGAACATAGGAATTTTGTGTATGAATTTCTCTAGACTCTTAACCTTTTGTCCCTGATCCTATTGTGTATCCTTTCATTGTAATAAACCATAGCAGTGAATACAACTGTGTACTGACACATGTGAGATCTTACAAGTCACAAATATATAAATAGTCTTGAGGATGCTGAAAGATAATCCTTGTGTACATGTTCTTAATCCTCTAAACAGTTCTATGAAACAAGTCAATATCTGTGTTCGTCTCATAAATAAGGATACTATGGTTAGTGAGGTGAAGAAACTTTCCTTCTGCGCTTAGTAAGTAAGGGAATCCAAGTCTGTTTAACTCCAGATCCACAAATTATGTCTGCAGCAAGTTGAGAAGAATAAATGAAAGATCAACAAGGGTGATAGTGATCTAAGAATGTTTCATGCAGGAAATAGCTTTCGAGTTTGTCTTGAAGGATAAATGGGCAGGTCCAAAGGTAAGTGAAGTGGGAAGAACTGTCAATAAATAGAATTGCATATTTTTTAGACATGCAAATGGCAGCAAATGGTATAGGCCTGCAACCCTAGGACTCTGGGAAGGTAAAGCAGGAGAGGTACAAGTTTAAGTCCAGCCTGGGTAATTTGGTGACTAATAAGACTGTCTCAAAATGAAAACTAAAAACGGGCTGGAGATGTAGATCAGTGTGAGAGCCCTGGGCTCAATCTCCAATACCACAAAAAAAGACATGCAAATGGTAAAATAGAAGATTTACTTGGGACAAAGTGTAATAGTTTGGTGAAATGGAAGATTTACTCTAGAAAATCCTTATTTCATTTTTTTCAAAAAAAATTGACAACTGCCATGGCTTGTCTTTTCTAGTGTTTGATATAAGATAATGTATCTGATATAACCCACAATTATATAGATAAGTTTAATAAATGATCTATGTTTATATAAATATAATAAGGTAATGCATTGGTTCTACAAAGATAACTATGATTTCTAAGTACTTTACCACCTAAACAAGTAGAGAACTCACATTTAACATTAAGGAACATTTATACTCATTTGAGCAGAGGAATAAAATGCTGAAAACAGCATTTAACTGACACTAACAGCATTCATCTGACAGTGTGAAGAATGTATTGGCTACAGTCAGGAAATAAGTTCATTTATATCATTGCAATCATAGTAGACCATACACAGAATGATTAAGAGTTTAGAGGATTTTAGAAATGAAAATAGATAAGAGACATAGTATGCCATGATCTATGTATGTGTGTGTTTGTGGATCTGAGTCTGATTGGTTTGGAGAAAATGAGGTATCCTTTCTTTGCCAAAATTATTATTTATATTGGTGTTTGCAATACATAATTGTAACAGCCATCTTGAATAATTGGTGCCTAGACATATCACATCTTGATCATTTTTACTGCCCCTCCCCTCGCCCCTCACATTCCCTTTCCCTCTTGACAAAGTCTATCTTCATATTTTCTTCTATCTTGAGAAAATGAAGTGTTTTTAACAGAATTATGATATACAGGTGAATTGCCATGCCAGAACTATGATAAAGTTAACACTAGTTATTAATACATTTGAATTCAATAATTTCTTACCACCAGGTAGAGAATCATATTCTGGAATTGAATATGTAATTGGTATTGAGATAAATTGGAGTTGAAATAAGAGATTTAGATACTTGTAGTAGAATATTCATTGAAACAACTGTATCTAAATATAGGCATCATCTTGGGGAAAAGAAAAAAAAAAACACCCCAAGGACTGAACTCTGGTTTTATTAATTTCATCAGTAAGAAATGAATATTAATGAGGACCTTTGAAGTGAATAAGTAATATTGGTACTACCTATCATTAGCCACATCTGCTGCTGAGTACTTACTTATTTTTATTTGTTAGGCAGTAGGGATCAAATCCAGAGCATTTGCACTGAGCTAATTTCTGGTCTTTTAAAAAACAGCTTTCAGTTGCTTAGGAGTGTATTACCCCGGCCCTGTTTCAGTTAAATACTTGTTTTGGTTCATTAATTTTTTTTGTCCCCTAATGTGGCCAACCTAATATTCTAGATAACCTGTTCCACTAGATTTGTGTACACAATGAGTCCTGATCTTTGTTTTCCCTTAGTACATAAATGTTCTTCAATTAATGACATTTAAATCTATCATTCAGCCAAGGGTAGTGGGCCACCCCTGGGACTCCAGCACTCAGGAGTCTGAGGCAGGAGGATTCCAAGTTTGAGTCCAGCCTGAGCACTGACCTGGATTCTATCCCAAGCATATAACCTCATTGGTTGAGTTTCTGGTTCCCAGTTTCTCATTTATAAGATGATACTTACTGTTTCAAAAATAATCAAGAAAATGCCTGGCCTCTGGCATTGTCTTTTACATGTATTTTTTTGTGATTTTAGGAAAAGGCCATAACAAATGTGCATGAAATATTCATATGCTTATGTAATTAAATCCTGGAAATGGTATTGTACTTAAATTTCACAACTGTATTCCCTAAAATTGAATTTAGATCCACACTACAAGTTCTTAGCTTGTATACCAGAAGAATTAGAACTCCATGAATCATTTTCTGTGAGAATGATTCAATAAGCATGAGCAGTACTAAATTTTAATATAAAGATGTTTGATGTTTGTATTAGAAAACTTGAAGCTGGTGGCTGATTCATTTAATTTTAATATTAAGTAGGCATATTCACAATAAAGTATGATTCTGGTTTTTTAATGTTAGTTAAAAGTCAATATGGCATATTAAAAAGAAAGTCCTTGCTTTAGAATTCCTGGCCTGCCTGTGCTGGTAACTGGTTATAAAGAACACATCAATTTACTTTTTCTGAGCCTAGCTTCTCCATTATAAAACAAGTTGTTTTGACTATACCACCACAGTTCTCTCCATATTAAAGTTTCTGTGATTCTTCTCCTTTTTATTTCTAGTAATAAAGGTCAAACTGAGAAACTTTTGGATGCCAGCCAGCATTTTACAGCTGAGCTACAACCCCAACCCTATCATTCTTTTTTAACCCTTCTAGGTAATACCTTAAGAAACTGATATAAATATTAAAGTTATACTAATTTTGGGGATTCTGTTTATTGTGCTTGACTTACAGTTAAGGTAACCATTTAATCTGTTATCTAAACAAGAAACTTTTGAGATTGAAGGGGATACTGTTAAGTAATCCCTCTAGAAAAACAACTTTCAATCAAGGCTATCTCAGGTAAACGAGAACATGGGGTCATTCTACTCTTTATTTCTCTGTGTGGTTCTGTTTACTACATTGTTGGCCAAAAAAAGAGTTAACTGTTTATGGGTTATAATTCTTCTTCATGGTTTCTCTGCCTTTTCCTATAGATCCACTGCGTCTGGAAAGTAATAGGACAGCATGCCAACAATCTCCAGCCAGTAAGAAAGGAATGTTCACTGATGACTTACACAAGCTGGTAGATGACTGGACAAAGGAAACAGTAGGAAATTCTCTTAATAAGCCAAGTTTAAACCAACTTAAACAGAGTCAACAAAAATTAGAAACAGAAAACTGGAACAAGGTATATGAAGTAAGTTGTATATACTCCATCCTCTTTATTATAGAGTACTAGAACTATAGGCATGTAGTCACAATTACTATGAGAAAATGGTGTGACTTGATAGCATAGAGACCATTATCCTTGTCTTCATTGTGAAATTTTTGAACAAATTGTTTTTTCAACCAAGGGTCAACAACCTTTCAGTAAGGATTTATTTAGTAAATATTTTAGACTTTCCAAACCATGTAGCTTTAACTATTCAAGTCTCACAATGCAAAAGTAGCATTAGGCACTGTGTAAACAAATGAGTATGTCTTATTCCATTGAAACAAAGAAGCTAAAGGAGTAGCCCAGCAGTTAGGAGTGTTTACCTAGCAAGCCCAGTGCCCTGAGTTCAATTCCTCAGTACCACATAAGTCAGATATGGTGACATACACCTGTAATCCCAGCACTCAGGAGGCTGAAGCAGGAGGACTGCTTTAAATACTAGGTCAGCCCACACTATGTAGCAAGTTCTCGACCAGCCTGGATTATGGAGCAAGACCTTGTCTCAAAAACAAACAAAAAAGGGGTGGTGAGCATTTTGAGGAAAAAAAAAAGTGGTGACCCTTCCTGCAGGCTATTCTATCAGCTGTTCTGTGTTGTGTATTGGCATTCTTAAGGCCAGTAAGTTATTATAACTATCTTTGTTAAGTATGAGAAACCATTTATTATCAGAGGTATCTTGAAGTAATAGAAGAGTTGCTCAACTGAGCTAACCGCCATTGGAGTTGCCCAGTTAATATAAATGGCTTCAGCCAGATATATATATATTTGCAAATATTCTGCAAATGCCAAAAGATGCCAATGGTGCCTTCTGGAGTGGGAAGAAAGCAGGCATGTATAAAGAACAACATGTATAGTATAACTTATGCAAAATTATATACATTTGATGTATGTTTATACACATAGAGAAATATGAAAAATCCATAAATAATGTGCTTTGTTTTACTTTATAGTTTTTTTAATTTTTAAAGAAAGTAACTTTTAAAAAAATAAATAAAGGGGCTGGAGGAATGGCTCAGTGGTTAAAACGTTTGCCTAGCAAGCGCTAAGTACCCGAGTTCAATTCCCCAGCACCACATAAGCTGGGCGTGGTGGCGCACACCTATAATCCCAGCACTCGGGAGGCTGAGACAGGAGGCCGTGAACCCAAGGCCAACCTGGGCTCCGAAGTGAGTTCAGGACCAGCCTGGACCACAGAGTGAGACCCTGTCTCAATAAATAAATAAATAAACCTATTAAAATGTTAGTCAAGGCTTAGAATCTGAACCCTCATAATTGAAAGAGTTAGGTGTGTATGTGTACATTCATGTGTATATATAATGATATTAAATACAGTTTAGTAAGGCAAGTATGAAAACACACATATATTAAGTAAAAAAGAATGTTAAAGCCTGGATTTCCTATGCTAGTAAATAATATGTTTGCTTGTGGGCTCTGTGTATTTAATTCCTGGAATTGATTGATATATAGGTAGTATCACCATTGTAAAATTAGAGCCTTTAAAGGCAAATTTCATAATATAAATAGATTTATGCTGCCAGTGAGAGGCCCTCTGAGTACTGTGCAACTGGAGGCTTCTATTGAGTAGTCAGGTGGTGGTACATTGCAGCATAGGAGAGAATGTTTGGAGGAAGGATGAAGAGAAAATAACATGTAAAAATGCTGAGAGCCTTTTAGTAGATTTGGGTTCCAATGTTAGCCCAGTCTTTTACTAGTTGTCTTACTTTAAACATGTCATTTGATTGCTTTTTTCCTCATTTTCGTTTTGAGACAGGGTCACACACTATAGTCCAGGCTAGTCCTGAAATCACTATGTAGCCCAGGCTGTGCGCGAACTCACAGCACTCTTCTTACTTTACCCCCCAAATACTGGGATGACAGGTGTGTGCCACCGCCCCTGGCTAATTTTTGGGTGGTGCTGGGAAATTGAACCTAGGGTCTTGCTCATGCTAATAACCAAGTGCTCTAATCACTTAGCTGCGCCCCGAGCTTTGCCTCAGTTTTCATGTCTTTAAAACAAGGATAATGCCCACCTTGCAGGATTGCTGTGAGGATTAAATGAGGTAACATCTATAAAGCTTACTTTTACAGGTGTTAGGTAGTTGTGTTGTATGTAGTTACCCTATATATAATAATTATTTTTGTATTTTTAGATTCCATTAGTTATATTTTTTTATATAGAGAGCCCTTCTCACTAATGTTTTTGAATGTTACTTACTGTTCTGTAGCCTTACTTAGACATTTTTGTTTGCCCAATAATCATGTACCAAGCCCTTTACTATGTGCCAAGTTCTCTGCGAGACACAGGTTTCGTGAGTAGATTCAAGTATGGTTCCTGTCCTTGTAGAACTTAAACTCCTATAAGACAGACATTAACAGATTTGCATAAATGAATGTAAAATTGCAACTGTAATAAGAACTATGGAATGGATACCATACATTGAGGGGAAAGTAAAAGTCAAAGAAAGCTTCTGTAACAAAGTGATGACTGAGCTGAGATCTGAAGGATGAATAGGAGGAGTTAACTAGGTGAAATGGGGAGGGAATATGATTCTAAGCAGAAACAACAGTACGTGTAAATACTCTATATAAGGTAGAGAGCATGAGGAACATGAGGGTGAACCAGCTTATCTGAAGTAAAAAGAGCAAAGAGTTCATGCCTGATGAGTCTAAAGAGCTACCTCTAGAGTCTTAAAAGTAGTGATAAGGAATTTTTGTATTTAAGAAAGATGAAGAGTCATTAAAGTCCAACAGAGTTAACAAGTTCAGAATTTTTTTTTTTTTTAAAGATCACTCTGAAGCAAAACGACAAGATGAGAAGATTGCGGGGTGGTCAGGGAACAAGCTGGCCAACTGATGCAGGCTTTGTCCCAGTAGTCCCAGTTAGAGGGAATACATTGAAGGGAAGTGAACGAATTCCAAGAAATGTTTAAGAGAGAAAATTTGGATGATGGCTAAATGGCAGAGAGGAGGTATTTACGTAAGGTTTTTACCTTGTACAGCTGGGTACTCTTAGTCACTGAAGTGGGACACCTGAGCCGACTAGGTTTTGGTAGGGGGAAATTGCATGTTTGGTTTTGAGGATTTAAATTGGAAAATGCCCTTGAAATAGTCAAGAGGAGATTTATAACCTTTCTAATTCAGGCTTCTTTTAAAAAATAAAAATCACGTTACTGTTTATAAAATAATAACCTCCATTACAGAATTTAATCAGTGCTAACAAGTATAAATTTTAAAATAGCACCTTCAAATCTCACAACCCAGAAATAGGCATCATCAACTGTAGGTAAATATTGCTTTATATCTCTTTTTTTTTTTTTTTTTTTTTTTGAGACAGGGTCTTGCTCTGTGGTGCAGGCTGGTCCTGAATTCACTTCAGAGCCCAGGCTGGCCTCGGACTCTCGGCAATCCTCCTGTCTCAGCCTCGCGAGTGCTGGGATTATAGGCGTGCGCCACCACGCCCAGCTTATGTGGTGCTGGGGAATCAAACTCGGGTACTTAGTGCTTGGCTTAACGCTTGCTCAAGCGCTTTAACCGCTGAGCCATTCCTCCAGCCCTATATCTCTTTCTATTTTGGTATATGGAAGCAAGGAAATAACTTTATGAAAATGTGGTCATACAACATGTTACAGGTGCTATTTAAATCAGAATTATTAAATTTATTTTTACTTAAACAGAAAGAAAACACTGATAGAAGGGATTGCTGAATTTTAAATAAATGTGCATTCACCTAAATTGATATTACTGTCATTCTGTTTTGTTTTGTATTTTTTTATTGTACTGGGGACCTAGCCTAAGGCCTTCACATCAAACTATGTCCCAAGCCCTTTTTTTTTTTCTTTTGAGATAGAGTCTCTCTGTAGTTCAAGGTGGTCCTTAACTCACTATGCAGCTCAGGCTGGCCTCAGACTTAATAACAGTCTTCCTGCCTCAGCCTCCTGAGTGTTGGGATTACGTGCATTCGCCACCATGCCCAGTTTACGGAGGTGCTGGGAAATCAAACCTGGGGCCTTGTGCTTACTAGGCAAGCGCTGTAATTACTGAGCTGTTCCCTCATATTCCTGGTCTATTTTTACTCTTGATTTGAAGACAGAATTTCACTAAGTTACCGAGGCTGGGGTCAAATTTTTGATCCTCCCTAGTTTAGGCTCCCAGAGTACTGGGATTACAGGCCTATACCATAAGGCTCAGCATCTTGTTCATCTGTTCAGTCAAGCTAAAATTCTTTCCCCTAACTTAGGTTGAAAGTTTCTAAACTAAAGTTTACTTGAAACTTTGGTGTAAGCCTGATGTGTTTCACTTTAGAAAATTAAAACTAAGCATTTGAGACTGACAAGTGAATTGTTTCAGTACATTAGAATTACTGTTCTCTTGCATGAGGTTTAATCTACACACATGAATGATCACACTACAAAATAAGAAGGGTCAGGCAGACATAAATTTTCTCAGTATTGCCAAAAATATAATTATCTCCAAAAGTATAATTATCTCATCTTCAGTTTAAATTTCTAATAATTTAACAGAGATGGCAGGCTTTAAGGCAGTGAGTAGAAGGAAGTAGGAAGGTGAACTTCTATATGCCTGGTTCTTCTCCTATGTAAATCTGACTCATGCTCCTCAGTCTCCAAAAATTGTTAATAAGACAGGCTATTCCTGCCTATGGCACTGTATGAGAGCAGGCTGGGGCTGGCACAAGGAAAGAAAATGAGAAGAGTCATGCTAGCACAAGGAAAAGAGGGACTGAAATGTAGATAGAGATTCAGCATGGCCCTTGAAGTTTGTTGGAACTATGTTCTAATCCCTACCTAACTATTGACTTGCTTACACCTGTTGGGTTCATTACCCGTTCTGAACTTATATTCTTCATCTCTGAAAATGCCTGCCGGGCAATGTTGGAAAGTTAAGAAAATAAATTAAAATAAGGTATATACCTATGCTTAGCATACAGTTGCTCCCAAAATTATAGCCAGTCATAAAATAAGAGTAGTAAGCCAAAAAAATAGGAAGGAATTAAATTGATAAAAGTGTATAACAAACTGATCTTCTGTTGTTGTTATTGTTTTTTAGAACACTTCATCTGCTATGGGCTACACACCAACATGGATCTCTTCCCTGTCCCAAATTCGTGCAGCTGTTCCAACTTCTTTGCCACAAGGACTTCCACTGCCTTCATTTCCTGGGCCATTATCATCATATGGAGTGCCCCATGTTTGTCAATATAATGCTGTGGGAGGCACAGGGTATCCAGTACAGTGGGTAGGAATTTCAGGAACAACACAACATTCTGTAGTAATTCCTACCCAATCTGGGGGACCGTTCCAGCCAGGGATGCATTTGCAGGCATTTCCAGCTCCACTGGTCCAGAATCCAGCTACAATCCCTCCTGGTCCCAAGTGAAGCAGAGTAGATGATAAAAAAGAGAGGGGTTTTTTCTTCAGAATTATTTTCAGGATACCTGAGATATTTAAGTTTCTTCTTAAGTTCTACCATATTTTTTCTTACTCGAGTTTACTTTCATCTGTAATTTTGTTGCTATTTTTCCAGAGTGGTACTTGATCGGCTCATTGTTGTGTATAAACGTGTAGATTGCACATAGAACACTGCACATTGAAATGTTTTTTCACTTCAAATCCTATCCTCTTTAATACTTGATTTTTAAAAAATACTATGCTTTAATAAGTTTGGCATGAGCATTTCCATCTCCAGGGTACCTTCCATGCGTTGCTGCGAAGCCCCCATCTTAACCGCTAGCTGCAGCTAGATATTTTTCTTTAAAATGTGTAAAATTGACTTAGATTGATTCTTCCCAAAATGGATGAAATGAGACCCTCCAACAGCTGGAGTCTTGTGGGATTATTTTCAGCTTACCTTTCACAGAGGCAAGGTAACTTGCTGCGGGAAATGTTTTGGTGTATAAAATTGGAATAATTTTGTCAACCAGTACAGAACATGAGCCCCTTTTAATGTGATTTTCTTCTGTTGCCACAGCAATAGCAGTGAAGCCTTGTTTTGAGTGAGACAGAGGGAAGGAAAAAACAGAACTGCGACAGTTCCTTAGTTCCACAGATACTATAGCTGCTTTAGGATTTGAGTTGTAATTCAAAGCAACCATCTCTTGTTTCTCATATGCATACGACATTGGTTTTGAGCATCTGAGGGACATTGGTTTGGCTTGCATTCTTTTGTGATGCTTTGCAGCTGATGTGAACCTCATTTGGGTAGATAATCTTTGTATTTTTTACAATGAGGACTCAAGTTATAACTCTGTTGATCCATTCTTCTGTAGTGAAATGTACTTGACGTGTTAGATTTTGTAGGTTTTGAGATTTACACACAAAGTGTTGGCTTCACAAGGATTCCGGAAGATGGATGCGGGATAGGCATATGGTGTCCTGCAGTAAGATAATCGACCTTATGAGATAGTATTTAAGTTGCTCTTTTTTGGAATACCATTTTTGTTGCTATGATTTCTTATTAGTATCTATAATGTCTTACATGATTTTAGGTCTCAGATGAGTTTGACAGCCTCTTTAGAATCTGAGAGATCACTGTCAGGTTGCACTTTACTGAGTTTTAGCCAGTTTTAAGAAGAAGGGAGACTATGTCACAATGTACATTTTTGGTTTTCAAGAAAATTAAGTAAATAATCTTAAAGTCTGGTTACAGGGTTACCTAATTGCTCAGTCTCTGAAGCCCAAATAGAATTATTAAGTGGTATGTTTAAGCTACCAGGTATACATTTTCAAACTACTTAGTATCCACTCTAAGGATTTCAAGGTATTTTCTAATACATGTTTACCTAATTAGAAGTTCTATCTACTGGTAACCGTTTCATATTGTTGCACAACATTTTTAACAGCTTCTCCTTTATATTCCTCTAAGAAATGTACCCTATGGGCTGGCCAGGTAATGAGGAAACTTAATGAGTGCACATCTCTTTCTTTTGCTTTTTGTTTCACAGTTTATTTTGTGAAATTCAATACCTTTTTTCAAAAACAGTATGGCTTATATTACATACCTGAGCATCACACCCACCATCTCAAAGATTCTGTCACTAGCACATGAGGCATCTAGGGCAACATTTTGATAACTGTTATTGATATGAACCACAGGGTTTTTCTTTTTCATAAAACATCCTTTGCTTTGGATGAGTCTTTGCAAATCTTGTGTACAGATTTTTCAAGTTTATTCTGCAGTATTGGTTTGCAAGTTGAAGTGATTTTTAGGACTTTAGTGTAATACAAATGCTTGCGTTGCAGTGTTTTCCATGGGTACAAAAATAATGATGTCCCTAAAGCCTATAATTTTTAAAAACTGTTTCATTATAAGAGTTGGCTTTGTGTAACTACTTTGAGACATATAACCTATAAAGTGAAAATAGTCCAGGTATTATGACTTCTCTAGTTGCAGTCTTTTTGAATAGTGTATCCCAGGATGAAGAAAAGCTCAATAGATGATGTGTGCATTTATTGATGGCTGCTCTGCATCATATGTTCTGTAATTTGTCACCACCTGTTTTACATACAATTCCTCATTCTTGTTTGCCTGCAGACATTTGCAGTGCCTTGTAATATTTAGAATCTTTTCAGGTTTTTGCTGGAAAGAAAAAATAGTCTTCTAAAATTCCAAGATGGTGAATAGTATACTGCTGTCTCCATGCTGACTGCAGTAGCTTAATTAACATATATGTTATGTATACATTATGTATATGTAATGTGCGTGTACATTTAAAAATACATTAAAAAGTGAGTTTGTGCAGAAGTGAAGAAAATAATGTTTTTCACATCACTGTGGGGTTTTATTTACTTATTCCCATCATTTAAATGTTTGATTCAGATTATAGTCACTTTGACTGTAAGTATTGGCTAATTTTCTACCTAACAGTTCTGCATTATTTTATAATTTTAATAAGTAATATTCTATTGCTGCTTTCATGCTTACCTAAGATACTTTTCCTCCCCAGAAATAAATAACTCTTGAGGTAGTGCTCAGAAATTCCCTTCTTACTTTAACAGAGCCTACCGTATAAAAAGGGCCCTTTACTTATTTCCAAAAAACACACAAACCTGTCCTTTCAATTTTACTTTTTGTAGAAGAGAAAAAGGTTATGCTTAGCCATCATACTTGTAAAATTTATTTAGGGGATAGTCTGTAGGTCCCACCACCATGTTTACTTATCAAAGTGCAAGTCTGAAGAATAGTACTGTATTTCCATATGTGGCAATGTGAGCATTTCATACAGAGTACCTGCTGCTATGTCTGTGAACTTGGGTGTAACATCTTAAGACTATGAATCCAGTGTTGGTGTAAATCTAATGAAATAACTCTGTATATTTGTAGCAGTCTTGAATCCCTATTTAAGGTAATTGCTATAAATAGAACAAATAACCATTCTGTTGTTTTTCTTCTCCCCCTTGCCAGTCTTATACCAAGCATGAGTTATAATGGATTGACAACAAAATTACCTGTGAGAGTTCAAAAGGCAATTTCCGCCGTGATTTTTGGATTGGGTGTAGAGTGTTAAATACAGTGTGATGGGATATATCATCTTACAACCCCAGATTTAATTCCAGTCCAGTTACTTTTTTTAATCTACCTCGTTTTCAGTGCTGTTTTGGGTGCACAAGTAAACACTGCCTGTGAAACTTGCTTCTTTGCCTTGATTCTCAGAATTCCTCCAGATTATAAATCTAGTTGGCTTGCCTCTTTGTCCTGGCACTAACCATGAATTTGAGTTAAGAGAGACTGTCACCATCTCTCTGCCACCAGTCTCTGTTAAAGTGATAAGAGCCATGTGCCTATGTGAAATAAGCTTAGGGCCTTTGGAATGACAAGCAGAGAAATAAATCCAACTGGTTGCAATGTAGACTTAGTTATAGGAGTTAGCTACAAAATAAAGAGATAGTTAAAATGTATCTAAATTAGACAGTCCAGTGCCTGTAACTTTGCATTTTCCTTAACTAGAGATGAATTTTGCATCTCTGTGCCTAAAGGGCTATGGGTTGAAACTGCTTTAACTACCATGGTGAAATATTTGACAAATTCTGCAGCAGTGATCTTTCATTCACAATACTGGCATATTGCTAGATATTTGCAGTGATATTTTGTTACCTTGAGATAGATAAATGCATTTAAGTTGAAATGTAGTTGGTGGTAAGGGTTTTATATAATTGCTTACCTAAAGTTTATGGAGGCATTCGCTTTCTTTGCTGTATTCTCTGAGCAATGAAAATGATGCATTGCTTTTTTTACCCAAAAATTCAGCAGATGTTAGTAACCAGGTGTTACTTGTTTCACATGTTTACTGTGTAACATTACAGCATATTTAACATTAGTAAATATTATACTTTAGTCATTATGCATAAGTACATTCCTGAGGTATAGTTGCCACCAGCTTGAGATTTAGTTACTTTATACTTCTCTTTGGTTCCAAAAACCTTGAGCCATATGAGGCAGTAGTGTACAGGCCGTTTTCTAGAATACATTATTTTTTGAAGATTTGTTTTCCCTCCCTTTGTTTAGTAGATGAACTAGCAAAGGAGGGCGCGTAGAAAAGACCTTTAATTTGGCAAATGTAATTTCTAGGATTAAAATTTTAATAACCCAGATTATAAAATGTAAATACTCAAGCCTGCTAAATTTTTCGAAGTGAAATTTGTATGGCACCAACTAAGTGTATGTGGGTCTCCCTGGAAACAGTCTTTTGTGAAGTATGAACAGAAACATTGATCAAGGACCTTGACAACTAACACGTGAAAGGCCTGTGTAGAAACTAGGTTACAGTAAAATTATGGTCAACAACTGAGATAGACATATGCAAATGAATAGCTTTAATTCTGGAAGGTTTTCCTTTAAAAAAAAAAGTGAGAGGCTAAACGTTAAGAAAGAAGGGGAAAAACTGGGCTCTGAGAAAACAAAACGTGCCAGTGTGAAATAAACTTCTAAGTGTGTGTTTGTCATCTTTTCTGTTTTGTTTTGTTTTTCTTTTTTGTAAGTTGTGTTTCTTTTCCACTATAACTTAAGACTTGAGATTGAGATTTGTGGCCATATCCTTAGCAGATAAAGGGACTAATCTGAAAGTGTAGTTGTTTAAGATCTGTCAGGCTCAATCACTAAAAGTGGTAATCTGTTTGATATGAATATTAAGCATGTAGAACTAGTGCAGCATGGGAGCCACTCAGGAAGTTTATGCAATTAATAAACTTTCATGCATAATTTACTATGAAGTATGCAGAATTTCAGCCACTTTTCTACACCTAACATTTAGTTGTATATGTGAACTCTCCTCTCTTAATTGGGGAATGTAGCATTATATAAACTTGTTAAACAATCTTTTTGACGTTAACTTTTTTGGAAGGGGGTGGGTAAGCCAAGGGTTCTGCCTTTCAGCAGTTGTCTGATCTTGGGTCTCTGAAACTGTGATTTTTATTTCATTTGTACCCAACCATTGTCGAGCATTTTGTTTTGTTTTCTGGAAATTTTTGTTTTTAAACAGGAAATAAAAGCTGTGTTACATGAACATGTTATCTTATTAAAATGCTGCCATAATCACTGCAATAATCTGGTTTCAAATGGTCCCTTATTCGCCAAATATAATTTAGCTGATTTAGGAAATTTAGACCTGTAGATTATGTTGACCTAACATAAAACCTGGCCAAGCCACATGTTCCTTTTATTTATATTTCCTACAAATTTCTGGTTGGACCTGTCTTCCATACTTAAAAATGAGCCATAATTATAGCTTACCTGTGTTAGCTAGACTTTTACCTGTGATGTTTTTAATTCACACAACAGTCCTGTAAGATAAGTGTGTTCCTGTGTCCACGTTACAGAGCAAATTTGAGGATTGGTGAAATTACAGTTTACTCAAGTCATTTGCTAGTAAATGGTGAAGTCTAGACCCACACCCAGCAACTGACTTTTCAGCTCATAAGAAAACTCCAGACAATACTAACTCTCACATGTACTACACTCATAACTTAAATACATTCAGAATAAAATTTTATTGTTTGGATTCATATGTACACTTTATACGTACCTGTCATGAAATTGTATCCAGTGCTTTTTTTATGTCGTCCCAGTTGTACAAACTTAGTATTTCCTCTCATGGGCGGTATTTATGGTATACCGTTAGGAAAAAATGTACATTTGGAGGCTAGAGATGAGGCTCAGTAGTACAATACTTGCATAGCATATACCAGACTACGGGTTCCATTTTTTTAAAATTTTGACACAGTTTCACCAAGTTGCCCAGGCCAGGCTCAAACTTGCAGTCCTGCCTCTGCCTCCCAGATTGTTAGGATTGCACACCTGCGCCACTGGGTTCAGTAAGCATAATTTATTTACATTTATGTGACATGAGAGCCCTCAAAAATGACTCATTTCATTAAATACTATTGACTCATGGTGGATCCATTTTCTTTTAAATAGTTCATATCTGTCTATGGCTGCGTGATACTCCATTGTGTTTGAATACCATATCTTTATCTGTTGATGAACATGTACGTTGTTTCCAGGATTTAGCTACTATGAATTGTACAGCTAAGTATAATTATGCATATGTCTTTATGATCTGCTGACTTAAGCTCTTTTGTAAAAATGCCCAGTATAGCTGTAGCTACATTAAATGGGGTTTGTATTCTCAGCTTTCTAATGTTCAGTGAAATAGTCCAGACAAAAATGACTAGATATTGATTGATGTCCCTTGCATGAAATTGCCATAAATAAATGCATAAAAAGACCCTAACATAAAACAGAGAGTAGGAAGAAGGGCAGTGGACTGCTAAGGAAGGGAGGAATCTCTGAGGGTGGGGAAGAGAAAGGGTAACAGGGAGGGAAAAAGTGGTTCAGAAGGGATACAGACAGTCACTGGTTCTCCACACCACATGATATCAGCATGTTATTGAACCTGTAGTTCATGCATATTCAAATAAATAATTATCTACATTTATCAGCAACTAGAATATTGCTGTTTTTAAATATGGAAGAAGAGATTTATTCATTGTTGTTGTTGCCACACAAAAAAATCAGTATTAAAACCATTTTCAAGAAATTGTAGATAGGTGAAGCTTTTTGCCATTTTTTTAAAAATGAAGACTCCAATTTTATAATGGAGTGGATCTCAGTGGTTAGAGCACTTGCCTAACATGCACAAGACCTTGGATTTGATCCTCCAGCACTTCAAAAAAAATTCGCTAGGCCTGCTGGCACACACCTGTAACTTCAGCACTTGAGAGTAAGGCAAGAGCATTGCCTGAGTTTGAGGGCAACCTGGGCTACATAGTACAAAACCAGCCTGAACTACAGAGCGAGATGTAGTCTTAGAAAAAAAAAAACATGAATGAAAAGTGAACAGTCATGCAGAAACATGACCAAACAAAAGGACATTGTGTATTAACAGACTTGAGGCTTGTCAGATTCTTAACCTCTCCAGACTATAGAGCAGGAGGACCCTCTGGAATGAACATCTTCAAAGAAGGGAGAAAAGAGACAGTGGTCACCAGTCTCTTGCTTTGAAGTACTAGAGGTTGAACCTAGAGCCTTCAGACTGAGCTACATCTCAAACCCTTTTCATTTATTTATTTATTTTGAGATAGGGTCTCAGTGAGTCACTGAGTTGGCCAACCTAGGTTCAAACTTGTTTTCTTCTTTCCTCAGTCTGTTAGAATGCTGGGATTACAAGCATGCAATATCAATGCCCAGGCTTTTCTAGGTTTTATGCCTTGTTTGGGGGGTGGGGGGGGGGGGGATTCTAGTTCCTGTGATCCACCTTGGAGAAGAAGTGAAAGTGACTAAGTTTAGAAATAATGACCAACATACAACCCATTTAAATTGTGCCATCATTAATAATCATCACTAAGTAAAAGAATAAAGTGACAGGATTACATCTGTGACTGAAGAGTTTAGAGGGAGCTGAAGTAGTTGGAAAGTTTATGGGTTTCTCTTTTGGTTTTGTTGGTTTGTTTGTACTGGGCACTGAACACAGGGCCTTGGCTCTGAGCTACATCCCCAGCTCTTTTTATTGTTTATTTGAGACAGTGTATAGCTAACTTGCTGAATTGCTCAGACTGAACTAGAACTTGCTGTTCCCCTGCCTCAGACTCAAAGGGGTGGGATTACAGGCCTGTGCCACACGGCGTGGCCATTTGTGGGTTTTATGATAGGGGCTTTAGACAAGAGTGAGCCATATTCAGTGGCACAGACAGACCTGTTTGTAATACCAGCACTTCAGGAGGATAACAAGTTTAAGCCCAGTTTGGAGAACAGAAACTTAGTGAGATATGTCTCGAAAATCAGAAATGGGTTTGGGATGCAGCTGAGTGTGAAGGTCTTGTGTTCTATCCTTAGAACCACACACACACACACACACACACAACACATGAAGGAATACTCCAAGAACTATGACTGTGTGCAGATACAAGAACAGCACACACAAGAGCAGGATTGTGAGTTTGAGCCCAACCTGGGCAACCTAGCAATTTAATGACACTCTGCCTCAAAATCAGAAAATAAAAATGTCCTGGGGATATAGTTCAGTGTGAACACTCTGGGTTCTATCTTTGATACAAAAAAAAAAAATCAGCACTTTGGAATGGAAAAAAAAAAAGACTCAAGATTTTAGAATTTGAAATGATTAGCATGTTACATGTTTCAAGTGAAGAAATAGAATCAGAAGTTTATTTCATATTTACAAAATTTCTCCAGTCCAACCCAATGGCTCTCAGCCCTCACTGCATATTACAATCATCCAGGAAGCTATTTTTCTTTTTAAAAATAGTATTTTTGTTTCACTGCTGTATGAACATGCGTAACACTATTGAAGCATATACTTAAAAATGTTTAAGACTGCCAAGCAGGGGGATGCACACCTGTAATCCCAGCACTCCAGGAGGCCAAGACAGAAGGATAGAACATTCAAGTCAAGCCTGGGTGACTTAGTGAGACTTTGTCTCAAAATTTTAAAAAATAAGCAGACAAGATGGCAGCAGAAGAGGAACTCCTGGTTAGTAGCTCCTCATAAGCTCATCAAAAAACTTAAGGTATAGGGGAAAAAAACTTAGAGAACAGAGCTGCTCTGGGAATTAAAAGGAGGCCAACAAGAGAGAAATTAGCCTGAGGAGCTACAAAAACTGCAGGCAACAAGAAAAGAGGAATGCATTTGTTGGGATGTCATCCCCGGGTGCCTGTGAGATGCCTATAAACAGCCAGCAGCCATACACAAGGTAGGCCCAGAGGGATGGGAGCTACAGACTGATGTCAGGCAGGGCCAGTTTCCAGGAGAAGACTACAGGTACTTCCCACTACAAACACAGTATGAGATTTCTCCCTAGAAAGGGTTTCCAGCATGGCAGGTGAGTGTATGAGAAGCCATTCATTCTCAGTGTCTTAGTTACTTTTTCATCACTGTGACTCAATACCCGACATCCACAACTTAGGGAGGAAGATTTATTGTAGCTTACAGTTTCAGAGGTCAGTCTATTCATAGGTGCAACTGGAAAATGATGGAATCACATGCTTTGAGCAGAGCCAGTACTCCAGGAGACACAGATCCTCACACCATAGAGGAGCAGAGAGAGGCTGAGAGGAAGGGTGGAATCAAATACCCTTCCAGGTCAAGCCATAAGCATCTGACCCTCCCCAGCCAGGTCCCACCTCCCATCCCTACACGTGAGGTTTTTGGTGGACATTCCAGATCCAAACCACCACATTCCACCCCCAAGGCCTCCAAAAGACTTCTGGCCATCTCCTTAAGTCCTCCAAGAGTTAGCAAAACCCCAATAGTTCCAGCACTGCTAAAAAGTTCAAGTCGAAAGCCTCCTCTGAGACTCAAGGCAAACTCAGCTGTGAGCTCCTGTTCAAACCAAAGAGTTAAGCTCTTCCAACATAAAATGGCACAGGGTAAACATTTCCATCCCAAAAGGGAGGAATAGGAGGCATAATAGGCAGTAAGACCGAAACAATTCCTAAACCCAGCAGGGCAAGGATTAAATCTTATAGTCCCAGGTCCAGCACCTGTAAAAAATAACTGCAGTAAGATATGCATTCCAAGAGGCATAGGTGGTCTCATCCCTACAGCATCAATGCAGGCTGCAACCTCCACCTTCTCATGGATGGCAGCTTTCCTGAGCAGATGATCCATGCTCCTGCCTTCTCCAAACTCCTGTGTTCTCCACTGCACCGTTGGCTTCTTTATAACTACACATATTGCCCTCTCAGGAGCACACTGTGTGGCTTCCAACGCCTTCCTCTGAAATCTAGGGGAAGCCTTTATGAACCCAGAACTCCAACACTGTGCAAGCCTCTAAAGCCAGAACCACGTGAATGTCGCCAAAGTCTGCCACGGGTTTGACCAGTAGCCTGGCCCCCTTGGACAAATGTAGAATTCTTTGAGTTGTTTGATGGTTGAACTCAAGGTCGCTGAACTCTAAAATTAGACATTTTTTTCTTTTGGCCCTGAGATACACTTACAAGAGCAAAGTCTTTCGCCTCTCCACCCTTGAGCTAGTGAAGGTAGAGGTCTTGCTGACTTGGGAAATGCCCTCCTGGCATTTTTCCTACGGTCCTGATGGTGCTTCTTTTTAATGCTAATTTCTTTAACTTCCCTGTGCTCTTTGGCCCCACCTTTGCAGGCCATTTCAGTCTGACACTGCAAGCCTTTCATGTAATTTCTCTGCAATTGTATCCTGTTTTTCACCAAACAGCTAAAAGCCGCAAATAGCAGCCGTGTGATAGTCTGAACATCAGTCTGCCTTGAGATTTCCTCCACCACAGTAAGCAGTCCACCGCCCTTAATCTCAGTTTCAGGCAAAGTCTCTGGACAAGGGCAAAATGCTGACAAACTTTTTGTCAGACTGTAGCACACGGGGTTTTTAGGCCACTTGCTGATACTGTCCTCCTTTACATCTGAAACTTCTTGAGCCTGCCCTTTCTAATCTACATTTCTATCTACATTCTGGTCTTCTGAGTTCTGACCAGAACCTCTACCAAGCTCAGCTCAGAGCATCCCAAGGCTTGTCCAGCCAGCATCCTCAAACCTTTCCAAATCCCTCCGCAAACTGTTTCTAAAGGCATCTAAACTACATGGTCAGGTAAAGTCACAACAACAATCCCCCTTCTCTGTTACCAGTTTCTGTCTTAGTTACTTTTTCATCACTGTGGTGCAATACCCAACATCCACAACTCAGGAAGGAAAGATTTATTGTAGCTTACAGTTTCAGAAGGTCTCAGTCCATTCACAGGTGGGCGGCTGGAAAATGATGGG
Source organism: Ctenodactylus gundi (assembly GCA_004027205.1). Lineage (NCBI taxonomy): Eukaryota > Metazoa > Chordata > Mammalia > Rodentia > Ctenodactylidae > Ctenodactylus > Ctenodactylus gundi. The sequence continues at coordinate 39,149 of PVKB01003346.1, read as the reverse complement.
ATCACATGCTGGGGCCAGAGCCAGTGCTCTGGGAGACAGAGATCCTCACAGTATGGTGGAGCAGAGAGAGACTGGGGGTAAGGACAGAACCAACATATGCCCCTCCATGTCACTCATGCCCCTCGAGGTCAAGCCCTAAGCATCCTCCCCTCTCCAGCCAGGCCGCACCTCAAAACCCTACACAGTATCCATAGGATGCTGAGGCTTTTGGGGAATACTCCAGATCCAAACAACCACATTCAGTATTGGCTTATTAGAGAGTAACACAAACAGGAATCATTATGAGATGACTCTTAGTTTGAACCACTTTGGGAAACATTAGCCACAGTTGGGACACTCTCCAGGGACTCTTAAGCAGTGACTAAGTGAGAGCTGTTACAAGAAATAGAAGAAGAAAAAAAAAAAAAAACAGGTTAGAGACCTCATGAACCTCTGAGCCACAGCAAGAATAGATCACAAAGGAGAAAGTGGTGTTAGGTCTAAGAAAGACCCCAAGCAGAAATCAAAAATATGACCAAGAGCCACAGAATTTGAAGTTTATGGCCCCCTTGACCTTGTGCCTTGGTAGCAAGCCCAGGTGTAAGATCCCCTCCTCGCTAGCAGGATCAGGCATATAACCAGGTGTAAAGCATAAGGGATATGAAAAGGGTAAAAGAGGTCTAAAAAAGAAAAAAGTGATTATGGGATGCACAGACATTTTATGTAGTATGAGTGGATTAGCCAGTGTGAGAGTCAAGGATTGTGCAGTTTAGGTGGCATATAGGTTGAGGATTGGGTGGAAGAGGACAAATCAGAGTTGCTGGATATATTGGGAGAGCAGGTAGGTGGGTTACAGGTTAAGGGAGACAGGTGCTCCAGGGGGTCAGGGTTGTTGTCATCAGTTGACCCACTTCCAGACCCAGGCATGTTGTATTTTGGGGCCTGAGAAGTAAGGTTACCATGGGTGGGAAGAAGTGAGGGAATAGATACCTGTAAGCCAAAGTCATATACAGAGAGCCAAGCTCTGTGTTTGGGAATGGTGAAGAAGTTCAGTACAGGAGTTACAGCACAAGGACCCTACAGGTGGTCCTACCCCCTAGTGAGAGAAGACAGAACATCCATGAGCTATTTGCCAAGGAATTTAGATATAAAACTGCAGGGTTTCAGTCCATTGGACTGCTTGGCACTCATTGCTGCATTCTAACACAGAATTCACATATTCCTCTGCATGTCTTTGGTCCTGGAGTGAAGGCCCTCAGGCAAGAAACACATTTCTACAGATCTCCTCAGTGGGCATCCAGCCAAGAATGATCAGAGAACCACAGTAGGCCAAAGTTTGCTTGCCGCTTCCCTTCCCCCATATTCGATTGACAGTGGACACTGCCAGCACAGGACCGCAAAAGAGACCTATTGTCTTAGTTACTTATTCCTTGCTCTGACAGAATAGCCAACATCTGCAACTTCGGAGAGGAATAGCCAATATCCATAACTTAAGAAAGGAAAGATTTATTTAGCTCATGGTTTCAGAAGGCCTTACACAGTTTGTTCATAGGCAGCTGTCAATGGCTAGAGGACTGCTCAAGGCATTGCAGACAGAAGCCAAGTGAGACAGGAAAAGAGTTTATCTCTGGAGACTCAGGCAAGGGTAGAGCTTTCCCAGGAAGAAGTTGCGACAATGTTTCCTCTTCCTTCCATTATTTAGTTCAAGCCTCCAGTTGGGCTGTTCACACTCCAGGTGAGTGCCCCTTCCACATTTCCTTGCTCACAACTCAATAACAAACTTTAAAGCACTATTCTGGGCAACCCCCAATCTCAATAAACTGACACAATCCTTTCAGGTCAAGCCCAAAGCATCCACCCCTTCCAGCCAGGCCCTATTTTCCAGCAACACATGATTCCAAATACATGAGGTTTTTGGGGGACACTCCAGATCCAAGCCATACTTGTCCGCAAAGACTACCTGAACAGCTGAGGAGGGCCAAACGATGGAGAAACACACTCTGGAGACCCATTTCGGAGAACACAATCTGCTTTATTCCAGAACTCACTCAGCTTAAATATAACTATGGGTGCAGAAAAAATGATGGAACCCATCGGAGCACAGAGCACACAGCATTGCCATATATGTACATACCTAGCTCCTAGTGAAGTATAGGTTCTTCCACAGTTCCCCCTTCCTTTATATTTGAAATGACCTCAGCCAGAAAACCCAATCCTGTTATCCCATCCCAACCACCTACTTACCCAAAAAAATGCAGAGTAAATTTTGGACTCATCCTAGTTGTTCCCTGCTTGTATTTTGGATCTGTGCCTTTTTATTGTTTTGTTTCATTTTGTTTAGTATTTGTGTTTTGTTTATTCTTTCTATACTTGTTTCATCTCTTTCTCTTATTCTTTATGTTTGTTACTGTTACCCAATTCTATTTACTTTCTTCTAGTCTTCAACTGAATTTTTTTTTTTTTGAGACAATGTCTCACTCTGCAGCCCAAGCTGGTACTGAACTCACTGGTTTTGCCCACGCCAGCCTTGGACTCAAGACAATCTGCCTGCCTCAGCCTCCCAAGTGCTGGGATTACAGGTGTGCACCACCACACCCAGCTTTTATATGTAGTGCTGTGGAGGAGAACTCAGAGTTCTTAGCATTTGCTAGGCAAGTGCTTTAACGGCTGAGCTATTCCTCCATCCCCTTCAATTGGAATTTTTATCTCACTTTTCTCTATCCCTTTTATTCTTCTTCCTGTCCTTTCTTCTCCAAAACTAATTTTGCATACCAGTTCTCCTTTTCCCTTCCCCCACTGTTCTTATTACTATTAAGCTTTCATATCTAGTTTAGCCTATTAAGATCTAATAATGTTTTGCTATTAAGTTATGCTTTGGACATTAATGCAGATTTCTGCTATTAATTACAGCTTAGTTTTGTCTTTATTAGATTTTGTCAATAAGCCAATATTGGTTTGTCTCGATGCCTATGGTAATAATAATAGTGGAATAGTTACAGCATTTAATGAGTATTATCATGTGTCAATAATTGGTTTATCTTTGATTATATCATTACTGAGGATCCCTTTCCTACTGCTAATGGTGGCATAGTGGCTTCAGTCTATTAAGAGCTTATAACTTTTAGGTATTTAGCCTAGGCTATTAATACAGAATTCTTTTCAACTATTAATGGTGATATAGTGTCACCTTTAATATATCTTTCTGATAATATTTCCTTTAGAGTGATGTATTAATATAGAGTGCATTTCTAATTTAAAGGATGAACAGTTGTAGTATGTAATTTGTTCTTAAGATGTCAACAGTTGGTTTATCTTAGATTAGATCATTACTACAGATTTCTTTCATGCTGTTAATGATGGTTCAGTAGTTAATCTTAATTGATTTTCACTATATGCCAATAGCTGGCTTGTCTTTGAATCACCGACATTGCTTTAATTAAATTTCCTCTCACTGAAGAGTGTAGAAGATCAAGAAATCAGTAGAAAGATAGTCACTAAGAAGAACTTCAAACTAAGTAGCTGAGTAGGTAAAAAAAATGGATATAAGTGTCAAACTATCACCAAATTCAAGAAAATACCAAAGAAAGCATAATCTACTGAAACCTTCAGAGTAGGGCTAGAGTATTTTCTCTATCCTAACCAATATGATTATTCTCAGAAATATAATCATGAGAAAAGCAAAGCCACCTGTAGAATGGCCATATCTCCCAGAAGCTGATGTCATAGGACCTGAAATGGAACTTGTAGAAAAGGAAAAACAACAACAACAACAAAAACAAGTGCACAAAACATTCAATCAGTTATTTGAACTGGTTTCTGGTTTAATCAAAAGATATTTAGCAAGCTTAAAGGGAAACATAATGGTCTTAATTGATAAAAAGTTTCCTGAGTTTATAAATGTCATAGAAAGCTGACTAAACTGAGGTAAACGAGGCAAAGCAAGGTATGAGGGAATATTTCGATACAGAAATAGAAAATCCGAAAAAATCAAATTAAAATTCAGGATATGAAAACCTCAATTGAAAGCATGGGAAGCTGGCTTGAGTATTGTGAGTATAGAGTATCAGACTTTGACTACAAGGTCAACAAATTCAACAGTGTACTCATGGATACTCTCAAAACAAGGGCATAAGATAGCTGGATACAATTGCTGTTGGATGACTCAAAGGACATCAACCTCAGAATTGTGAAAGAAAAATTATAGAATAATACAAAAGATAAAATGAACTTATTAACCAAGATCATAGCACAAAATTTCCAAATCTAGGAAAACAATACTAAAGTACAAGAGGCATATGCACCAAATAAGTTGGACCAGAAAAGAATCTTTCCCTGTCATAATAAAAATCCTAGAAATTCAAAACAAGGAATACTAAAAGTTGTCAAGCAGGCAGTAACCTATGAAGAAATGCCTTTCAGATTAACTATAAATATCTTAGCAAAAACCTAAAGTTCACGTGAGTTTGGAGTGAAATCTTTCATGCTCTACAGAAAAGCATGTCAACCTAGGCTACTGCGTTCGGCAAAATTATCCTTCAAAATTTAAGAAGTAAAAGGTTTCCATGACAAACCCTGAAGAAATTCGTTACCACTAGACTTGCATTGCAGAAAATACTAAAGTGAACCTTAGACAGAGACATGATGTATTAGTTTGGGTTCTAACAAAAAGCAGAATTGGATCCTAACAAAAGGATCTATTTGGAAGGCTTACAAGTCTGAGGACAGAGGTAGTTCAAGGTGGCAACCTGCATGTGCTAGAGCTAGAGTGACTGATGGCTGATCGGATGCAAAGTAGAATACCTGTCCAGGACTGCAGAACAGCTAGTGAGAATCTGCTGCGGATCTCAGTTGTTCCAAGAACAATGGCAAAGACAGGAGACTGAAGATCAGCAATGGGTAGACAGGCAGAAGTCAAGACTGGAGCAAATCTGTGATGAAGAGCTGCCGCTTGTAGCAAGCCAGCATCCATAGACAATTGCAAAGATAAGAGCTTTCCCACAGGAAAAAGCTGTGGCAATCTTTCTTTTTCCTTCCTTTTATACAGTTCGAGTTCCCAGTTGGGCCTCCCACAGCTGGGTGGGTGTTCTTCCCTCATTTGCTGGCCAACAAATCACTCATACTCTAATCAAGGCTGGTTTCTAATTGCCTGGTCCAGGCTGCTTCCTAATTGCCTAATATAGACATGGGTCCTAAACCCTAATCCAGGGAGGTTTCTAATTGTCTCAAGTTTATATAATCTCCCCTACGATCACACGTGGAGATTAGTAGTACCACATAACCCAAAGGAAAGAAAAACTCACAAGGGGAGAATCATCTAACAAAATGAAAAAACAGAGAATGAACACTGAAAAAAATAAGACAATGATGAGATTCAGTAAATAGTTCATAATAGTAACTCACAATGTTAATGGTCTTAATGCTCCAATCACAAAACACAGACTGGCAGATTGGATCAAAGAGCAAAATTCAACTTGTTGTCTAAAGGGGACAAACATCACCAACAAAGTGTCACATAGCCTGAAAGTAGAAGGTTGAAAATTAATACACCATGAATCTGGAACCCAAAAACAACCAGAAGTAGCTACACTATTATTAGACACCACAAATTTCAAGCAAAAACAGATCAAAAGAGACAAAGATGAATACTATATCCTACTAAAGTGAACAAACCATCAGGAGGAGTTCACAATTGCAAATATATACTTACCAAATGTTGTAGTACCAGATTTCATAAAACAAAATTGGATATTAAAGGCCAGAGACCCCAGTACAATACTCCTCAGGGACTCCTTGGGGACCCCACTCTCATATCCATAAAAAAATCAACAAAGAAGTATTAGCACTAAACCATACTATAGAATAAATGGACTTAAATGATCACTACAGAATATTCCATTCATCATCAACATAATAGACCTTTTCTCAGCAGCACATGTTATTTTTTTCCAATCTACATCATATCATAGGCTATAAGGTATGCATAAATAATTGCAGAGGAGTTTAAATAATTTCCTGCATATTTTCAGCTTATGGCAGAATAAAACTAGGCATCAACACAAAAGGAATTACAGAAACTATACAAACATATGGAGATTGAATGATACATTATTGAACAAGCAACGAATCACAGAAAAAACTAAGAATGAAATTAAAAACTTCCTAGAATCAAATGACAATGGAATAAAAGAAAATCATACCAGAACCTAAGGGACACGATGAAAGCAGTAGTAAGAGGGAAACTTATAGTTATGAATGCATACATTAAAAAACAAAGGAATCCCAAAAAAATTTAATGATGCTCCTCAAGGACTGAGAGAAACAAGATTAATCCAAATACAAAACCAGTAGAAGAAAAGAAATTATAAGGATTAGAGAAGATATTAATAAAATAGAGACTAAGAAAATTGCAAAAGATCAATGACTCAGAGTTGGTTAATTAAAGAATAAATAAATTGATAAACCTCTAGCCAATATTAACAAAAGAAGGAAATAAAACCCCTATCAATTCAATTATAAATGAAAAAGTTGAAATCACAAGAAAAACTTCCGAAACTAGGAAACTAGTTTGCTAACTTATATTCCAATAAATTTGAGAACCTAGAATAAATAGATAAATTCCTAGACATATATGAGATATCAAAATTGAAGCAAGAAGATAAAAAAAAACTCTGAATAGACTAAGAATGGATGATGAAATTGAGGAAAAAAGTTGAGGAACAGCTACCATCAATGCTTCTATGAAATTGAAAGAGAAGAAACACTACCAAACACCTCCTTGGAAGGTAGCGTTACCCTGGTACCCAGATTAGATAAAGACTTAATAAAAAAAAAAAGAAAAGTATAGGTGAGTTTTAAAATCTAGGTCTTTGATCCACTTTGATTTGATTTTGGTGCACTGTGACAGATGTGTGTCTAGATTCATTCTTCTGCATATTCAACTTTCCCAGCACCATTTGTTTCAATTCTGGATATTCAATTTTTCCAGCACCATTTGTTGAAGAGACTGTCCTTTTTCCTGTGTGTGCTTTTGGCTCCTTTATCAAAGATCAGGTAGCTGAGGATGTTTGACTTTGTCTCTGCATCCTCAGTTAGGTTTCACTGGTTGAACTGTTGCTTCGTGATATAACTTGCTGTCTGGAATCATAATGCCACATGCCTTTGTCTCTACTCAGGATGGCATTGCCTATTCTAGGTCTCCTTTGATTCTATATGAATTTAAGAATTATTTTTTCAAGTTCTGTGAAAAAAATTTTGGTATTTTGATAGGAATTGCATTGAATCTGTATATCAGTTTTGGCAATATATTCATTTTGACTATATTAATTCTGCCTATCCAAGAATGGGAAATGTGGGGCTGGAGGAATGGCTCAGCAGTTAAAGTGCTTGAGCAAGCGCTAAGCCAAGTGCTAAGTACCGGAGTTCGATTCCCCAGCACCACATAAGCTGGGCGTGGTGGCACACGCCTGTAATCCCAGCACTCGGGAGGCTGAGACAGGAGGATTGCCGTGAGTCCAAGGCCAGCCTGGGCTCTGAAATGAATTCAGGACCAGCCTGGACCACAGAGCGAGACCCTGTCTCAAAACAAAACAAAACAAAAAAGAATGGGAAATGTCTTTCCATTTTCTTAATGCCTTCTTTAATTGTTTTCCTCATTATAATATAGTTTTCTTTATAGAGGTTCTTCACTTCCTTAGTTAGGTGTACTCCTAGATTTTTTTTTTTCTTTGCTGAGCTATTGAGAATGGATTTATTCTTCTGAACTCTTTCTCATTAAGTTCATTATTGATGTAGAAGAATGCCATTGATTTTTAGTATACATTTTGTGGCCTGCAATTTTGTTGAATTTGCGTATTATTTCTAAGAGTTTCATGGTATTTTGGGGGTCTTCTATGTAGATGATTATATCATTTGCAAATAAGGATCATTTGACTTCCTTATTTCTGATAACATATTCTCTTTATTTCAATCTCTTGCCTGATTGCTCTGGCAAGGATTTTGAGGACTATGTTGAATAGGAGTGGTGAAAGTAAAGAACCAAACACTGAACCTTCTGGAAGACAAATTAGGCAAAAATTTAAAAGATATATGTGTAGGCAAGGCCTTTTTTAATAAGACACCCAAAGCAAAAGAAATAGCCCCTAGAATGAGCAAATGGGATTATTTCAAATTAAAAATTTTTTGGAAAGCAAAGGAAATTGTTGAAAGAGTACAGAAAACTAACAAAATGGGAAAAATATTCACTACCTATTCCTCAGATAGAAGATGAATAACTAAAATATCTAAGGAACTGAAGAGAAACAGACCCCTCAAATTCAAAGACCCAATTAAAAATAGGCAATAGAAATGAATATTTCTCAGATGAAGAAGTTCAAATGGTAGTAAATACATGAAAAGAAGTCCAACATTCTTAGCCATTAGAAAAATGAAAATTAAAGCATCACTAAGATACCATCTAACCCCAGAGAGAATGGCACATATCAGGAACTTAAACAGCAACCGGTACTGATAAGGCTGTGGGGAAAAAAAACCCTTTACATTGCTGATAGGAATGTAAATTGGGACAACCATTATGGAGGGCATTATGGAAGTTCCTCAAAAGGCTGAAAATAAACATCCCTTTTGATCCATCAATGCCTCTTCTGGGAATTTTTCCAAAGGAGTTAAAAGCATCATATAACAAAAATACATGTATATCCATGTTCATAGCTGCACAACTAACAATAGCTAAAATGTGGAAGACACCAAAATACTCATCAACAGATCAATGGATACATAAATTGTGTTATTTATACACAATGGAATACTTCTCATAGCTGCACAACTAACAATAGCTAAAATGTGGAAGACACCAAAATACTCACCAACAGATCAATGGATACATAAATTGTGTTATTTATACACAATGGAATACTACTCATCAGGGGGTTCTGTCCTTCCCATGGATTCCTTTCAATTGTCGGGACACTCCTCCCTGTCTTAGCTACATTGAGCAGGTGGCTTTTGATTATATTTTCAACTTTTTAAAGACAGATAGGTTGGAGGCTTTGGTAGGTTAATGGAGGCAACTTGAGACTGTCATGCTCAGTGAAGTGAGTCAGATGCAGAAGGCTAAATATCAAATGTTTCTCTAATATGAGAAACCTAGATTGCAGAAGGGGTGATAGTGGGAATTAGTTGTGAGGGGGAGGATATGAGAGGGTGAAAAAAGAAGAGGTGAAGGGTTTGTAATTTTGAGACAATATCTATGTGCATAAAATACTCAAGTTCAATGTAAACATTTTGTATAAAATATATACATATCAATAAAATGAGGGAAATAAAAAAGAAAAGTGTAGGTCAATTTCCTTAATGAATATGCATACGAAAATCCTTAAAACATAGTAGCAAACAGAATGCAAGAAAATATAAGAAAGATTATGTACCATGATCAAGTTGCCTTCATGGCAGGGAAACACGTGACAGATCTCCAGCACAGATGATCTCCAGTCTCCACTTGTGCCTGGTTGAGGTTACTTGGTGTTCTACAAGCTTCTTGTACCTGAAAATTAATTTCTTTTCCTAGATTTGAAAAATTTTCATGTATGATTTCAGGGAATAAATTCTTTATGCCTTTGGTGTTGTCTTCTGCTCTGTCTCCCACATCCATAATTCTGAGACTGGTTCTCTTTGAATCATCCATCAGCTGTTGTATCTAGATACTTTGCTCATTTCTAATTTTGAGGTCATCCTTAATCATAGCATTTGTTTTTCTCAACCTTGTCTTCAAGGCCTGAAATTCCATCTTCACAGTGTTGATGTTGACTTCCTCTGCTTTCAAATGTATTTTCCATATCCTGAATTTCAACTAGATTTCTTTCCAAAATGTTCACTTCTCTATCAAAATGCTCCTACATATCTTCCGTTCCTTATTTACCTCAGCCACCTTTTTATTTGTGGATTCTATATGTTCAGTGAGCTTTGCATCCATGAGGACCACTAACTTTTTTTTTACTAAGTCCATCTTTAAGTTCGCTGATCATTGCTTGCATTTATTAAGAACATTTTGTTTGAACTGACTGTTCAACTCATTTGTCTTTTGACTTCCTTCCCTATGAATTTCAGTATTTCAGGGCCCATGACATTAATTTCTGGGGTCTCAGGCATGTCTGTGGGTGTCCTGTTGCCTTGTCTTCTTCCCATGTTTCTGTTGTTGAGGGACTTCACTTTAAAGGTCTAGCGAGCATTTTCTTTGAACAGCTATGAGGGTGTGGTGGGGGGAGGATCTGAATTACCTCTGAGTTCTGTGCTGAGAGTAGACAGCAAGGGAGGGCGTAACAGTCCAATGGCCTTTGAAGTGTTTTGCTCACCCCCAGACTTCTCAGCAAAAGCTGTCTCACCTGTCCTGGCTTCACTTCCCTGAGGGTGAAGCTCTCCACCCTCAGAGATGCTCCCAATATACCTGAGCAGTTCAGGAAGGGACAGTTCAGGAGATTGCTGGCCTTTCTCACCTCTCCACAACTGTCTCTTGTGCCAGTTTCTTCCTAGGCACTGTTTAAGAATGACCCCAAAGCCCTGATGTACTCTTCTGACCTTTCTTTTACTCTAATCAGTTCAGTCTCAGCTCTTTTTAAAAAATGGCTCCTGCTTGTGTCATTGCCCTTATAGCTGCCGAGGATTGCTCCTGATTTAGGCTCTTAGAGGCCTTTTTCTAGGGTGAGTTCGTATTGTGTGTGCAGTATGTACTTTCCACAGGCTCATTTTTGGAGGCTGGGCCTACCAGCTACTCTCAATTTCCACTTGTCCCAGATGCATGTTTACCTCCACCAGAGGTTCTGGGCAGGTTTTCCTTTATCTGCAGGTGCCAGAGGCTCCCAGCTGTTCACAGTTGGCCTGTGTCTGCTTCCTGGGCTGCTGTTTACCTCTATTTCTCATGTGTTTTCAGGGGTTCTGTCCTTCCCGTGGATTCCTTTCAATTGTCGGGACACTCCTCCCTGTCTTAGCTACATTGAGCAGGTGGCTTTTGATTATATTTTCAACTTTTTAAGTGGGTTTATGAGGAGACATTGTGCAGCTCTGTTACTCAGCCGCCATCTTGGTCGGAAGTCTAAATCTCTTTGCTGTTTTGCTATGGCTATAGAGGCAAAGACACTGATGATATGACCAGAATTTCCTCTCTGAAATGATAAGACTGACAAATGGGACAGCATTCTGGCAACAGGGACATTAAAACAACTGATCTGCAATGACTTCAGAAAAAAAAATCTCATCAAAATAAGAGGGGATAAACAGAAAATCCTGAGTGCTATCAAACTAAAAATGGAGTCTCTTTTGTCAGTCTTTACCAAAAAGAAAGCCAAGATATTATAAGGAGTGGTTCTTTATGCATAAGTTCCTGATTATAACTGTCACAAAGATCCCTGCTGAAATCATAAGTTTTTCCTGAGTCAGTGTAAACAATTTAATAGGTCTGCTGCCAACATCAAATCTTAAATGTTCACGGGTAAAAAAGTGGCCATAGCCTAAGTAAAAAGGATTTGCTGGTTTCCATTATATTACTCTTGTTTACTCAGTTTCCTTGTCAAGTGTGTATCTTCTGAGTTCCAAAAATTCATCTTCATATGACGATCAGACAAGGATTTCAGGAACTTTTTAAAAATTTCATTGTTATTTTACTCCCTTTTCAAGTGGCAGACAGAAACATCCAACTGGCTTTCCCAAATTACCATGAGATGGTTACTCTTATTTCTGGGGGCCCTACTGCTCCTCACTTGTGTTCTAATGGTGGCTCTTTGTCTCGTTTAGCACCGTAATCCTTACTGCATTTGAGCAGTGATGCTGTTAGGAGATTGGGGCCTGCTTTGGAGGGGTGGATTATAGGTGTGTGGTTGAAGACAGATGTGTGGTAGATTACAGATTTAAGTCATGTTGTGGATTATAGATTACCAGCATGTGGGCGATTAGAGGCTTAAACCTGAAAGGGTATATGCTACTTCTTCTCCTCCTTCTGAGACTTGGCTTTCTGTTTTCAATGTTATGAGGAGTTGCCTCCACCTCCACCGTGTGTTTCCCTTGTTGTCAGATGGCCATGAATGGACTGTGATCTTCTGAAACTGAGCTAAAATAAACTTTTCCTCCCCTAAGTTGTGTATGTTGGATATTCTGTTCCAGCAATGAAAAAGTAAATAAGACACTATGTATGACTTCAGCTTACAGATAGTTATTCCTCCATTCTTTCCCAGCTAAGGAAACCTGACTTCTGCCCCCAAATAATAACTTTGCTGGCTTCAGCAGTTGGCCAACTGCTGATAACGACCCTGATTCCCCAAGGGGAACCTTTCTCCCTTAACTCATAGCCCACCATCTGCTCTTCCAACCTATCAGCAACTCTGCTTTGTCATCTTCTGCCCAATTCTTGACTCACATGGCCGCTAAGCTGCCCAGTTACTAACTCTCATGCTTGCTAATTTACCCACACTACATGAAGGGTCTCCTCATTCCAGCATCACTCCTTTTATTCCCTTTTTATCCCCTTTTACACACTTTTAATGTCCCTTTCTTATCTTCTTATTCTATGTGGCTCTGAGCCTTACACTTGGATTTACAGCTGGACCTGCTAGCCAGACATGGTGTCACAGGATGCTTAACTCCTGGTCTTCCTGCCCAGGCATAGGGTTATTTAAGCAATATAGTTTAACTCAAAATTACTTTGTTGCTGGTCATATTTTTGGCTCTGCCAGGGTCTTTCTTTGACCTAACACGGATCTCTCTTGCTTGTTTCTCTAGCTTTACTTTTTGGTCCTTGTATTCTCAATGTGTCCACATATTTTGTCTCTTCTCACCTCCAGAGCATCAATCTCCAGATGACTATCATTTGTCCTGATGGGTATAAAAAATGTCTTGATGTCCATGTCCTTCTACCACAGCCCTTTAGATCATATGAGCTCCCTGAGAGTGAACAAAGAAATTGACTTCCTGTTCCATACAATGGCCCTCTTTAGGGGCTGGAGGACAGGCAGAGCAGTTAACGTGCCTGCCTAGCAAAGATAAGGCCCTGAGTTCAATTCCCCAGCACCGCATTAAGCCAGGCATGGTGGTGCATGCCTGTAATCCTAGCACTTGGCAGGAAGATAGCTTTGAGTCCAAGGGTAGCCTGGGTTACACAGTGAATTCAGGACCAGCCTGGGCTACAGAGCTAGACTCTGTTTCAAAAAAAAAAAAGCTCTTTCTTAGCATGAAGCAGCCATATAAAAATGGCATCCCTCCTCCCAAAGAATCAAGTCCCATGACTCCTTGAAGGGTGATTTGTAGGTAGCAGATAGACATGAGCAGAGGGGAAAGAACAGAACGTAGGCCTGAAGGTAACAGCTATAGGCCTTGAAGTAGTAACAGCAGGGCAAGAAAAATGGATGACTGCTAACAACGAATTAAAAGAGGGTAAAAAGTGTACAAAATACCACAAGAAACTGCAAACAGAGATTATGTACTGTCTTGAGCCTAGAGGCAGTGCACTAGAAGAGACACTGTGTTCTTAATTGACCTCTCCTCATTGTGATATCAGTAACACATTATGCATAGATATAGAAGTTCATGAATGTGATTAAAACGAGGTGAATTATGGGAAGCACATGTGCTTTAAGGTAAAATTTATATAACCTGGAAGCACTGTGTAGGGGAGGAACAAACCCTCCCTTGGGGAAGAAGGAATGGGGAGCATCATAAGGAACTCTTAAGATTTCCTTTGTCCACTCCTTAGTGGAAACCTGGTCTGTCTATGAGTCATATCTCTCTCAATAAATCTTTCTTGCTTAACTTTAAAAAAAAGATGTGGTCTCTATATACACAATTGAGTGCCATTCTGCCATAAAGAAAGATACATTTGAGTCATTCGCAGGAAAATGTATGTGTAATGGGGCACCAGATAAAAATGTCAAGGACATACACCATCTTTTGAAATGAAGAGATTTATTAGCTGGCAGCTGACTGGGGCAGGGAGGTTGCCAGACTAGAACTGCACTGAACAGTAGTCTTGAGGGTGTTTTTTTGAGTTCTTACTTCCTGTTTAACATTTTTAGGGGTTGTGTGAGTGGTGCAGGTATACAGAAGTAAAGGTCAGCAATAATCCTTCTGGTGGTCACATCCCGACTGGTCTCTGGTCTGATTCTCATCCTCACTGACCCTTGACTCACGTCCTCCCTCTGACGTGTCTATCACAAAATGTACCGAGACCACAATGCTTATCAAAATGAATCAAACACAGACAGTTAAATATCCAAGGGCTGGTGGTATAGCACAGAAGTTAGATGAGTTCAGTTCCCTAGCACTATGTAAGTTGGGTGTGGTGATGCACATATGCAATCCCAACACTTGGGCTGCTGAGGCAGGAGGATTGCCATGAGTTTGAGGCCAGCCTGAACTACAGAGTGAGAGCCTGTTATCAAAGAAAAAAATAAAAGGTTAAATATAGCATGGCTTCTCTAATTTGAGAAAACCAAAATATAAACAAGTAGAAGAAATGAAAGAGTGATGGAAGAAATTTCGGGAGATCCAATAGATTTTGGGTAGAGGGATTGAAAGGGAAAAGAAGAGTAAAAATGATCAAGATAGGCTATATGTGCATTAATTCCTCAAGTTGAATGTAATTATTATGTATTGCAAATACATATTAACAAAAATAATAATTTTTGGAAAATAATATAAGGCAGGAGATTTTTAAAAAACTTGATTTGGTAGATCAATTGGTACTGAGCATAGATCTTCTACATCAAGTTATTTTGCTTGGTAGTGAAGGCCCAAATAAAACCAAAAAAGAAAAAAAAAGATAGTTCTAACATGGATAAAAATTTCCATCATTCAAGTTTCACCATTCTTACCTGGGACAATACAATTAACTCTTGGGCCTGGTGGCATAGGTCTGTAATCCCAGCACTCCGGAAGGTGGATGCAAGAGGGCTGCAAGTTCTAGCCCACCCTGGGCAATTTAGTGATTTAGTGAGACCCTTTCTCAAAACCAAAACTAAAAAATTAGGCTGGCGATGTAGCTCAATGTGAAGGCCCTGGGCTTAATCCTCAGTACCACAAAAAAAAAAAAAAAAAAAAAGTTATAGTATTTAAAAGTAAGGGAGTTGAAATGGTAATGGAGCCCAGCATGGTGTTGCAGGCCTGTGATCCCAGCACTCTGGGAGGCTAAGGCAGAAGAACTCCAAGTTTTAGCATAGCTTGGCCAATTTAGCAATTTAGTGAGATCCTGTCTCAGAAAAACAAAAGTGTATATGTAGATATAGGCTGGGGATGTAGCTCAGTGTAAAGACCCTGGGTTCAATCTCAACTACAAACCAAACCAAACAAAACAAAAAGCCAAAGGACTGGGTCCTGTGGCTTAGTACTGTAATTCAAGAACTCTGGGAGACTAAGAGGAAAATTGTGAGTTCAAGCCTAGTGTGGGCAATTTAGTGAGATCCTGTCACAAAATCAAACCTAAACAATGGGATGGAGATAGCGCTCAATAGATAGAGTGAGAAGACGTTGGGCTCAGTCTCCAGGATCACACACACAAAAGCATTTGTTATTTTTATTTTTCATGTGTTCTTTCTCATTCATTGAAAATTAGGCACATTGCTTGTTTCAATAAAGGGAACATTCTCCCTCCTGGGGATTTTTATCTCACTTTGGCCTTTTCTTTTTTTCAGTACTGGGTATTGAACCCAGGACCTATACATTGACCTACATCCTCAGTCCTTTCTTAAATTTTATTTTGAAACAGGGTCTTGCCAAGTTTCCCAGGCTGGGCTTGTATTTACGATCCTCTGGCCTCAGTCTACTCAGGATGCAGGCTGTGCCTGAATTACTTTGGCCACGTTTAGCTAATCCACTCTTTTCCTTTCCTATGCTTTACTCCTCCCCTCAAAACTCCTTTTCCAATAATGGCAGTAAATAGCCCGAAGGAATTCGGTGCCTTTCAGGGATCTGAATTACAAATCCAAAGCACAGCTCTTCCTGCCCTGCCTTTATTTATTTAGTAGTGAGGAGGGAGTCCAGGGCCTTCAAACTAAAGTACATCCCCAGTCTATCTATATTTATTTTATTTTTCCCCAATTTTTTTTTTAGTTTTGATTTTGAGACAGGCTCTTGCTAAGTCCAGAAGTTGGCCATGCTGGGCTCGAACTTGTGATCTTCCTGTTTCAGCCTCCCAGAGCGTTTTGATTACAGTTCTGTGCCTCCTAGTTGGCTTACAATCACACTTTTGTTTTGCTTTATTTTTTTATTTATTTTGAAGTACTGGGAATTGATCCCAGGCCCTTTGCGCTGAACTACATCTCCAGCCCTCTTTATCTTCTTCTTCTTCTTCTTCTTCTTCTTCTTCTTCTTCTTCTTCTTCTTCTTCTTCTTCTTCTTCTTTTGAGACAGGGTCTCACTAAATTTCCAAGGCTGGGCTCAAGCAGGCTCAAGCCTGCTTCACTTTCCTATAGCTGGGATTACAAGTGTGCACCACTGTGCCTGGCTCTTTTACTATCTATACTTTGGGTTTCTCATGAGAAATTATGTGTTATTAATCTTGATTCTGAGTTATTTCACTAAGCATAATGATCTCAAGGTGAATCCATTTTCCTACAAATGACTGAAGTTAATATTTATGGCAAAGTAGTACTCCATTGTGTATATATTCTACATTTTCTTTATTTTGTCATCTGTTGATGGACATATCAAGGGTTTTCAAAATTTCACTTTTATGAGTTGTGGCAGTGTTAGTAATGGTGCCACAGTTCTTTAGTTGTCCAGGCTCACAGGGCTCTCAAATTGATTGTGAATAACTTGGAGTCCAAAGAAAGACTCAAAGCAAGTAAAACTTTATCGTAGACAGAGAAAAAGAGGAGAGAGAAATCTCTCAAGGGGAGTTGAGGGGGCGTGTAGACCGCATGACGTTCCCCTTAAGCTCCCCTTGCTGAAGATGGTGGAGCTAGAAGATAAAGTTTGTATCTGTTTGTGCACACAGCAGTTTGGTTTTCTATAGGGAGCCAGCTGCAGCTTGAAAAAATACACTTGGCCTATTGTTAAATGTACTGTCTCTTGAAGATAAGGAAAGGAACAAGGAGTTTTCTACTCTCCCTGTGATCCTGTGACCTTGGCTTATTTTTCAGAGGGATGGTGTGTGGGTGTGGGACAGTAACTCTCATCTGTCCCCTGACCATTCAAACACCCTGCCCTAGATTTTTGATTAGACCTATCCTATTCTTCTATCAAGTATAAACATGGGTATGACAATATGTAATATAATGTCTCTAAACTCATTTGTCAAGACCCACAAGAGGTGTAGTTGGGTCATCATTTTGTATTTTGAGACAGGGTCTCACTAAGTCACGTTGCCCACGCTGGGATCAAGAACTCAAGATCCTCCCGCCTCAGCCTCCCAGAGGGATAGGATTACAGGTTTGTGATATCAGGGCAGGCATCAACCCTGTCTCTTATAACCTTGAGAATCGCCAAGACCAGGCCTGACAGTGGTGGTGTCTTCTCCCCTTCCCCCACCCGCTGCATTCGCAGGCCTTGAGAGAGAAGACTACAACTCCCAGGATGCTCATCTGCCCTGCCTCCCCCGTCCCTCCCGGCTCCTGCTGTGCCAGCTAGATAGCGGGTATCCAAGAGAAGACAGGCAACATGGCTCCTAGAGGTGGAAGGAGGCGGCTTCATCATCTTTGAAGCAGTGAAGAGCGACGGGCGAGGAGGAAAGAAAGAGAAATTACTAGAGCCTGTCATCGTTTTTATCCTCCCAGCCTCTCGTAAATCCGGTCGGCTTCCCGTCTCCACTCATATTTAATCTTTGGTCTCCCTTCCCGGCCCTCCTTCCCGCTCTCTTCACCCCTCCCCTCGGGAATTCTTTCCCGCCCCTCTAGCCCGCGCAGTGCGCACGCGCGCCCAGCTCGGTGCTCGGTCTCCGCCCAGACTGCTCGCGCAGCCGCTATCTTCTCTGCTCGCTGAAGAAGCATGGGCGTCCAGGGCTTCCAAGAGTTCCTGGAGAAGCGGTGTCCGGGGGCCGTGGTTCCCGTGGACCTCCTCAAGCTCGCGCGCACGGTGGCGCGCCAGCAGCAGCAGCAGCAGCAGCAGCAGCAGCAGCAGCAGCAGCAGCAGCAGCAGCAGCAGCAGCAGCAGCAGCAGCAGCAGCAGCACTCGCCGCGCCAGCTGCCAGCGCCCGGGGCTCCGCGCCCCGCACGGGGCTCCGCTCCTCTCCAGCCGCCGCTCCTGCCCGCTGCCCTGGGAGCTCACCCCGGGGGCGCGGGGGCGCCTCGGCACCATCACGCCGCTCAGCACTTCCACCACCATGGCCATTCGCAGCCCGGGCTGCGCCCTCCGCTGCCGCCGCCGCCCCCTCCTCTGCCTGGGGCCAGGGTGCTGGTAGACGCGGGCTCGGCGCTGCCTCGGCTTTATGGCGGCTACCAGACGGATTGGGTGTGTGGCGGCCAGTGGAACGCCATGCTGGGCTACCTGTCAGCGCTGTGCCAGGCTTGTGCCTATCCCGGCGGCGACGGCCTGGAGCTGGTCGTCATGTTCCCCGGTGGTCTGGGCAAAGACCGACTGGCCGAGTGGGGCCGTCGGTGCCAGGCTGAGCGGCAGACAGCGCAACTGATCGTGGGACACGTGGGCAACAAGGGCACCCCTCCACCGCGGGCCTGGTTCCTGCCACCGGCCTGCCTGAGCCACTGCGTGAGGCTAGCACTCATCCGCTTCCGGGTCAAGGTGAGGGAGGGGCAGGATTTTAAATTACACCCCCCCACACCTATTCTCTCCCAACTAAATACCTAACCATTTACCCACTTGCTAACCGCCCACTCGCGTATCTGCCTCGTGTTTACCTCCGCCAACTAGTTAACCTACCTGCTTAACTGCCTCAATCATTTTATCCACTTACCCCCTTCATCTCGCCCCCCTTTACTGATGTGCTCACCTAGTGACCACATCTCCCTGCCATCCCAGTAGCCCCCATTCCTTCACTTAATTGGCCTACCACTAGATTTTAGCAAAATTTAGACAATTTCTATTTAGGTCTGCTGGCCTTGCTCCTACCGTCTTTTATCTCAGACTTTTTCTCTACGTTTTCCGGTTGACATCTCTTCCCTATATCTCTTTCCAACCTCGCAGCAAATCTGTTAAACAGATGGTTTTTTTCTGATTTTTATTTGCTGGTGCCTTTTTTTTTTTTTTTACCCACGTATCCATTTAACCTTTTTCATTTAAACATACTCCTACTCCTCCTGCCTTTGCTGAAAATTAAAATGAACCAAGTAAAGAAAACCCATCGATTCAGTCACTGTTTAACTAACCGACTAAGGGATTGGAAAGACATGAGGTATCGTTCCTGCCCTTAAAAATCAAATATATACATATGGAACGTTTACTTAATCTTGTAGATGTGTGTGGCAGCTATGATTTCTGGTACAGACAGTAAGTACAATCAATACCTGTTTATGTGTGTATGTTTGTGGGAACAGGAGACTTCCCTGAAAATGAACTTCACCTGGATCTTCAAGGCTGGGCTGGATTTGAAGGGGTCCTGGGTTTGGGAGGAGGTTGCTTTCAGTAAGAGGAAGAAAATGAACCAGTGGAGAGAGATACCAAGTGTGCGTGGCCCCGTGGGCACCTAAGTTCATTCTGCATTCAGTTGGGTCACTGCATATGGGCCTGGGGAACAACAGCTTGGCAGCATCATTAGTTGGCACCACTGCTATTGCTTTCCCATACTCTTAGGTTTCAAGTTCCTACGTGTAGGGAATAGCAAGGATTGATAGCGTGGTGGAGCAGGAAAAAGAAAACGTGGTACAGGATGAAACCACCAATTCTCATCAGGTCAGGGCAATGTGGGATCAGTCACAAACTACAGAAGTGATGCCTCATGGAGTAAGAAGGAGGAAAGGGATCTCAAGAGAGATTGAAAGACCTATGTAGAGGAGCTTGCAGTGGTTATACTGCTTGTGGCTAGAGTCCATTTATGCTAGATTCCTAGTGCCCAGCATCAGATCTACACCTAGGCTAGAGAAATTATAGTTGCTTAAATTAAAAATTGGTCATGGGCTGGGGATGTAGCTTACTGGTAGAAGGTGTGCTGACTGTGCAAGAGGCCCTAGGTTTGATCCTCAGCTCTGCTAAAACATTTCAATCGTGAGCAAACTTAATTGTAAAGGAAAATAGAATGGAAACATCACTTGTTTACCCTCCTGACTGTACATTTTAAAGTAGATTCTTCATTCATGGCCATTCTATCACTTTGTCTTCATTGCTTTCACCCAGGCTTTAAGGAATTTTACCTATTAACTTGATTTTACCTATTAACTTGATTAATGGTATAAATGGAACACTTAACGGTACTTAGAGTGTGTGTGTGTGTGTGTGTGTGTGTGCTTTAATAAATTACGTGCTTTAATAAATCATTGTCTTACCAAATCCTCACATTAACCTATGTAGTAATCTTATCCTTGTTTTCCATATGAGGAAATTCAGACATAGGACTCTTTAGAAACTTGTCCAAAGTCACTCAGCAATAAGTGGCAAAGCTGGAATTCTGGGATCTATGCCCATGCAGTCTGGCTCCAAAGCTCATCCTCTTAACAGTGCTCTAAGATGAATCCTTCCAAAGTGCCACTGTGATTAAATCACATATCCATATTCGACAAAACTCTTCCTTGGTTCCTGGGTAAAGACACATTTGTTGGCCATTCATTTATATTATTCCTGTGCTGAGTGCTTGCTGTAGGCAAAGTACTATGCTGTTTCCTGCAGATTCAGAGGTAAATAAGGTGATTCTTACCCTCAAGGAGGCTTAATAAGAGAAAACAGACTGAAAACAAAAGTGTAGATACTGTATGCTAATTGCCATGATGAAGAATGTGGCCTATATAGGGGTATAATCAATTCTGGTGGAGTGGGTGAAGAATCAGGAAAGGTTTCACAGATTGATGCTGAGCCCTGAAGAAGGCGTAGGGTAGTATAGATAGTGGACAAAGTTGTGGAGGTCTGAGCCAGCCATTTGTAAGCTCTGAATAGATTTTGGTTGGAGGTTAGCAGGACAGATGAACTCAGTATGGGTTCGTGGCTTCATACTTCTTTGTTCATATACCCCATCAGTCAAGATTTTTTTTTTTTTGAGAAAGGGTCTCACTCTATAGTCCAGGCTGGTTCTAAACTCACTATGTAGTCCAGGCTGCCCTCAGAATCACAACAGTCCTGCTGCCTCAGCATCTCGAGTGCTGAAATAATAGGTATGCACCACCATCCCTGGCTTGGTCAAGATTTTTTGAGGAACAGCTATTTTTTTGTACTTCACGTGCTTATGTATTTTGTGGTACTGGAGATTGAACCAAGAGCCTTTACACTGAGATACAATGAAAGCCATTTTTTATTTTGAGGCAAAGTCTCACTAAGTTGCCCATGTTGGGCTGGAACTTACAATTCTCCTGCCTCAGTCTTCTAGCATGCTGAAATTATAGGCCTCTGTCATGATACCTTGTGCAAATTATCACTTAAGTCCCAGCATTAGCTAGGCACAGTGTCAAATGCCTGTAATTCTAGCTACTGACTGAAGAAGGAATACCATTTGTACCTAGGAATTGGAGGCCAGCTTGGCTAACATAGTAAGATCTTGCCTCTTACAAAATAAATAATTTAAAAAATCCAAGCAGTTGGTAAAAGATAGTTTGGGTGATGGATAGGTAGATGATAAATCAAGTGATAAAAAAAGGTAGACTCAGTGATATTTGGATGTTCACTGTAGAATTATATGAGGTTTTGGGGAAATTCCCAGGAGTACTGTTCAGTCCTGAAAGTCGTTGTTCAGGGAATAAATAAATCTTATTCCCTCTGCTTGATTATAAACAAACTCTTAGCAATCATTCTAAGAGAATGGGTTGCTAATAGTGACTTAAAAAAAAAGTTGTATAGTGTGACTTTGAATATAGTGCGCTTAAGACTGGCTCCAGAATTGCATATGTAAAGTGTCTGTTGATACTATCAAGGAGTGAAATTTCTGATTCTGGTCAGTGACTTCTTTTTGTTGGGGTGAAGAACAACTTTTCTGGATTGTAGCACAGACTTGAAAGGTAATGGTTAATAGCGAATTGTGGTTTGCCTTTTCAGATTTTTTTATATCTTTAAGGGGAAAATATTTTTCTTGGATGACTTGCATACCTATCATTTCTTTTGACTGCTATTTGTACTTTAGAAGAAAAGCCACTACTGGATCTCTTCCCACCTTAACTTTGTTCATCTTGGAGCCCAAGATAGGCCTTTGTTCCTAGTCTAATTTTCATTTGTGATAGAGAATGTAGAGGTGGAATGGTTAAATAGTAGATAAATTGCTGAGTTGTTTGTGTAGCTTTAGACAACCACGGACTTACATGAATAGAATTTGGAGTATATTGTTGGGATAAATTGTGTTTCAGTTACGTGCTCTGCAAACCTTTGCAAATGAAAATCTCTGGTAGCAGGCAAATAAGTAAACCCACAGATTGCTTTCCCAATGTGTTCCAAAGGATACAAAAGTAGAACAACCTAAAGCAATTTTAGACTGTGATTCAGGAGATAATGTAGTATGAAGGGATGAATGCTTCATGTAATGGTCAGTGTGTATGAGAAAAAAGAGATGATAAGCATCACACCCACTATTTCACAGCTATCATTTGTTCACTCACATGTTTTTTTTTTTTCTTGCTCTGCAGTCCAGGCTAATCCTGAACTCACTATGTAGCCCAGGCTGACCTCGAACTCAGACATTCCTCCTGTCTCAGTCTTCCAAATGCTGGGATTATAGATGTATGTCACCATGCCCAGCTGATGTAGTGCTGGAGAATCAAAACCCAGGGCCTTGTGCTGGCAAGTGCTTTAATCACTGAGCTGTGCCCCCCAGCCCCTTTTACAACTTTATTATTTTATTTTTTACCAAAGTTATTCTTTTTATTAGTTTTATTATGATAATAGCAATCATTTCAGAAATTGGTGTATGTACATATCATATCTTGATCATTTTTACTTCCCTTCTCCCTTCCCATACCTTCACTCTCATATGTACTTTCCCTTCCCATAAAGCCTATCTTCCTATTTTCTTCCATCTCTCTGTTATTTTTCTCTTAGACTTTTTATACTTTGTTTTTCGCATATTAGGGAAACCATGAGATATTTAATCTGTCTAATTCATTTTGCTGAGCATGATGGTGTCAGGATATATCCATTTTTCTACAAATGACTCAAAATTATCGTTGTTTATGGCAAACTGGTATTCCTTTGTATAAACATACCACATCTTTTTTCCCACTATTTTTATTAATATACATATATAATACATAGTATTTGCAAAGAATTTGGGTATTTCATGAACATATGTATCATATCAACTTTACAATCCCGTCCCATTTTTGGCACTCCCACCCACTCCCTATCCCTTCCCCCAATTCCAACTATCACTTCATGTGGTTCTATAGAATGTCTGTGTTCTGGGTTTTTCAAGTCAGAGAGACTGTACAGTATTTAACATATTAATCTTCCACATCTAAATCATTTCACTTAAGTCACCACTCTAACTCAGCTTCCTGTTCCTCGAATGGGTCAAGCCTGCTTCAGTTTTTTCATTGGGTTTTTATTTCGAGGGAATCTTAATATTTTTCATTTTTTTGTATATCCCGTTTAATAGCCTTCTGTCTGAAGATTACTGGTTGGTCTATCTATCTATCTATCTATCTATCTATCTATCTATTAGAATAAGGCCAATTAAAGAAAACTGAGTTGACTTAAAAATGTTAAGAAGCAGTTCTTAGTTGTGGCAGAAATCATGGTGGTACATGAATTGCCACACTTTAAGTTTGACTAAGAGGTGATATTTTATGCTTTGTTTCTTCAGAACAAAATAAAGTAATGGCTGACAAGCCTTATGATTGTTTACTTATCCTTAGTCATATATACTGTGAAAGTCAGCAACTCTATTAAGGGCTTTGTTGGCTTGTAAAATCACAATAGTAATCAATTGATACTTGCTTTTGGTGGTCCTGTGGATTGAGCCCAAGACCTTTACTCTGAGCTACATCCCAGCCCATGTTTTATTTTTTATTTTGAGACAGGGTCTTGCTTAGTTGCCTAGACTGGGCTTGATCTTGGAATCCTTCTGCCTTTGGCTCCCAGAGTATTGGAATTATAGATCTATATCACTGGGCTTGATTTACTGCTACTTCTTGAGTACCAAGTAGCATATAAAATATTTTTTTAAATATATTTTTTCGAGGCTGGGGTCATAGCTAACTGATTAAAGAGCTTGCCTAGCAAGTGTAGGGGGCTGGGTTTGATTCCCTAGCATCCCCTAAACTAGTCTTGGTGGCACACACCTGTAATCTCAGCACTTGGGAGGCTGAGGCAGGAGGATTGCTGTGAGCTTGAGGCTAGCCTGGGCTATGTAGTGAGTTCAGGATGATCTGTAATACTGTGTGACCCTGTCTCAAAAAATCTTTTCTAGTCTTCACAAACTTACAAGATGCATGGTATTCTCCCTATTTTATGGTTGAATAACAGATGCAAAGGATGCAATAGTGGATAGGGATATAGTTTAGTGATAGAATGAGGCCCGGCGTTTAATCTCCAGCACCAAACGAACAAACAAAAAAGACAGTGGATTTTTTCTTTCTTTTTCAAGGTGCAAAGAGAATGCTTTCATTTTGCAAACAAGGACAGAGGTATAAAAGCTTACACCAATCAGAAGAGGGCCCTCAAGAGGGGTTACCCCTTTATTTTGTGATGCTGGGGTCTCCTGCATGCTAGGGAAGTGTTCCTCCATTGAGCTATACACTTAACTCCAGTAATTGTTCTGTGGTGTGGGCACTGGTAATGGTAGGTTAAAGTCCTTATTCTAGGTGTGTATTTCTCAAAGTGTCTTTCCAAAATCTCATGACACTGCTTCCTTTGTTTTGTATACACTATGATGTTGGCTAACTGCATAGATACATGAAGAAAGACAGTAAATAGATTTGCTGAGCACCTAGTTAGTGTCAGCCTTGCTAGACATGCAATACTGTCAATGCAAGGCAAATGTGTAAGCTAATTGCTCAATGAGTCACACAGTGATGTTATAGGAATTCAAAAATAGTCCCTTTTCTGCATTTTTCAGTCTTTTCTCTCTGATTTCTTTCACTTACGCATGAATCATCTTTTTTCCTCTCTCCTTCTTCCTCCCTCCCTCTCTTGGTCCTTCTCCTCCCTCCCTTCCTCCTTCTCTCTTTTTTTTTTTCATTTCTAACACAAATGCTAGGTAAGCACTGCATCCCTGAGCTACACCCCCAAGCCCATGCACAAATCTTTAAAACAGGGCTCCCCAGCTTCTGGGCCACCAACCAGTCCATGGCCCCTTAGGCGAAAGAGCTGCACAACAGGAGATGATCAGCTGGCCAGTGTGTGAAGCTTCATCTGTACTTGAGGCCACTCTCCATCACTGTCATTGTTTCTGGAGCTCTGCCTCCTGTCAGATCAACTTATGGCATTAGATTCTAACAGCAGTAGGAACTCTACTGTCAACTGTGCATGTGAGGGATCTAGCTTGTGTGCTTGATCTGAGGTGAAGCTGAGATAGGCATGCTAGTGCCTCACACCCTCTCTCCTTGTGAAAAAGAATTGTCTTTCATAAAGTTGGTTCCCCGGCCAGAAAAGCTGGGGACTCCATATCCCCTTTCTCAGTATTTTCTTTGAGCTCTTATCTCCTTTCTTCCTTTTTCACTGTTATTCTTAAAAAGACTAATTTCCATTCTGTAATCTTATTTTCTACTGTATACATGATGTTGCCACTTAGAACTGCAACATCCATTTCCATTCTTGGTTTCTTTGGGCCGCTTTGAGAGTTAACATAATCAAGCCAGCTTGTCCTTGTGCTGCCTGCCTTGGGTTGCATTATTCTACCTCTAGGTTGCCCAAGCTGGCCTTGAAAACCGGGGCTAAAGCAGTCTTGTCTCGGCCTCCCCGCTCACTAGGACTACAGGCATGCACCACTGTGCCTGGCAACTCAGTTTGCTTCTGATTATGCAAGTGAATCATCACTGTCCATCTTTGTCCTCCTTTGCTTATTCATTTTCCTTTACTTGCTTCCTAAAATAATGGAGATTTCAAGGGTTCTGACCTTATATCCTACATTCATTTCCTGAGCAGCCTTACCAATTATGACTCAGTGTATGAACTGTTAATATGTTCTTTTAATCCCTTATAGTTCTCTCGTTCCCCAATCTCCTGTGAATTTTCAATGTATCTTTTCAGTTCTCTACTACTGTCTTACAGGTCATTTAAACTTTAAAAAAACCACGCAAGATGGAACTGATTATCTTTTGCCAAATTTGATTCATTTCTGGTGTTTTTCCCATGTCAGTGGTGTCTGTCATCCATTCAAGCCTCACCCATGCATAGCAAATTCCCACTTATTCCTGCTCCAGAAGGTGTCACTGTGAAATCTTCACGACTCAGTCTCTGCCAGCTAAGGTGACTGACATCTTCTCTTGTGTTACCAGAGTACCCTGTTCTTATCTCTCATATTTTTTTCTCATAGCATGTAATTTTCTTTCAAGTGAGCTCTAGAAGGGTGGAGATATGCTCTAGAATTTGACATATACAGTCATGGTTGTTGAGAGAGGGAGGGGTAGGAATAATGATTGATTGAATGATTGTAAGGGCTTTTTACTGTCCCAGGGTCTTCACATTGAGGTACCATCACCAGCCCATTTTTATTATTTTTGATTTTGAAATAGAGATCTTATTAAGCCACTAAATTGCCGAGACTGGGCCTGAACTTGTGGTCTTTCTGCCTCAGTGTCCCTCGGTGATAGGATTATAGGCCTGTGCCATCAGGCTGGCTTAATAGAGGGCTTTAATGATCAGATGAATAACAATTTAATGCTAGTGGTAATTTTTTGTTTGTATGTTTTTTGGACTGGGAGTTGAACCTAAGGATACTTTACCTCTGAGCTACATCCACAGACCTTTTTATTTATCTTGAGTTGCCCAGGTGGAACTCAAACTTGCAGTCTTCCTGATTCAGTCTCCCTCAGTGCTGGGATTATAGGCATGTGCCACTGTACTCAGTTGAACCAGCATTTTATAACGTTATGTGTCAATTCCCTGAGAACTAACTCAGATTGAATATTGAAATTCTCATGATACAGAAGTAAGTTTTTGTAAGTTTTATAGCTCTGTAAGAATGCATTTGTAGGGGCTGGAGGAATATCACAGCAGTAGATTGCTTACCTAGCAAACACAAGGCCTTGAGTTTGATTCCTCAGCATCACATAAGTCAGTCATGGTGGCTCACACTTATAATCCCAATACTTAGGAGGCTGATGCAGGAGGCTTTCCATGAGTTTGAGGTCAGCCTTCGCTACATAGTGATTTCAGGACCAGCCTGAACAACAGAGTGAAAAAAAAAGAAAAAGAAAAAAAGAGGGAAAAGAATGCATTTATAGAATACTTTTTCATTGGAGCAGTCACAATTACCATATTTAAACCACCCTTTAGAATAGGTTTTGATTTTCTTAGTGTGTGTGTGTGTGTGTGTGTGTGTGTGTTTGATAGTGGGATCTGAGCTTAGGGCCTTCACACTGAGCTACATCCCCAGTCCATTTTTATTTCTGATTTTGAGACCAGGTCTCACTAAATCACTAAATTGCTCAGATTGGGCTTGAACTTGTGACTCTGCTGCCTCAGCCTCCTGGTGTGTTAAGATTACAGGCCTGTGCCACTGGGCCTGGCCTTGATTTTCATTTTTATTGCTGAAATAAAAATGGGCTCAATGTAGTCACTGGCTCATGGTTGCATTGATGGAATGTGGTTCGACCAAGATTTGAATCTAAACTTACCTGGCATGAAAATCCTTCCTTCTGAGCTGGGGATGTAGCTCAGTGGTAGAGTGCTTGCATAGCATGTGTGAGGACTTGGATTTAATACCCAGCACCACAGAAATGTTACTTTAGAATTTATCTCAAATTAGTGTAGTTGTATTTGTATGGTTGTATTTTTCTTTTTCCCATAACATTTTTTTCTCATGTGGTTTGTGCAGCTGAAGGAGAGCGGCACAGTCTTGGAGCCAGACTGCCTAGGTTTAAATCCCTGTCGTTTCTTGTGCTTGGTAGGCAAATGCTTTAATCACTGAGCTATTCCTCCAGCCCCTCCCTTACCTTGAACAAGTTAACTTCTCTGTGCCTAGTTATCTTGTCTAGAAGATGGAAGACAGGGCTGGAGGAATGGCTTAGTGGTTAAAGCACTTGAGCAAGTGCTAACCCAAGCGCTAAGTACCCAAGTTTGATTCCCCTGCACCACATAAGCTGGGCGTGGTGGTGCACGCCTGTAATCCCAGCACTCGGGAGGCTGAGACAGGAGGATTGCCGTGCCCTGTCTCAAAAAAAAAAAAAAAAAAAAAGATGGAAGATAGTTATACAACCTACATCACAGACTTTTTGTTGTGAATGTTAAATGATTTAATGTAACTAAAGTATTTCAGGACATTATATGATACATATCAAATGCCATATGCTATACTAAATGCTATCTACTGTTACTTTGAAGTACTTTTTTGCAGTACTAGGGCCTTCATACTGAGCTATCTTCCAGCCCTTTTTATTTTTCAGTTTTGAGATGAGGTCTTGCTAAGTTGTCCACTCTGTTTCAAAATTGGAATCCTTCTTCAGTGTCCCAGAGTGCCGAGTTGACCAGAATTGTCTTGTATACCAAAAGGATTAGGCATTGATTTTCTCGCTTTCATGACTTAAGCTGAGCATTGCATGACATACAAGGTTCTTTATAATCTACGTACCATTCTCTAGCATCATTTCACCTTATTTTTCTTATTAGGATGACAAATACTTTTCAATTCAATTAGCATTTTTGAGCACCTACTCTGTGCCAGGCATTCTGTGCTAAGTACTATGAATAGTGGAATTCATTCAATGTCTGTTAGATTCCTACTGTGTCCTAGGTGGTAGAGTTCAAGATTGTGAAGATTCAGCAGTGAATAAAACACAATTTTTGGTCTTATATGGGAAGGAAAGACAATAAACAAGTATAGTAAGATCTGTGGGGAAAAGTTTCACGGGGAATATAAAGAGTGTTGAAGTCAAGGTGACAAAGCACAACACTCTACCCATACTGCCCATACTGTTAGTAGAGGAGACAGGAAAATACAGATGAACCCCAAGGGATCTTTTTTCTGGCCCTTGACATAGGCTCAGGGATATAGTCAGTAGAAGTGGCAGGATCAGAATTTGCATCCCAGATACCAAAAGCTTTGCCTTTTCATCTGTACCGCATAGGAAATTACAAAGATTATGGCAAAGATGGCATACTGGCATCCCATAGGTCTTACATGGTCCATGCACACGTTTCTTTTTTTAACATTTGAATCTTTGCCAACTTTTGAAAATTATGAGATGTTGCAAAAAAGTAGGATTTCCCAGCTTCTTTTGAAATACCAAATTCTCTGGCAACCCTGGTGAGCCATCATTATTGGCAACTCTACCATTCTGTGGCTTCTCCCTGACACAGGGACCAAGTGCCACTTGTCATTCATAGTGATTTCCCCCCTCCTGGTATTCACACCTTTGTATAATCTCTTGCCACCTCCACCCTGAGTGTGGGCAGAACCTACTGACTTGCTTCTAATGAACAGACTACAGTTAAAGCCATGAGATGCCACTTCCTTTCCATAGTAGATTATAAAAACCTACAGCTTCTAGTCAAGCCTAGTGGTGTAGTCCTGTGGTGTAGCACAGTCCCATGATCCCAGCAGTCTGGGAATCTGAGGTAGTAGAACTGCAAGTTTGAGCCCAGCCTGGGCAACTTAGTGACTTAGTGAGACCCTGTCTCAAAATAAAAGAATAAAAAAGGCTAAGGTTCTACCTCAATGAGAGGGCCTTGAGTCTTAGTATCACAAAGAGAAAGGTCTACAACTTCTGTTGGGTTTGTGCTTTCACTCCCTCTCCTGTCTCCCTCGTTGCTCAATTACTCTGATGAAGCAAGCTATCATGTTGTAAGCTGCTCTATTGGAAAGAGACACATAGTAAGAAACTGAGAGTAGCCTCTTACAGCCAGTGAGGAACTGAGGCCCTTAGTCCGGCAATCCATAAAAACCTGCATCTGCCACTAGCCATGTGAATGAGCTTAGAAATGCTTCCTTCCCCAGTCATGTCTTGAGAACTCAGCTCTGGCTGACAACTTGCTTTCAGCCTTTGAGAGACTCTGAGCCAGGCCTATTTGAATCAGAAACAGAGAGAAAGGCTCATTATTTTTTTGTTATGCTGTGCTGGTGGTCTAATCCAGGACCTTGTGCACTCTGTCCAAGTAATCTGTCCTTTCTCATTAAACAAGTCCTCTAGTAGATTCTCTTTCATCCTGTACTTGACAATCACTACCCTTAATGTTAGGAATTTTGATGTAAACTAACTTTTGTGGACTCTAAGTCTGTCTTAGGTACAATTGGAAATACTTGGATTTTGTGTGTTAGGAATAGTTGTCATTGTCTTTGTATTTCCTGTGCTGGTGATGGAACTGAAGGCCTGTGCATGGTAAACAAGTACTCTGTCACTGTCTTCAGTCAATTCTTAAATTTTGTAATATTGACTAGTCAAAATTGGTAAATGTGATTACTGATAGTGCTTCTGCAGTTGAGTCATTGTATGACTGAGGAAACTTCCATTTGAAGCAGAGACACGTTCCAAGAATCTTAACTTATAGTTGTAGTATCACTCCTCAACATTCACTTTGTGTTAAAAAAACATTCAAAATGAATCAGGTTAGGAAGTAGCGATTAACATTGTGATATGCGCTAAACAGAGTTTATTATTTTGCTTGCTGAATTATTAGGTACATGTTGTGGAAATAAGCAAAACACTGATTTTTTTTTTCTTTTTTCTTCAGTACTGGGGATTGTGCCCAGGGCTTTTGCACTGAAATGCCTGGCCCATTTTTTTAAAAAAAAAATTGTATTTTGAGACAGCATCTCACTAAGTCACTTAAACTGTCAAACCTGAACTGGAACTTGTGATCCTTCTGCCTCCACCACGAAGTTGAGGAAAAGATAATTTATTTGGCATCCAGATTGAGATCAAATATTTGACTTGTTTAGTTGACTTTGCAACTTATCTGGATGCTTCAAATAAAAGCAGGGTTATTCTGAAATACCTTCACAAGCATATTGGCGGTATTTGCTCACGACTAACAAAGCTGTGCCTTTGGGAAACTCATTGGGAAGAGATAAATGGGCTGACTTTTCTGTGTTGAAATTGTTTTTCAAGAAATCAAAGTGATGGCCTGAAGTGTATTCCTTTAATTCTGGATGAATTATCTAGAATTTTAGAAAAGACTCTGATGTATTTTGTGGAAACAAATGAATGTTGTTCAGTTCCCTTCTCAGTTAATG
Source organism: Ctenodactylus gundi (assembly GCA_004027205.1). Classification (NCBI taxonomy): domain Eukaryota; kingdom Metazoa; phylum Chordata; class Mammalia; order Rodentia; family Ctenodactylidae; genus Ctenodactylus; species Ctenodactylus gundi. The sequence continues at coordinate 7,786 of PVKB01003346.1, read as the reverse complement.
TACATGGTATGAAATAAGAGCAATGGTCCTGAAAACAAAACATGATGTCATTGAAAAAACAACATTTTACAAATATCTTGGGAATGGTTATTCTAAATATAAAAACACTATTTCTAGCCATCTGCTTTCTTTTATGAAATGGGAACAAATTAATCATTCCCAGTGCAAAGACTTGATTAATTCTATACTTTACAACATAACATAAAAATATAATATCTAACATTGACCTCTTGGCATGTACAGGCATTAGGCTTCCAGTTCCAAGTCAGAGGAGACTAACTACAAAAAGAAATGTAAACCCAATACTGTGGGACAGGCTGAGGCAGGAGGGTGACAAGTTCAATCCCAGCCCAGGCAGCTTAGGAACTTAACAATACCTTGTTTCAAAATTGGGCATAAAAATGGGCTAAGGCTATAACTCAGTGTGAAGGCCTTGCTTGATCCTCAGTACTACAAAAAAATGTAGTGATCAAAATTGTCTTTTAAATTTTGTGCTCTTAATTTAAATTTAAGACCCCTTTACCATCCCTGTATTGTCAATACCCTGTCAGCATCGTTTAGTTTAAAAGTTACTTCTTTGTGAAGCCTCCTTCTCTCATTTTAGCTACTCACTTTCTATAAGCATTTGTAGTCCCTGATTTGAGGACTTAAGAGATTTGTCATCACAGTTGTCTTTTCTGCAGTTCTTGTGAGGCAAGGAAACCCAGGAGTTTTGCCACTTTTTTTTTTTTTTTTCAGTACTGAGGATGGAATCCAGGACCTTTGCACTGAGCTGGTTCCCTAGCCCATTTTTAATTTTTATTTTGAAACAGGGTTTTGTTAAGTTGCTAAGTAGACAAGACTGGGCCGGAACTTGCAATTCTCCTGCCTCAGCCTCCGGGAATTCTGTGATTACAGACCTACACTGTTAGGCCCAGCATATGATTGATTTCATAGCACTTTTTCAGAATACAAAGAATTCATAATTTGGTAGGAATTAGCTGTATCTTCATTTTACAAATGAGGAAGCTAAGTGACTTGTCCCTGCAACTTCAGTTTGAGTATAGGTCCATTGGATGCCGCAGTTCCCACTGTATTCATTGATCACAAAAATTAGTGCCAAAGTAGAAATTTCCAGCCCATGGGTGATCTAGAACAATTTTTAAATATTTAAGTTGTTCCTTTGGTCTTACACATGATGGAAAGCTTCCCCTATAGAAGTGGTCTGGCCCCTGGAAGTCTTAAGAGTAATTAAAATCACTAAAGCTGAGTGCTCATTTAAAAGACAGCAAATATCAACCCAGATTGTTGTATTCAGCAAAATTATCTCTGAAAATTGAAGGAGAAGTAAATTTTTTTTATGACCAAGAACCCCAAAAGAAGTTTACAACCCCTAGCCCAGCACTGCAGAAAATACTTGAAGGGATCTTTGAGAGAGACAGAGAGACAAGCAGCACTAAAGAATACAGAGGAAAGGAAACATCTTCTAAAGAGAAAGTGTAACAAAAGTAGATTGGTATTTGAATCATTTGATTGGTATACTTCTAAAACAGTACCAGCTGTTTCATAAAATCTGAAATTTCTCCACATTATTATTTGTAATAGTATATTAGTTTGCAAAACATAATAATTATATTCAACATGGGAAATTGGTATAAAATCTTTAAAAATATGTATGCATGAATTTATGGTAGATAAAATGAAAACACAAATCTGATAAAATGTTAATAATTAGTGAAATGTGAGTAAATAATTTATGAAAGTTAAATTCTGAAACAACTAAGTATGCTTATATCTGTTATATCTAATTCTATTGCTTTGAGTGTAATATACTTATGTGATTTAAGTTCATTTAATGTAGCAATTCGATATGGACTTAAGTTCATTTATTGTAGCAATTCCCTTAATGGGTCTTTGATATAAGTTTATCCTAAGAAAACTGATTGATGTAATGAGAATGTTGAGAACACATTTTGTTGTGATTATATGTATGCAAATCCCATAAGACTTCAATTAATGCTTAATTTTTATAGAAAGGATTTGTATTCGTTTCCTCCTAGGTGCCTGCCATGTTATTCCAATTTGACCAGTTTAGAAGTCTAATCAGTAATTTATGAGTAATTAATATTTTTGTGCTAATGATTTTTATTTCTTTATGGTCAGAGAATAGGCCAATAAAATATTCATTCAGAAAAAATAAAACTGAGTGTTCAGAAATTAAGACTAGCATCCTAACAGTGTATACTGAACACTGGATTAATATTTTACTATCTGCAGCTTGATTGTTGAATTTCACAGCAAAGGCTCTGTCATGTATGTGCATGTTAGACAACTCAAAGTCCTACAGTTGGGGAGAGAGAGCCGCTGAATCAATATTGCATTGAACTATCTATGGTTTTTGATTATTGCTGTTCTTTTTTATATACTATTCTGTGGTTTTGTCCATTAGTAGTTGTTGAACTCCATGGTGTGTACCAATAAATATTTGTATCAAGAGTAGTTTCAGACTACCAATTCAGTTGCTAGACTTCAAGGCATATTGAACTTGCAGTTGAGATGTTAGTCATTTGTAATAGTCTGTTGTTGAGGCAACCTTATACCTAATTCCCTGTCCCAAAATTTCTTACAAGGGGTTGCTCCCTTGTCGTCCTTTTTTCTTTTTTCTTTTCTTTTCTTTTCCCTCCCTCCCTCCTCCCTTCCCTTTCCCTTCCCTTCACCATCCTTCCTTCCTTCCTTCCTTCCTTCCTTCCTTCCTTCCTTCCTTCCTTCCTTCCTTCCTTCCTTCCTGCTCCCACAACTGAATGAGTGGGCTTTCCACGCTGCAGCTGAGGGCTCTTTTTATCTGTTGAGAAAAGCCACAGTTGTCTGCCATTGTGTATGCTACAATCCTGGTTGTAATTCTCCTATGGCACTCTCCATTTCTGATCCATGGGCTGGCACAGCTGGCTCAGTATGCGTTCTCATAGTGGCCCCAGGCAGCTGGGTGGGCATAGCTCAAGGCTCTTTCCTTTTCTGGGAAATTGCGTTCACCTGGATGAAGCTCTCGTGATTACCTTTCAGATCTAGGTGTTTCTCTGTTTTCCTAAGCTAAGCCATAAAGGAACTTCCTTTACTAAATCTCAGTCTTCTAAACAAGTTCATGTGGAGCTGCTGAGGAAGCAGTTCTGTACAATCACTATTGTGGTTTGGATCTGGAGTGACACCCCCCCCCCCAAAAAAAAAAAGTCTCATGTATTTAGATGTTGTGCATTATCTATGGAACCCTGTGCTGACAGGAGATGGGGGAATGGTCTTGAGGGGTGGGTTATGGGTGTGTGGTAGAGGACAGGCATGTGCCAGATTGTAGAATGCAGGCATGTGGATTAGATTACAGGCATGTAGTGGATTGGGAGTTTAAACCTGAACCCCTAAGGCTGGACCCAGAAGGGGCAGATCACTGAGACAGGACCTGGGAGGATAAATGCAACTTTCTCCCTTCCTCCAAGACTTGGCTCTTCTGCCATGCCATTAGTACCTCTGTCTCTGCCTCTGGCTCCAGCCCTGCCAGGTGATCACACCATTTTCCAGCAACCCACCTGAGAACGCACTGTTAACTCTGAAACTGTGAGCTGAAGTAAAACATTTCCTCCCCTAATTTGTGTATGTCAGTATGTAGTCAGAGCAATGAAGAAAAAGTAACTAAAACAGTCACTATCTTGATTCCATGCCCTGCGCGCGCGCACACACACACACACACATATTTATATTTATTGAGACAGGGTCTTGCTCTGTAGCCCAGGTTGGTTCTGAACTCACTATGCCGTCTAGACTGGCCTCGGAATCACAGCAATCTTCCTGCATCAGCCTCCGGAGTGATAGGATTACAGGCATGTGCCACTATGCCCGGCTTTGTATGGTGCTGGGGAATTGAACTCAGGGCCTTGTGCTTGCTAGGCAAGTGCTTTAACCGCTGTTCCATTCCTCCAGCCCCATGCCCTGTATTTTCGGATGATGACTCCAATTTCATTTTTCAGAGTACTATAGTTCAAATCCTTCATTAGGTTGATGCCTAGATACTTAATTTTCTTTGAGGCTACTGTGAACGAGATTGTTTTTCTGATCTCTTTCTCTATGTTTTTATTGTTGCTATAAGGAGTGCTATTGATTTTTTGTGTATTTATTTTCAACCTTTAACATGGCTGGATTTGTTTATTCTGAGTTTTGTTGTAGAGTTTTGGGGTCTTCTGTGTAAAGGATCATGTCATCTGCAAATAAGGTAGTTTGACTTCCTTTCTCTCTAGTACAGGCTGGTACTGAACTCACTATGTAGTGCAGGCTAGTTTTGAACTAATAGCACTCCTCCTGCCTCAGCCTCCCAAGTGCTGGGATGCAGTTGTGTGCCACCATGCTCAACTTACGTGTTGCTGGGGAATCAAACCCAGAGCCTTAGGCTTGCTGGGCAAGTGATCTAACCACTGTGCTATTACTCCAATCCTGCATAGTCCCTTTATTCCTTTCTCTTGCCTGATTGCTTTGGGTAAGGTTTGGAGCACTACGTTGAACAGGAATGGTGAGAGTGGTCACCCTTGTCTTACTCCTGATTGTAGGGAAACTGCTTTCAGTTTTGTTCCATTTGAATGATGTTAGCATTGTGATGGTCATAAATTGGTTTTATTTGCTTAAGATAAGGTCCTTTTATACCTATTTTTGTCAATGCTTTTCCTGTGTCTATTGAGATGATGATACGAATTTTTTGTCCTTGCTTTTGTGTGGTGCATTACATTAATTGACTTGTATGTTGAACCATTCTTCCATCCCTGGAGTGACATCTACCTGGTCATGTTGTATGATCTTTTAATTTGTAACATTCTGTTTGTAAGTACCTTGTTAAGGATTTTTGCTTTTGTATTTATTAAGGAAATTGGTCTATAGTTTTCTTTTTTTGTTAGGTCTTTATCTGGTTTTGGGATCAAGGTAATGCTGGCTTCTAAAATGGAGTTTGGTAGTGTCTCTTCTCTTTCAATTTCCTGGATGTTTGAGAAGCATTGGCTCTAGCTCTTCTGAAGTTCTGATAAAATTTTATGGTAAATCCCATCAGATCCTGGACTTTTTTTCATTAGTAGGGGCTTTTAAAAAATGTTTCAGTTATCTAATTAACTTCTTAGTAAGAAATTTGTAACACCAGTTTGTAGGGATATATTCCATTTGTCAGAGCTAGAACTGACTGCATGTAGCCCTGGAGCTGAGGAACAGCTTTGATGTTTGGTAAACTCTGCCGTGTCCACAGCTTTCTGGTCAATCTTGCACTGTTCTGTAATCTTCTATTTCTCTTTCTCCGTGTCAAAGATCTCACCCTCTTGGGGTCTGGGTTCCCGCAGTTTCTTCTTGAAGTAAGCATCGTGAAATGTTTAGGGATTTTCACTTAGCTGATATCAATTTTTGTGGAGGTGGTGATGACAGATTTTTGGTATGTTCTACTCAGAGGAACTTGATCGGGGAAAAGAGGCCCAGTCACAAGTAGCAAGCCACTGCTCAGCTGCTTCAGAAAAACCACGCTGTGGCCTCTGTGGCGCCTGGAGAGGATGATCAGGATGGTCCTTGGCTTCCTCACATGCTGACTGAAGGCTTTCTGCTGTGGCTCAGCAGCTTTCGAGGCATGTCTTCAGTAGGGTGATACCGAGGCATTTTGCGAAGCTTTACCACCAACTGGTTTTGTGACAGTAGCGAAAACCTTCTCCTTCTTTTCAACTTTGGCCTTTGCCGCTGAGTACTTCCTCTTGTAATGAGCCTTTCTGGAACACATGGCACAATGACAGCATCTACCAATTGCTCTCACCAGGACAGGGATTCGGCTGCAATGGGGCCTCCCCTTCTTGGGCTTTTTAGTCTTCCCTTTACCTTTTTTTAGTGGCACCAGAGCATCAGCCTTCTTGGCTTCAGATTTCTTCTCCTGTGTGTATGTTTTCTCAGCTTTTTCATCCACCATCTTGCAAGATGGGAAAGAGTAGTCAAGGCTTTATTACTGTCTCAGTCTCATCCCTGGTTATTGGAATATTTGGGAGGGTTTTTTTTTTTTTTTTGTCTTTGTGCTTTACTTTTGGTATCAGATGTCTAAGAATTTATCCATTTCTTGTAGGTTCTTGATTTTATTGGAATGTAAGTTTTCAAAATATCTTGTTTTAATCCTTTGGATTTTAGCAATGTCTGTTGTGATTTCACTTTGTTCAGTTTTACTTGCATTGATGTTAATTTTTTCTTTCCTTCATTTGGTGAGTTTGGCTAGAGATTTATCAATCCAATTTATCCTTTTGAAGAACAAGCTCTTGGATTAATTGATCTTGTATTTTTTAAAGTTTCAATTTCAATAATCTCTGCTGTGATCCTTATAATTTCATTTCTTCTACTGCTTTTGTATTTAGATTGTTCTTGTTTCTCGATGATTTTGAGCTACATCATTAAATTATTTATTTGGGGTTGCTCTGTTGTTTTATGTGTGTGCAATCATAGCTACAAATTTCCCTTTCAGCAGTGCTGTTAATGTGGCACATAGATTTCTGGCATGATGTTTTCCCATTTTTATTTGACTCTAGGAGTTTTTTGATTTTTCTCTAGTTTTTTTATTGTGTGATCTATTGGCTCTTCAATAATGTATTATTCATTCTCCATGTATTTGTATAGTTTTGTTAGTTCTTTTGCTGGTGATTTCTAGTTTCCATTGTGATCTGAAAATAGACACAGAATTATTTAAATTCTTTTGTTTGTTTATGCATGTCTTATGGCTAAGGATCTCATCTGTTTGTGAAAAAATTCCAAGTGCTGTTGAGAAAAAGGTATATTCTGTTGATGTTGGATAGAATGCTCTGTAGGTATCTGTTAAGTCCATTTGTTACATGGTATGGTTTAACTTTGGTATTTCTTTGTTGATTTTTCTGTCTGGTTGACCTGTCTGTGAGAGTGGAGTATTGAAATCACGTACTATGATTTTATTCAGGTGTATTTGACCTTTCATGTGCAGTAATTTCTATGTTGTAAAATTGGGTGTGCCAACATTGGGTACATATATATTTATAGTTGTGAATCCTGTTTGGATACTTGCATTTACTGATATATAGTGTCCACTTTTCTCTCTCCTTGTCTATTTTGACTTGAAATGTACTGTACCTGAGAATAGTATAGATACTCTTCAGGTTCCAGGAGCATGGAGTATTCATTTCCATCCTTTTACCTTCAGTCTGTGTGCTTTTTGTGGGTGCAATATATCTCATGCAGACAATAAAGTTTTGGGTTGTGTTTTTAATACAATATTACAGTCTGTATCTTTTGATTGATGAGTTAAGACCATTAGCATTGACAGTTACTATTGTAAGATATTTGCTAACTCCTGTCAGTGTCCCGTTTCTTAAAGTGTTCATCCCTTTCTTGTTGTTTTTGCATTTCTCCGTTTGATGTTTCGATTCCTGTAAGTTCTTTCTTGCTACTTATTCTTTCTGTCTGTGTCTAAGATTTTTCTCAAGTGTTTTCTGCTATGCTGGTCTAGTGGTTGTAAATTTCCTTAGGTCTTCTTTGTTGCAAAAATTTTAACATCTCCTTCAATTTTCAGGCATAATTTTGCTGGATATATTAACCTGATTTATACTTTTTATTTTAAAGCTTAAAAGATTTTATTCCTGGGTCTCTTGACCTTTAAAGTTTGCACTGAGAAACCTGTAGTTATTTGAATGGACTTGCCTTGGCAGAATAGTATCTGTTTTTTTCTTACTGCTTTTAATTTTCACTTTGTGTTGAATTTCTGAGACTGATTATAATGTGATATGATGAGGTTTTTTTT
>PVKB01003345.1:0-206423 GCA_004027205.1 Ctenodactylus gundi | reverse complement strand
AAAAAAAAAAAAAAAAAAAAAAAAAAAAAAAAAAAAAAAAAAAAAAAAAAAAAAAAAAAAAAAAAAAAAAAAAAAAAAAAAAAAAAAAAAAAAAAAAAAAAAAAAAAAAAAAAAAAAAAAAAAAAAAAAAAAAAAAAAAAAAAAAAAAAAAAAAAAAAAAAAAAAAAAAAAAAAAAAAAAAAAAAAAACCCCAAAACACTAAAACAAGCCATTTACAGTGTTTTTAATCTGTCAGTTTGTGGAGCTCCATGTTGAATTAAACAAGAAATCACTGTGGGAATGTACACATATAAAAAAATAAAGAGGTGTATTCATATCTACTTTAAATGGAAGCCAAAAATACATTGCAGTACTTAGCATTTCTCTCCTAAAACATTCCCTAGTATGTCTTAGACGTCAAAGAAATATAGAATTTCACACCTGGAGGAGACTAGAGGGATCATTCATGAAGCCCTCTTGTTTTCCAGATGAGCAAAGAGGTTCTTTTCTGTTCCCCAACTGTGTAATATTTTTCAGTTCACTGGCTGCATAATTTCTCATCTGGATAAAGAAGAAGCCACATGCAGGCCACACCGAGCAAAGATTGGAGACATTGTAAAGCATCATTCCTTCCACAGTGTGCCAAATGGGTCTAAAAGAATAGATTTACTCTTGTTGACTTTTAAATGTTCAATCAACTCAAAAGTAAACACAGAAATTAAGACAGTAACACCTCACCTGTCTTTGAGCCTTTGCGGACATTTTTGGCATCTCTCCACAGAGAACAATGAACTCAGCTGTGAGAATTAGATTCAAATGTCTGCATGCCGGAGCTCCCTAGAATCATCTTTTATTTAAGCATTCCTATATTATTTTTTAAGTTATACCTCAGTTATCTAGCTATGGAAGTAAAATGCATAAAATCACACCTCTTGGAAGTATTTTCCTTTTATACATTCCTGTCATTATTGTGAAAAACTTTGCCTGCAGGGGCACTAAGTTTTGTCCAGACCCTGTATAATGCCCTTCTCTTCAGTACATGATAGAATATTCTAGTGCCTTTACAAAAAAGTAATCCTATCAACAATGTTCCCCTAGTTAGAGAGAGGGTCTGCTGCTCTTAGGGTATATTAACAACACTGCCCCCTTCTGGCAACAGAATTCAGCCCCGTGTGTTACTTTGTCTTACTTGAAAATGTTGATTTTGCCTCTGTCTGAAGTAGGTAGCGAGTGGCTTTAAATGAAAGTGCTTATCATTACTTTTTAAACAAAAAATCCCACACAATTATACAATAAAGAAAAGAAAAGCCCATATTCGTGTGAAAATCTTAGTTGGCTGTTGGATATCAGCATATCAGCCAGTGAGAAGGGGGCCATGCAATCCCCAGACCAGTGGCTCCATCTTCCTTTGAAAGAAAGATCTACTGCTCAAGGTTCTTGGAGGAAACCCTTCCCTGTTGAGAGTCACATGCAACTATTCTCTACAAAATGTGGAAGCCCCCTATTCTGCCTGCCCCCAGAGAAGTTCCACTTTGGGATCTGATCAACCCCACAGCTCCTTTGGATGGTGGCATTACTAAAAGTTCCATGTTTGTAGAGTTTAGAGGTCTCCATGTTTTGATTGCCTCCATTATACAGATGAGAAATGCCATCCTTCACAAGCCAGTGAATGACTAATCTCAGACATTAAAAATGTTTTCTGGATGAAGATCCATTAAGTCTTTGTTGGGTCTCATTCTTGCATTTGAACTTACAGATTTCATTATCTCTGAGAAGATGCAGGGTATTTTTGGTCCCAGAGCCACCAGCTGTCTTGAGTATGCATTGTTCTTACCCACCTACAACTGTGCAAAAATTAAAGGTAGCTGGTCCTACATTTTACACTAGACTTAAGTGATTGAGATCAATATTTTCTATGATAGAACCTGAAATGTGTGGCACAAGACCTGCCGTTGGCGAAATGCACGCAGTGAAAGTAGCAGCTCCATCCCGCCCATGTTCTATTAGAGAATATCTACCCGCATCCTACTCAAGACCCTTCTGACTCTATTCAGGATAAGTTATTATGTTCAAAATCTACAAATGCTCTTTGAAAAGATGGTGAGTTTAGCTTTCTCAATATTAATCATAGTTTTGGAAACAGAGTTTTTAATATATGCATTACCTACAAATTGTTAATCTATGGTTTTGCACTTTTTTCTGTCAATCTATAATTAAATCATATGCAAACACGCTGATTTTACATCATTGTAATAAAGGTGTACACTGATATCTCTGATGATGGTGGCTCCCAGACATTCATTATTTAATTGCTAGACATTTTACTCTCAGCTCATATGGTGTTATCTAAATTAATTGTGAACTTTAATATATTTGGATCTAAAAGGAAAATCAGCTCTCGTCTCCATAAAAGAGGCACAGAAGATTGAATGAACCAATTTTATGTTAACAGCCTAATATCCTCCTGCACTTAGGAATAAAATCTGTATGTTGAGGAGCATGCTTTCTCTTTCAGTTACTCTCAGAGCTACGGAATTATGACACCATTTTACCAGTGGAGTGAAAAGAGATGGGTTTTAGTCAGCTGTTTAGCAATTGTATTTCTAAATTGATTTCAAGACAGTGGAATCAAGGGTTGTAAGGATTTCCTTAAATAGGGTTTGACTCTCCAGGGCCTTACTCTGGCCAGAAGAGGGTGCTGGAAATCCTTGACTGGTCTAGGAAAGAGAGCCAGGAGAAAGTGCCAGCCAGGGAATGCCAGTGCCATTGTTGTCATATCAGTGGATGGTAGATGGTGGATCCTGCAGTATCTATTGAATGGACCAGAGAGAGGAAGAAATTGAAGGCAGAAGTCTTTCCACCAATCTACCATGAGTTGGGGGAAAACAATTATTTGACAAGTTTTTATTACAATTAACATGTAAAACAAATGACAAGCATATGTACCGCCTCAATGTATCCTCACATTAGGTAATGCAAGGGAAACTTGGTTGTCTCCATTATACAGATGAGAAAATGGAAGCCTAGGGTGATTAGCAAACTTAGTTAGGAACATGCAGCCAGAAATTGGCGCAGGCAGGACATGGAACCTTTTTATATCCCATTGATTTAAAATTACAGATGTTCACTCTCCAACTCTGTAACAAGACTCAGAGTTGGGCTCAGAGGCACAGCAGCTTGGTACAAATCCCACTGCTAGTAAATTGCAGGGCTGGCATTGGTTCCAAGGTCACTTTAAGTCCAAAATTGATGCTCTTTCTAACATATTCCATCTGACCTACGAAGTCCCTTCTGTCATATTAAATAACTTCTCTAAGTAAACAAGCAGCTATTTATCTGCTGAAGGAGTAGAATCATAGTTATGTTCCTTAAAATCAGCGTTATTATAGATGAATCTGAAAGGTCTTTACCCGTTCGAAGATTAACAGGCATGAGTTTCCATTGAGACGTCTCACCTGCCCCAAAGCCTGGGGAAGCTCACCAACACAGAAACATCTAGCGAGAATGGACTGTAACCTCAAGCAGTAGCATATGCAGTATTGACCACGGAGTTATGGTTCAAGACAGTGAACCTTGCTAGTCCTGGTCTTACTTTTTACTCGTAGCATTCTCATTCCATTGGATTATGTGCACAATTGCCCTACCTCTTTATTGAAAGCTTCCCTCAAGTAATGAGGGTGTGGCCAGAGATGGTTATTTAATAAACATTTCTTAAGGTCATAACACGTGCCAGGCAATGTTCCATGTCTTGAAGATAAGCTCTTAGGCATGAGAGACATGGGTCCCCGAGTGCACAGTTTTATGAAAAATAATTTAGGCAGGCAACGATGACATACTGTGAGAAAGACGTCAAGGGAAAAGAAGAAAACAGTACTGCATTCTGGGTATCCACACTTAGGGTTAGAGATCACAGAGGATGCTCAAGGGGAGGTCTAAGAGAAAGAGACACCTGGAAAGTGGTTATGAGAAGTCGGGGGTCACGGATGCTGGGGAGGGCCCTCTGCTGAAGGAGTTAACTGAGCAGAACAGGGGGTTCATTTGAAAGTTCTGTCTGGATAGAGTCCAGAGGATGGGGGATTGAGAAGGTTTTAAAGATTTGAAGCATTAGAAGACAGCTTGGTGGTCTCCTTAAGGCCAGAGTCTTGCAAAAAGTAAAGATTCACACATTTATCTGTTTCTTTAATCAAACTTGGGTCTGGTCTCTCCAACTTGGGATCTGATGTCTACTCTCTTGACTTTTATTTTCCAGTGCTGCTATCAAGTAGTTATTTTGGTACTTGGCCAGTGTGCTCATCTTGCTACTCTCCCTCCCTTTTGTAAACAGAGGCCTATTAATACTTTATTCACAGTGAAATTGTTGGTCTAATTATCTGATGCCTACGTAGATGATAGGCTGAGAGATGTGCCATGAAGTCTCACTGCTTCTCAAAGGCCCTGATTGCTTCCGGCACGTTTCTCCCCTTCTGTGTTTGTGGGACTGCGGTAGCAATTTATCCCCACGTCTGTTTTCCTAGTGTGTTAGTCATCATCATATGACACCTGGGATAGTGCTGGCAGCATCCCTGATATTCAGCCTAATTCCCTCTGACACATCTTCACCCACAAGCAGAAGGAGGGAAGCTGAGCCAAACTCCATTGTGACGGGGTCTAGCCCTGCATTTGGACACTTGTGTTTGAACTGAGACTTCCTCCCTACCCCTCACCCCGAGTTTTCTGCCTCGTTTCAAAGTAATCAAACCTTGCTCTGAGGAACATTCCATTCTTCCATATTGACTGGAAACAATTAACTGTAAGTCTCTTTCTTGGAGGAGAAGTTCACAGTAAATATTGAGCCCTGTCTCCTGGTGATACGTTCTCCAGAAAGGCAGAAGACAGAATCCAAGGGTGTCAGAGAAAGTGAACCCACCAAATGTTTGGGACACATTTGACTTGGTGTGGAAGAGGGAGAAGACCTTGCAAAAGGTAGAGAGATGGGATGCTCACAGGATGGGGCCGAGGAGGAAGGAGTATCATTTCCCGCACCTGAGGCTGTTCCTTTCCTCCCCACCCTTTTCTGGCAGCTCATCAAGGAACTGCACTGTGTTTTTCAGCTCCTGCAGAAACTCACCTTGAGTTGTGTCCTTCAATTTTCATTCTTCAAAGTATGGCTTTTTCAATGGGTGGGTGGCAAAGAAGTGACTTGAAGTCAAATCGTACATCTTCTGAGGACCTTGTAGCCCGGCAGCTTAAAATCTCCAAGCGTGCTTCCTCCCCTAAGCTCACTAAACCTACAAAAGTGGTGGAAGAGTTCCAACATATAATTAACTTAAAAGGTCTCTTATATGCAGCAAATTCTAGAATCCTACCCACTTAAGGCATTTAGTTTGCTGACTGTTCTGTACGCTGTTTATAATTAATTATGACATATTGATGACAGTTGCACGGCCGTGTACATTTCTAAAGAACTATTATGTGTATTTTTCTATTGATTTGCAAAAATCCCTGTGAATTAGGTAAAGAAGGTATTATTATCATCTTCATTTTTAACATCAAGGAATGCGAGCCTGGTACTCGTTTCTAGAAGCTCTTGCTTGTACTGTTGTCACATACACTTCTTTTTCTGGTCAACTCTAGTGTAGTCCTTCCCCCACAGGGCCCGCAGGTGGGGTGTGCAGTCATCCCGTGGGACAGCTCTGGTGGGAGCAAACAAGGACTCAGGGAAGGCACGGGTCTAAGGGTCTGTGTGGACGGATGTTCTCAGTTTAGCTGAACCTAAAGGACAAGTCCTCTGGAACAGGTTCCTCTTGAGGATTCACTGAGAAAGGCTTTGGTTATATTTGTCAGCGTCATCAAATCCAGGCGATGAGAACACGCTTTTGCTCTTGAACCAATAATATCCTGTCCCACACATAATAATGTGCGATCTGGCCTTCCCACTTCTTAGAAGGAGTCATTTCTCCTCAGCATGAGGCTTACCTTGGGGACTCTTTTCCTTTACGGATTGACTTCCTTTGTCCTGACCTTTCTTACTCTTTTCATTTCTCTGACTTTCCATTTCTCTACTTTCCATCCTCAGCAACTCAACTGCCACTTTCTTTTCCTATTTTCTTGGTGTCAATATATTAACTTTCAATGGAATCTTTTTCTTGGTGGTAAGAAGAGGAGGCAACATTAGCTCTCCAGTTTTGAACATACCATGGAATCTGGGAACAGCCTCTGTCTCTGGGAGTTGCAGCTGAGTCTTCCCAAATGAATCAGGAAGAATGTTTTCAGTTGGCTCCAAGTGCAACTTGGAAAGTGTCAGCGTTTGATATCTGTGTGAAAGGAAAAGGAAATTGTGCTATTGTGTGCTTTGGCTTATTTTCCCTTTCTTCAGAGGGATCTTCTCAGACCTCAGCAAGTCTAAGTGCACATTCCACTCGTAGGCCGTGCCCTGGTCCAGTCATCCATGACTGACAGAGCTTCAGGGTGGTTCAATAGCACCTTCTCCTGACCCACTCCTCCCAAGAAGGGAGGGATGAGGGGGGAAGTAGTAGCCGTTGGAACCTCTGTTCCTTTACATAAATTGCTTGATGTGATCTCTGCAGGTCACTCTGTCAACTAGATGACCCTTCCTCCTATCATCTACCTGTCAAAAAGGAATAAAATGAAAGCCCAGAGAAATTAAGTAATTTGCGTGGGGTCACCTAAGTGGTGTCCAGTCACGTTTGCTCAATTTCAGATTCTGTGCATTTTTTTTCACATGATACCCTTTTCTGATCAGATTATTGGCTTGAGGCAACTTTAAATGGGACACTTGCTCTGTTACCCCTAGAAGCCTAGGATGTGTGCACGCTGTTTCGTCTGGAGGTACTTTGCCTAGATGCTGTCCTCTGTCTCTGGATGCTCTATTAGTCTGGGGCTGGGCTCGTCTTACTGTCTGCGGAATCAGCATCACTAGGCTGAAATGACTGCTGCTCTCTGCATATAATCCCCAACCCTCAGTCAGTCCTGAAGTGGAAATGAGCAAGCGGGTAAAAACTGAATAGAAACTTCCAGAAAGTGATGGAAGGTGACCAAAGCGTTGACAAAGAAGCCACCAGGTATAGCAAAGGGTGTCTGGGCCAAGGGGACCCTACTTAGATCCCCATCCAATCACTCGCCTTTGGATGACTTGAAGTCCGAATCTTAACACAAAGGACCTCAGTTCTTTCCTCTGTAGAGGTGGCTCTAACACCTTCTGTTCTAGCTGCAGTGACAGCTAAATGCTGCTCACTTGGCCTCAGTCTCTCCACATCCCCTCCTTCCTTTCCCCTGTGCCAGAAGTACTTCCAGCCCTACTAGCCATGGGAGAATGACAGCTAGTGCTGTTAACTGCGTCCTACGCCCAGGACTATTTCTAAGCATTTTAGACATATTCTCTCATTTAATCCAGTGAGCAGATTTTTAAAGGAAAGTCCTACTATCAACCAGATTTTATAGAAAACTAAAGCATGAAATGTCCTCAACACACAAAATTAAAAGTGAGGTAATGCATGTATGCTAATTAGTTTGGCTTAGCCTTTCATAAATGTATACATATATTAAAGCATCACATTGTTCACTGAGAATGTATGCAATTATTTATCCATTAAAATAATGAGTAATTATTTTAGAAATAAAAAGAAAATTGATGCAAAGAGTAGTGAAGTAACTTTGCTAAATGTCAGGCACTAGGGCCAGGCCACATCATGGAAACCAGGGGCAGAAACTCTTGAAGTCAGCAAAGCTAGGAAGGATTTGGTTTGATGGTGAGAATCTCCCTGCTTCTTCCTCCCTATAACCTCACCAGTGCCCTTCTCAGCCAGACCTACTAGGTGTGGAACCCTGGGGTAAGTAGACTATTGAAATAGATTATTAAAATAAGACCAGGGATTTATGCTCTCCGTTCTCCATCCCTCTTTCCCTCCTTCCATTATCCCTTCCTTCTGGTAAGTGCCATTATAACTCTACTGTGTAGTTACCACACCATCAAGGATACAATAGTGAACAGGAATGGCAAAAGCCACTGATCTCATAGGTCCGTGTCCAGGAGACAGGGCCAGTGCACTGGGACTTCCCAACAGTGGAGGCTGATCCCAACTGAGCTACAGCCTCCCAGTCCCCCACTCTGATACTATCCTGATCAGAGGTGGAGAGACAGATTCCTTAGATGCCTGGCCAATGAAAATGTTTTTAGCTAGATGACAAGACTAGAAAGAAAGAATACGGGCAAACTTTCTAGTGTCTAAGGGAAGGAGAACTGTAGGAGGAGACCATCGCCTGGGGTCCCAGAGAGGAGAACTTTAGGGATCTGAAGGGAAGTTTCTTTCTCACTCAGAAAGACGAGGAGTGTTCAGATGTGGATTGTAGTTATTTCCTCGGGCCATGCCTGAAGGCCTTTGACACAGCTATCAATGACTCAAATCTGAAAGCCATCTCAAAGGCGTGTTAGGTTCATCTTTGGCAGAAGAAACTAAATGTGCGAGGTGCTGGAGCAGCATCTGGGACTGGATCGTAGTGAGGCTAGACCAGAAATGCAGCAATCAGGATGTTCTCTCCCTTCGTGCTCTATTGTTCTTTTCCCGTGTCTCCTCCTGTCTTGTCTGTTTCAGAAAAGTACATATATTGAGTCATCAAGGGAAAAGGTGCATCTTTCTTTTGCTAGATCAGGAGAGCTCTGGGGAGCAGAATATCATGATTCCAGATGCAATATTTTGGCAAATGTCATTCCAGGTCACTATGCCTATCCATAAAATGGAGAAGGAAAAGAAACAGTTGGATAATTTCTGACTTCAGTTTTGTCCACTGTAATGTTTGAAGTCTCCAGTCAGGCTGTCTCATAGTCAAGAAGATAGATTTCGCACAGATTCTATTTAACTTAATTTTTGGTTTATGTCTGCACAAGTCTTTAGGTTTCCAATAGATCATTCAGGTTTCAAATCCAAAGCCTGCCAGGTACCTCTATTCCTCTGATTATTATTTTTTTTTTCCTGAAATGCAGAGCAAATACCTTCTAATTGTCCTAAGAAGCCCTGAGGAGTGCTGGGCCGGCCCCAGGTCAAGTGGGCGCTAGGGCTTCTGGCACTGCTGGGGAAGCAGGAAAGGCATGGAGTTTCAGTGCTATGGATGCGAGTGAACAGGGAGGACACAGGCCTCGGGACAGCTGTCAGAGTTTGGATCTGAAATGTACCCTAAATCCTCATGTGTTCAGAAAATCACTGGATTTGGCGGATTTATTATATCGGTGGGCCAATTCATTGCTTTCCTGTGTTGTTAAGAAGTGGTACCTGGCCAATAGGAGCAGATCACTGGGTCTTGACCTGGAGGCTATCCTCCCCTCACTAGCTCCACCCTTCTCTACTCTCTGCTTCCCGGTCACCATGAGATGGACAGCTTTCTTCCAAGTAGGACTTCTGCATGCCTTTTCGCCATTAACCAGCCACCCATGAATGAACTGAGAGCTCCGGAAACTGTAAGCTTAAATAAATCTTTCCTCTCTCACACTGTGGGTGTCAGGTATTGTGTTCCAGCAACGAGAAAGTAAGGAAAACAACTATCGTGCAGAAACCTTGGCTGAGATCCTCAGTCCAGCAAACGTTTGGGACGCTGTCAGCCATAGCCCCTGAGCAGCACAGTGGAGGAATGGCTAGGCCTGGTGGCATAGGCCTGCTGTCTCAGAATTGTGGGAGGCAGAGACAGGAGAATAGCAAGTGGCAAGTTCAAGCCCAGTCTGCTGGGCATCTTAGCAACTTAGATCCTGTCTCAAAAATCAAAAATGAAAATAATGACCTGGCGATGTAGCTCAGTGTGAAGGCCCTGGGCTCCATTCCTCTGGAAAACCGCTTGCCGTAGCTGAATCACTGCAACATCTGCTGAGTGTTCTTGTTCAAAGCGACACTGAATTAATTGACACTCCCTAATGTGATGACGAGGAATTGTACCTGTAATGCATATGACCCCAGGCATCTCTTCCACCCCTCCCTTATCTGCACATTTCAATTCCTGAAATGTTTAAAATCTTCCTGTCCCTAAAGCTCCGTGGGAACAGCCTTTCCCACTCAGATAACGTGTTCATTTCTTCCTTCCATCCCCTGTTCACATGACTATCAGGATCTCTGTCACTGTAGATTGACTGGATGTCATTCTAATGGAAGAACTAGAGGTCAGGGGTCTGTGCCAGGCTGTCCCTGTCTTTATCCTTGGTGCCAGTGAACAGCCTGCGTGAGCTCATATCTGAGGACCTTGGGGACAGGCTTCAGGACCATCATTTAATGTGTCTTTACACACCAGCAAGAGCGCACAGGGGCTGTTCACCTGTGGTGGGGCTCCTGGGTTGGTCAGCAACTGTCTGCTATGGAGTTTCCTAATTTTTTGAGATAGGGTCTTATTTTGCATTCTGGAAGGGTCCTGAACTGACTATGTAACCTAGGCTGGCCTCGAACTCAGCCATCATCTTACCTCAGCCTCCTGAGTGCTAGAATTACGTACAGGCATGCACCATCATGCCCAGCTAAAAATCATTGCCATATGCAGTCTTGAGAAAATCTGAAAGCCAATGAACTTTGCCAATAGTCAATGGAATCGATAATGTTGACCTTGTGTTTTCCAGAATTTATCCCCAAGGTGTTCAGCTACATTGAGCTCTTGAAAGAAAGAAAAGAAGGGAAAAGTAAAGTAGAAAGCAAAGAAAGAAAAAGCAATGGAAAGGATAGAACACTTGGCATACAGCAGGCATTCAGTAAGTGTTTACTGGAATCTTCACTGATCTTAAGACTGTCATTAACCCCAGAATAGCATCATTCGGACTTCTTTGTGTGGCAAGGAAATACAAGCTGTATGTTGAACAAAAGGAAGGGAGGAAGGAAGGACATTGAGGATTAGACACCTGAGTTCTCAACCCTATTTTACTGTTCTCTCATAGCAGCATAACCTCTGTAGTCACTGCCTGCAAAGGAACTCAGATTCCTTATCTGTGACATTGAAACAACAAATGAAATAATCTCCTGTAGGCTGCAGGATGACTGCTCATTCCTCCCTTCTGCGGACCCTAGAAGTAGAAAGGGAAGGTGTTAAGCAGTGGAAATGCAATCCCACCCAAGTGAACAGAACATTTCAGCTCATGCGAGGTTCAACATCAAGAGCTCTGGGCCACAGGACTGGGGAGGGGTTGGGGCATTCACACCTGGAAAGAGCCACAGCCCAGCAGGGGCAAAGGTCCAGGCACAAGTGGCCAGGCAGTGTGATTCCCTTACCAGGGAGATGCCTGGCATGAAGTGCTGACTTTGTTTCAAAGCGCAGTAAAATGAGAACCATCCCACTGGCCACCTTTTCCCAGAGTGCTGCCCTTTAATTTAAGAACACTCATTTTTTCCCTAAACATTCAGACACCTATTCAGGACTAACCTTTTCTTGCACATTTTCGAGATTGTAGGTCGTGGAGATAGAAATACAACTTACGAAGACTGAATTCTAAATGGCGTTTTCATACTTGATTTTTCCAATTCAGTTACCCAAATCCTCACATACACTGCTAGCGTTGGGTAAGAGGAGCTGGTTATTAAATATTCAGGAATTTGCAGGCAATTAAATTGTTCCTAACTTGAAACTGGGGGGAATACTACCTCTCAGAAAGCAGCTAAGAGTAAAAATTAGAGCTTTCTTACCTGTTTTTTTTCTTTCTTTTCAGAGAGTGGTTTATCAGATTTTACTGGCTGGGATTCACATGGCTCAGGTGTTAGTTGCAAGAATTCACTCAGAGGATATATTTTTTTTTACCACAAATGTTTGGTGAAGATTTGACACAACACAAGATAAAAATACAAAATTTTAATCATTTCTAAATTTTACACTGTTGCTATAATTATATACAAACCTGTAAACAAAGGTTTATATATTTATTTACTATTTTCTAAATTTATATTATCACTTAAGTAATTCATTATTAAGAAATTATTAGTGCTACAAATTGAAAAAGCACATATGGATAGAATATCCTTTAAGTAAAAACTAAAATGCATGGGACCAAAATAGTTTTAGATTTTTTCATAATTTGGAATATTTACATATATACATATATATGTAATTACATATTTTTGGGACAGAGTCCAAGTATAAAGACAATTTCTAATATATATATATATATGTATATATATATATATATATATATATATATATATATATGTATATCTTTTCTCCCCATTTTATTGATATGTGTAAGTGCAAAATTTAAGGTTTACAATGAAGTTTAGCATTTTGTGCACCTATGTATCTTGTCAAGATGACAAGTACTTTCCCACTCTCCTTTTGTCCCTCCCCCTACCCACAGTAATTTTATGCATTATTTTACCATATGGGCATTTTGGCTGTAACCCCTCCACTGAGATTAGATGTGTAATTTTCTACTTGTGACATCATGGTGGAGCTCAAAAACTTTTGGAGTATTTTAAATTTTGGGTTTTTGGATTGAGTCTACTCAACTTGAATCTCCTATCCTATAACAGCTGAATAACAGTCTTTTTATCTGCCACCTACATCAACCCACACACTTCCAGAGTTGTATACAGTGCACAGTAAAAGTTTTTAAATAATTTCATAGGAAAATCTCCAGTATCTTTTCTCTAAGAGATAATAAAGCAAAATTTATGCAACCTTTACCATGAATGAGACAACACTACATCATATATATTCTATATACTGTGTGTGTGTGTGTGTGTGTGTGTGTGTGTGTGTGTGTGTATGTATGTATGTGTGTATTATATACCTTTACTCTTACAAGTGGGCTATATTAATTATTTAATTATATTAAATTTAATTAATTATATTAATTCATGTCATCATTGGAAACAAAGTGGATTGAGGAAGGTATTACTGGGTTAATGTCATAGATAAGGAGACTGCAGCACAGAGTTTAAACATGTCCAGCCTCAGTAGCATGTAAGGCTGAACCAGGCAACTGCACCATTGATTTGTGTTCCTCATCATTCTATTTCATGGTTGCAATTGAAAATTGCTATTGTAACTAGAAAATACACATGATACTAGGATGGCTCCAGTAATCTTAAATCTTGGACGATCTTAGAAGCTGTCGTATAGAAATAAAATCAATAGAAATGACAGCATATATGTTTGATAAAATTATTACAGCTTTGTCAACAGAAAATAGTGAATGAGCACTATCAGGGAACCTTAGGAGAAATTAGGTTGTGCATATGCCATTAATAGCATAAAGTCTTTAAAAAAGAACAAATCCAAAGCAGGCCAGATATCTTGGGGGGATTTTCGTTGGCATTCTTGAAGGAAAAAAGAAAAACACACAAAAAGGGGCAGCAGTCTTATTTTTATAGATTATGTAATGGAAGTAGGCTCTATCCTGCCAGTAATACATGCTCTCGACCTTAAATGACACCACGGCTAATCCATCGTGAAGTCGTGACTGTTCCACTGGATTTCCCCACTGTCGGCGAGCGTAAGCACCATTTCAGACCTGTCATTTATATTTTCCAATAAATAAACATTTGTCAAAGCTTATTTATTAATCACCTCTTTTTAATTTATAATAATTTTATTTTTATTATTGTTACTAGGCTTTTTAATGTATAGCCTTTTTTGTAATTTTTCCTTCCAGTTCTCTTGTGTTTATCCTTTGGCTTTGCTATAGAAGTTTTAGATTTTATACAATTAGACAATCTCTTCTACTTTCCTTTTTTTTCATTTGTTTCTTTTTCTTTCTTTTTTTTTTGCCTTATTTGTTTGACTCTCACTAAATATCCAATTTGTTATCCTCCTGCCTCAGCCTCTCAGAGTACAGGGGTTATAGGCCTGCACTATTGGGTCCAGTTTCTTTCTTTCTTTCTTTCTTTCTTTCTCTCTCTCTCTCTCTCTCTCTCTCTCTCTCTCTCTCTCTTTCTTTCTTTTTCTTTTCTTTTTTTGGTCACAGATCGAAAGTGAAAAATGATGGCTGGCTCAAATAAACCTGTGCCTCCTGGAAGGTGCCCCTTCCCAGTAAGTCCTGAGCGCTAAACCCTGTCACCACCACCACCAGTGAGCCACCCTCTCCCACACCATGGTAGCTGGGGACATTATTCGTCGGTGTAGGTTCTGCTGTAGTCTCTTGGGCCATTTTTGCCAGGGCTTCTGAGTAGGATCCTGAGAAAAGAAGGAGGTGGTGGGGGAGGTGGGTTACATTAACATATTGATGGCACAGCAGCTCCTTGTATTGTATTATCCTAATTAGATGGGTATTAGGTTATATTTAAAGTTTAAATCTTCATTATGTCCTATTGCAATTGTGGATTTTTAAAAAATCCAATATGTCTTTGAATTAAGGTGGATTCTTAATTTGGCTCCTCTGCCAATTATTTTGTCTGTTTGCCTGATTCTTCCTTTTTCTGAACTCGGCGCTGTGATTAATGGGCTTGTCAAACCTATGTTTAATTTAGCGTTTCTCATAAAGACGCCCTGGAGCCTCAGGAAGAGATAGGAAGATCGCAGCTTCGCAGCTTCCCTCTGCTTGGCCCCATCACTCCCCGAGCAAATGTGTTTCTCTCTGCAGGCACCTACACACTCATGTGGCCAAACTCGAAGCTGGTAGCCTCTTGCCCCTCTGTTTCCACAGACAGACTCCATCTGAGCCTGAGGTCTTCTCTCCATCCTCTTGGTCCAGGCTATCATCATAGAATGAGCACCCAGCCCAGTTTCAATGTGTGGTTCAAATTGCATTGAGGGCTTTACTTTTATTGTCCCCTCTGAAAAACCACTAGTGCTCAGAGGTCCAAGTTCACCTTGTTTGGTGTGGTATCCGTCGGCGTCTGTGTTCAGACCCCAACAGGCCTTTACAATCTTACCCTTCCTGGCTGAGCAACTCCCAGCTCCACCCTGGGAAGAGTCTGCACTCAGCGGCAGGTGTGAGAGGTGGGCCCGAACTCCCACCCTGCCTCTCGGATCACATTTTCACATGCCTGGGGCCGCGCCTGTTCCTCCTGATCCCCCTTGTCCTAGAAGCCTGAGTCCTATTCATTATTCCAAGCTTAATTCAACTGCCATCTCTTCCTCAAAACATTCTTAGGTATCCTAGTGAAAGTGAACCTCCCTTCTCTGATGCTGTTTTGCCTTTTAGAGCACTCTAATTCCAGCATCTGTGTTTTGCCCAGTGAACTGAGGCGTGGCTACTTCTTGACTGACTGATGTCTTTGAAGACAAGGCCAGCATCACAGCCATTCCCACTTCCGCCCATCGCACATTGAGAGTGGAACTTGTGCACCGCATCTCTGCTGCAGGAGGGGGCCGAGTGGGAGGGAGTTGTGACAAGTACTTCCCCACATTACACGCAGCCTCTTGGCTTTTTGCTGTGTTCTACTTGTTTTTTTGAATATTGATTTTAAAGGTTCTTCTAGGCACTTTTAAACCAGCTGTGCGAATTTGCTTACAAGTTTTGCTTGTGATATAAACTAAAATGTGACTTGCCCAGTACTAAACGGATGGAGAGACCTCAGAAGGGGACTCATTGTGTCACCGTTAGTCTTGTGACCATCTTTATTTTTGTTAATTTCTCTTGATCCTAATGTATGCGTCAGACTCTCTCTTTGCAACCTGGGGTTAACAACGCCTGTGTGATTTGTGCTGTTGTTATGCTTTAAGAAATTGAGCATAACCCTCTTAACATCTGTCTTTCTCAGGAAACAGAATGGGCTTAAGGGTGAGAGGAGAAAGCTGAGACACTGACTCACACTGGGAGTGGTGACAAGGGGGCAGCAACCAGGCTGGATCTTTCTGGCACCCTGGCCAGTGGCTGGCACTGACAAGATCCCTAGAAGAAGGTGGCCAGGATTGAAGAGTTGCATAGAATCCCCTAACCTAAGTGAGTTAATCGGAGATGGGTCCTGCAGCCATTCCCACTCTGGGCTGCTCGTCCCAGCCCTTCGTCGGGCGATTCTGGCTGCTGATGGGTGACAGCTTAATTCACAGCAGTGCCGAGCAACAGCAGATCTGAAAATAAACCAAATGCACACTTCATAAGGAAAGGGAAATGTGCTTCCGCCCTCCGCCGCATACTTTATTGGAAGCTTCATCAACCCCTTAACTAGATGATACCTAAGTGGGTGAAATGTTAATATTAAATATTATGAGAAGTTTACTGGAGATTGCATCATGCCTCCTACCTGTACTTCTGGTCCAACTTGCCTTTCCTGTTTGAACAGAGAGCATCTGTGCACGCATTAGCGTACGTGTGTGTGTGTGTGTGTTTTGGAGATTTTCATTAAGAATTAATTCTGGTGACTTAATACATTAACCTTGCTTGTACCTAATAGAATGTATTTTCTAGAAATGAAACTCCCGCTGCAGCAAGGATTTTAATAGGTAAGCTTTTGTCACATCCCTTAAAATCTCCCTGCATGAGGCTGCAGTTTTCCTAAAGGCTCATCCCTGCAGACCCGGGTACGAGTCTGCTTATACAGCAGCTTTGAAATCAGACGAGACTCTCAAAAGAAGCTTCTCTTTGTTGAGCTGGTGCCAGAGGTCTATAATCCCAGCACTCTGGGAATCTGAGGGAGAAGGATCACAAGTTAAAGTCCAACCTGGACAGCTTATCAAGACCCCATCTAGAGAGGAAAAAATTAAGTAATGGGCTGAGGATATAGATCAGTGCAAGGGCCCTGCGCTCAATGCTCAGTACTACCAAAAAAAAAAAAAAAAAAAAAAAAAGTGGAAAAGAAGACCTCTTTTAGGCGAAGGATGGAATGCCCACCCGTCCGCCTTAGCATTTTGCGTAGTCTGAAATTAGCAGTCTTTTACATCCTCAGCCTTTGCTCCCTGCTACGGTGTCCATGTGGCTTGCCCCCACCAGCACTCAGGTTGAGGTATAATTCCCCAATGTGACAGTCCCGAGGTGGCTGGGACCTGGCAAGAGGTAGTTAGGCCTTTAAGAGAGGTGGCACCTCCCTAGACCTTGCTTCCATACGTATGGCACAGACTCCTGCAGAGGCTGCTGTGATGTCCCCTGTCACTTCGTGATGCAGCCGCGTGGCCCTTACCAGAGGCCGCCAGATACAGCCACCCCATCTCTGACTTTCGGTGGCTTACATGAACCTTTTATTGTTTTTTTTTTTTGTAAGTTACCAATTTCAGGAAGTCAGACAATTATCAGCCTTCATGTTAAGCTTAGCTCACAGGACTAAGAACTTAGCACTACCTAATGCCAAGTGAATTTAAATTCTCTGAGACATGATTTCAGCAAATTCGTTGCTATTGATTTTTCTGAGAATCTGTGACTCCAACAATCATGTTATTTCTAGTATCAAAACCTTCTAAACACACACTGCCACGCTTTCTCAAAATATGAAACTTGACCCGGTTCTTGTAAGCACATGCGAAGTAGAAGGCGCCGGAAACAGCAGAGCTGGGGGCCCTTCGCTGGCGAGAGACTCAATTCTCCACAATCTGCCCCCACAGAGAACGCGGTTCTGTTCATTTCCAGGACTCCGATTCCATGCCACCTAATGTTGTAGAATACACAATGGACTTCATTTCTGAAGAAACAGAGACCTGCTTGCTGGGAGGCTAGTAAGCACATACCACGTGTGCGCTCTGTAAACCTAGGTGAGTCGCTGCAGTGTCCGGGGTCCTCCGGTACTTCAAGGCGGGGGGCTCCTCTGACTTCCAGGGAGCGTGTTTTCCTTGAAGCTCCGACATCTTTTGGTGCAGATGGTAGGTAGGCGCGCAGAGAAGACTGCCCTTCTCTGCTCGGCGCGTCGAGACCCTCACCAGGCTGCACTTGCACCGGACTTGGGAAGCGGAAGGCAGGAGCCTCGAGCTGCTGGCGTTGGAATTGTGGCGGCTCCTTGCTAATGACAGTCACAGTGATTCAAGGACAGAAGAGCTGTCAAATACAGTTTTCCCTTTGTTCTTTGAAGAAAATGTTTTCTCTCCTTGTAAATGCTCTTTTTATGAGCTTTGAAAAAGTTCTAATTACGGACATCTCATCTGACTTGGCCCATGGTAAACACTGTATTCTTTCAGGCTTAATAGAGGCACCATTAGAATGATTTCTTTCCTGGCTCTATTAATTTACTGTCATAACGATCGGTGTTAAAAAATTGAATTTTCCAGAAGATTTTATTTTGCTTCCCTTTTTTACTTCCTTTATCCTCCTTTGCTGCTTTCTTCTTTTAACTGAAAATTTATTGATTTTGCCCAAACCCAGGGCCGACAGTTTGGCTGACATAAAATGATAGGTATTATTAAGAACTTTAAAGCTTTGCTCTCTTGTAACTTATTTTTAAAAAATGGTAATGTTTTTATAGCTGGCTGCGACAGTAATCTCAGCACTTGGGAAGCTGAGGCAGGTGGATTGTTGTGAGTTCTCGGCCAGCCTGGGCTACAGTGGGAGACAATGTCTCAAAAAAAAAAAAGTAATATTCATGCTGAACTATGAAAGAAATGAGAAGAGAGAAAAAATTAAAAGTATAAGCCTGAGGAAGCTTTTCATAAAGTAAGCATACTCTTGTCACCTAAGTGGAGCTCTAAAACACATAGTTGTGTTTTGACATGGTGTTGAGAAATCATCAGTAGGAAAGGAAAGAAAGAGAGAAAGAAAAAAAAAAAGAGCTCTGGGCCCTACGGCTCTCCGCTACGGCTCACTTGGTTGCCTCCTTCATTGCCTCTGGCCAGAGAGGCTGGGAGCCCGACCAAGAGCTCAGTTCAGGGACAGCGGCCTGAACTGTGCTGCTTCTTCTTGGCTAAGTCGTAGTCCAGCCTCACTTATGGTTCATTTCTTTATTGTTTTCTTCATGATACTTCTGAAAAGTCTTACTCAGACTCTCGGACTGCCTCCCGGCATTGTTATGTGAAAAAAATTAATAAGCACAATCGTAAAGTGCTTTGACATTCTAACGTGCTATAGCCTTGCCTAACGACGATGGGATTACCACGGAGCTGCCTTGTTCAGTTCACGTCATCAGAGGGAGTCTGTGCTGAGGTGACAGCTCAGCTGGGTGAAGTTTAAAATACACGAAATGTCAGAAACGATCAGAAACGGGCAGTGACGTTGCCAGCTTCTCCTCCTCTGGGGTAAAGGCCCCTTTCAGGATAGAACACGCATCAGGAAGGTCTGTCTCTTGAAGAACCAGGCAAAGCTGCACCTGTAGCCCTTACTTCCGCGGGTTTTCCTTGCAGAGACTCTACGTGGTTCAGCAAAAGGAGCTAGTAGGAACAACTGGTTTTATGTTGTCAAACATCTCTATGGTGCTGGGAAATGAGTCCTACTAGTTTCCTACAACATGTGAACACCCAAGTGATGACATAGGTAACATTTAAATCTCACAGTTTCTCCTTAATCCTAAATTTTTACATTCTTTCCACTTTAATAGTTGACTCTTCTGGCCACATCTAGAAAATGGGGATTACTGGAAACTTCTAGAACCTTCATTCCAGTCTCTGATACTATGTCTCTCTGTAACCCTTGCTTTTCTGTCACATCTCAAATTCCAGTTGTTTGATTTCTCCCCAGTCTGTTGATTTTTCTCTTGGCTTCACTTAATGTTTCCATCCACCTTAAAGCATGCTTGACTTAACCTACAGCCTCATCCCTTTGCCACAAGTGCCTTGAAAATCTCACTGCCGAGCCTCCATGTCACCACATCTTCCACACTCAGGATTCTGAACATTGCTACCAGGAAATAACAGACCGGTACGACTATCAAATTATGGCTTTAGGTTAAACTGAGATCTCTGAATTTTTTTTTAGGATTTCTCTAATTGGCTATTTTCCTCTAGATCATTCCTTTCTATCTACCCTTGACCCCTTGTCCTTCATGTGATGGGGCTAATGTCTTCCACCCAGATGCATGCTGATATTTAGTCCCCATGATGAGGTAAGAGAAGGATGAAGGGAGGTCTTTGGGACATGGTTAGTTATGAAAGCTTTGCTGAATTAATCCATTAATTAATGAGTGGATCTGCCTGCAAATAGTTCTGTCTCATGTATTTTCCTCTTGCCACGTGACCTCTACGTTGCCTAGAAGGACCACACCAGATGTGATTAACTATTCATGAACTTACCAACTTTCAGGATCATGAGCCAAATAAATATCTTCTATAAATTACTTATCCACAAATATTCTATGATAGTCACAGAAGATGGCCAAAGATAATGCTCAAGAGATAGTCTTACCCAAATTCACAGAAGAGGCAATCAGGCACAACTTCTTCGTAGTTCTTTTTCACCCATCTACAATGTGCAAACTCTGGATTCTTATCCATCATGCCTCTTGCCTCTCACCACAGCCACACAGATGCCCACATTCTGCTTGAGGACGAGCCCCACCCCAAGTGAATATCACTCCACTAATGAGCCCATATGTTCTCTTATATTTCCAAAATCAGTTTTTGTCCATTTTCTTCTTTTAAAAATGCTCAATTCTCTCTCATTTTTATAAATATCTCCTCACTCAAATGTCCGTTTGCTAGTAACTGGCCATTTCCCTTTTTCATAACCCACTGAATGGAAAAGTAACCTCGACCCATTATTTCCGTTTTCTTTTTTTCTGGACCCTTTTCAATCCAATCTGCAGCAGCTTTGCTTCCTTATACACCTCTTTATTCATATTCCTTTCATTACAGTAAGAATGGTCAATGCCCACCCTAGCGTTTGCCTCACTTCCCATCTCTCTGTGGCACTGTTATCAGTAACTACATCATCTCTTTCCTCTTCTGAACTTTAGAGATTTCCAGAGGAGCAGAGACAGCTGAGAATGGACCCCAGTACCACACAAAGCACCCGAGGCCACAACTCTGTGCCGCGCCACCCACACACCTGGAGCTGTTCCTTACTAATCTCCTAGGTGACTTTCAAGATAGTCCTGGTAACAATCTAGCTTATGTCTGACATTCCTCAATTGTACTATAAACTCAACAGAGGGAGAAGACATAAATTGTTTCCAAATATTTCAACTGCGGTGTCTTACACATGTTATAGGTACACGATTATGACCAAATGCCTTTGTGGAAACCATGGCACCCGTCTCCTTCCTTATGACTCTCTGACTTCTCTGAGCTCTCCCTTTCCCTCAAGACATTGCCTTTTACATGTTATTACATGTTTTCAGGGTATGATTTTAGTGCTCTCTTCCCCCTTCCCCGCCTCTTTCTCTCCCTCTCCATCTCTCTTTTTTCCTGTCATGCTCCACTGAGTTATACCTCCAGCTGCTCTTTCCTCATTCTTCATGTGTTTAGTATATTTCACCGTCTATTGTATAACTGCCGTTCCAAATACTCCTTCACTTCTAAGTTTTAGACTTGCATGCCCTATTCTTTGCTAGATATAGATTGTCAAATTTATCTCTTCACAAGACAACCTTACCATCCTCCTCTATATTTGTCATTTGGCGTAGATGTGGCTACTGGCTCAATTTGCAACGTCACAAGTGAAGAGGCCTGACAGTGCATTGAAGTCACTGCCTCATCCTCAATAGGACTATTACCATGGCCAAAACTTGGCTACCTGCAGAATAGGTTTTTTACCTGGCCATCCCCGCCCACCGGTACTGTCATCAGTATAATTTCATGCTTAGAAAATAATTTCCTAGTTTGTCTCTCTAGCTCCAAACTCAACACCTTCAATCTATTTTTATGACAAAATTTTGTTCATACAGCTCCTTACCTAAGAACATGGAATAGTTTCTGAGAACTTGTGGTAGGACACTGTTTAGGTTTGGAAAGCTTCTTGATGCCCAGTTCCAGAGGGACTGACCCTCCTGTGTCCTTCGCCCTCACCTGCCCTCCAGCTGACCTCATCTACTCTCAGCCTTCTGCCTAGAAGACCTGTGCTTTGTGACTTAGCTAACCCATTATCACTGCAGGAAAGACTGTCTGAAGCCACCCAATGCTATGTGTTCTGCTTTGCTTTTCCATAGAATCCTAACTCTACTTCTGCGTAAGTGATTCACCCACAATTCTCTAAGTTCCTTTTTCTATCCTTCCACTAAGAATAATGATATGGTAGAAGCTCAGATGCCTGATACTCATGGTATCTACCGTATAAAATATTTTCATCATCAATCTTCTTAATTTAAAAAATTCTAAAGTTGTTTGGGGTTAGAAATATGAACACATGGTCTACCACTATCAAACTGTGGGCAGGGTATTCAGAAAACTCCTACATGCCAGCCTCAAGGTCTAACTGCCATTCCAACACTCTCACTCATGTCTGGAAATGTCCGGTTACAATGGGGCTTCATTTTGCATAAGGGGCAAAAGTGTGATTCCAAATGGCTTCTTTGGACACGAGGGCATGCCTCCTTGTTAAGGTATAAACCTAAGTGTCCCTTAGACTCTTGTGTTCAAAGATGGTACCCTTGGTAGTGAGTGGAACCTGAGGGCCGTTTACTCATCAGTAGACAGACGTATTGATAAGTTCATGGCTGGGTAGTTTTTGGGGGTGGAATCTGGTTAGAGGAACTATGCCTCTGCGGCTTGACTTCAGAGGGTATATCTCCATCCCCATCTCTCTGACTCCTCCTGGTCACCATGAAATGAGTAGTTTTCCTCTTGCAAGTCCTTTCTGTTTTGGAGCCAGGCAGCCATGAACTGAACTCACTCAAATTGTGAGTCCAAATAATCTTCTCATTTTTTGAGTTGTGGGTGCTGAGTGTTTTGACTCATGGATGAGAAAGCACACTAATACACTCCTAAAATTACAATCAGCCTGCGCTTAAAAAATAAGAGACTCATTGTAATATTGATCTAAGACAATTTGCTGTGTCTAAAAGTTTCTAAAAGCTTTCTGTCAAAAAAAATTTAAATATCCAAATGTCTGTACCCACATCTTGGTTTTTCTTCACGGTACAAAGTGTGGAGTATTGTCTGGGAATAATGCTACATGAAGCCCTGTTGCTATACACTACACAGCCCTGGAAGAGTTTCTTCTTCGTCCCTAATGGCTGATTAGTAGCAAGATTGTTAAAGTCAGTAGGCATTTGGGGACAATTGCCACTTTTGTTTTTCCCTATCAAAGAAATGGATATAGAAGAGGAGAAGGAACTTTGCCACTGCTGAATGGTAGAGTGGATTTCCCAGCAGGCAGTCTGCTGTGCTCCCAAGGCCTTTGTTCTTAGGCCTCTAACTCTAGCAGCATCTTAAGGCCCCTACTTCCTCACCTGTTGCCCACACCTGTGGGTTCCTGCTGCAGCACACTCTCTCGCCCTCCTTCCCAGAGGAAGGCTAGACAGGCTGGTGACGAATGTGCGCCCACCTGCTTCCTGCAGCAGAGACTGGAGGAGGGGTGTGTGTGTGTGTGTGTGTGTGTGTGTGTGTACATCGCAATTCCTTCACTCACCTCCACTGAGGCATCAGTCTGAGGTGTGTGCTCTGTACTGACTCTGAGTGTTCTCCAAACAGGATTAAGATCCGCTGGCTGGCAAGTTACCTTTCCTACAGATGCTTTCCTTTACTTCCCAAATTAACAATTTGTTCTCATATCCTCATCTTAATGTCTGCTTCAGGGGAAATCCAAAGTATGGCAAATGCTTTTCTGTTGCCCTGTCTCACATCCTCTGCAAGGATTTTCAATGCCCAAATGAAAGCAAAGATGAGACCGGTGTGGGCTTTGAAATTGTGTGAACGGCTGGCTTCTCTGTCTCTAGGAAGCCTGGCTCCCTCCCTATGCCTCACAACACTAGGCTTTCTTCTCCTTCTCAAAGCAGATGTTTGGTCTCCTCAGCAGGGCCTTGTCTCCTTGCTGTGAACACATTTTGCAGTAAGTCATTGTACCTCGCTCCATTGCACCTGGAAGGATAAATGGTTCTCACCTCTTGTCCCCTGGATCAAGTTATTTGGCAGCTGGTTATTGCAACAAAAATAACTGCAGGTGAAAATGGCAAATTTGCTCACTCTGTTCCACGCAGCTCACCTGGAAGTCCAGCCCACATCTTTCCAAGACTCTCCCTCCCGGCAGCAGAAACCCTCTCTGTTCAGGGTGCACCAGCAGTTTCCTTCTGACACACCTCTGGGGCTAGGGCTCTGAGTCAGATGCTCGCTTGGCACTGTTAGGAGTGTTGGGAACAGTCACTCAAGAATCTTTTTCTTCCTCCTGAGTTCTGGACTCCTCCAAGTTTCAGGAGCTGACAGGGTTTCACAAGACTCTCCATGCTCTGAGCAATTACCTTCAGCAAATGCAGCATGAACTCCTCATCACACAGGAAAGAGAGTCCAGGGATAAATAAAGCCAAACTAAAAAGAAAACAAAGCGATGGTGTTAAATGTGCTTTAATTGTACAGCCTGATGTTTGACTTGTATTCTTTCTTTGTTTATTTTTTGAGACAGGGTCTCAATTTGTAGTCTGGGCTCATCTTGATCTCACTATGTAGCCTAGGGTGACCTTATACACACAGCAATCCTCTTGCCTCATCCTCCCAAGTCCTGGGATTACAGATATGTGCCACTGTGTGAGACTTGGGGTATCAAACCCAGGATTTGCACTTTCTAGGCAGGCACTCCAACCGCTGAGCTACGCTCCAGCCCTTCTTTATATTTTAAATGTATTATCATTTCTCTTGATCTAGAACTTAAAGAAGAGTACAAAATGTGTATAGCTACTTTAAGATGGATCAAGAGAAATTCCAAAAACTATTAGCCAAAACACCTTCATAAAAATATCACAATATTTCCTCTTCAAAATTAACAGGCCACATTTTCCATCACACTTAGCTGGTACTTGTATACATACAGAGCAGTTGTGCAGAAAATGCACTAAGAATTCTTATGCCAAAGCCATAATTGTCAATACCTCTGAATGTGACCATATTTGGAGAACAGATTTTTCAAAAAATAAGATTGTGGTTAAATTAGACTATAAAGATGGGGTCAAATTTCATTTATCTTTTGTCCTTGTAAGAACAGAAAAGGTACATACACACACACACACACACACACACACACACACACACACACAGAGAGAGAGAGAGAGAGAGAGAGAGAGAGAGAGGGAGAGAGAGAGAGAACACTCACAAAAACAGTGGCCACATAAGGACAGAGCGAGAAGGCAGCTACACAAACCCATGAGCGAGGACTCAGAAGAATCCAGTTCAGCTGACACTTTGATCTCAGACTTAGCCCCCAGGGACATAAGAAAAAAATACGTTGTTTAAGCCTCTCAGCCTGTAGTATTTTGTTGGGTAGTTTGGGCAGACTAATACGAGCATTCTTTTGTGAATCAGGGCACCTGGATTAAAATCACACCTATGTCATTCAA
Organism: Ctenodactylus gundi; assembly: GCA_004027205.1. Taxonomy (NCBI): domain Eukaryota; kingdom Metazoa; phylum Chordata; class Mammalia; order Rodentia; family Ctenodactylidae; genus Ctenodactylus; species Ctenodactylus gundi. Next base: position 181,221 of record PVKB01003345.1, on the reverse strand, counting down.
CCCACTCTTTGATCTTTAGAATATCACATTGTCTCTCAGAAGTGCAATTTTCTTCATCAGATGATCTGGAAATAAAACCCTATAAATTGTGTCAAGATGGTACATTTACAAAGCACTCATGCAGGTACACTGCACACGTGGCTTCATATGGGGCTTCTTAATGCACTTTTGGTAATTTACTATCTGGGAGTGGAAGGAGGGGTCAGGATGAAATTTTTTAGCTGCCAAGTGAGCCATAAACATTTATCAAGGCCGGCAAAATACATATGATGGATTCTAAGTGAAAAAGTGATAGTAGGTCTAAGAGATTGTAGGGAAGGATAAAGGATGTGGGTGGAGGATGTGTTTGTAGGTGCCAAGGAAGACCTCCTACAGGTGTGCCTCCTATAGGGTGGGCAAGGTTTGGGAGGCAGAAATGCAGGAAACAGGTTGAGCAATACAGCCATGGAAGCTGGTGGTAGAGATGAAATTTTTTAGGCCAGAGAATGCCGGTGTCACTATGGGAGATGAAGGGTAATGGGCTGCTATCATTTGCCTGTTTACATTTTGGGCAAAGCCTGGCTTGGAAGAGGTTCTTCCCTCTTTAATCTGGAAGATTCCTAAATATGGGCAAAGTGAGAGGGACAGCTAGCTGAGCATGTTGAGAAGCTTGGGCTGCGTCTGTTGTACAGCTGGAACTACGAGAAGGCTGTTGTTTGTGCTACATGATATACGATTGTTGTGGCTTAGGCATAGTTTGTTCCCATGCTTCGTATGCCGGAGGGTTGGTTCTCCCACATGACAGCACTGAGAATATTTTCATCAAGACAAATGCATAGGGAATGTTTGGAAGGTCTAGACACTAAGGCATAAGGCCTCGTGAAAGAGGATTAGGTTGTGGAGGCCCCGCCTTAGGAAGGGATTAATCTTCTCTAGCGGGACTGGGTGAAATCTCAAGGCACTGGATTAGTTCTCATGAAAATAGGTTGCTGCACACCAAATGTGGCTTTCCAGATTGCTCTTTGCTTCCAGGCTCTTGCACACATTTTCCTTCAGCACATACTCACTTACCTAAGGGGGAAGCCATCCTACTATCAGAATGGTGAGCCAACTAAACCTGTTTTCTCTCTGTATTACCCAGCTTCAGGTATTGTGTTGTAACAACACAAAATGCACGAAGACAATGATGATAAAACATGCTCTAAGATAATTAATCTCACAGTATGCTGGAACCATCTGTCAGGAAGACTCGTCAGACACATAAATAGACAAAAAGAGCTCAGTTCTTGTCTCTGGTCCTACCATTTACTACTCATGTGACCTTCAGAACATGCATTCATTCATTTGTTCTTGCATAGGCACCCATTCATAAGGGAGTAATATGTTTTCTGTCTTCCACTTACCTCCTGGAGCAATGTGGAAGTGATGGTGAATAATTACTGGTCTCGTGGATGTAACAGTCTGATGTTAATGATGGAGAAAATACTGGGCGTAATAGGAGTTGTAAGATGCACAAAGCTAGCCTGTGGGATTCAAGGAGGCTTCTGGGGGACATGATATCCCCTAAGTTCTCTGAAATTCCCAGAGTAAAGGGCATCAGGTATACAGCTGAGCACAAGTCTTCATTTTCTTATCTATTAAAAAAGAAAATGAGGGAATGCATCTTACTTGCCTGTTTCATCTGTTTTTTTATGAGTTCAAATAAGGCAAATGTATGAGAAATGTTGGAAACTCTATATGATAAATGATCATAAAGCATCCTACTTTAAAGAAAGAATTGCAAGAACTTGGTGAGGAGAAAAGGCACGGATAAGTCAGAATGGCTTTTTATTTTCACCCTGCCTGAATGAAGCAATTGCATATTTTAAAGTTATTTGAAATTAATTCGTGTGTGTGTGTGTGTGTGTGTGTGTGTGTGTGTGGTGCTAAGGATGGAATCCAGAACCTTCCACATTCTAGGCAAGAGGTCTACATTTATGCTGTACCTTAGTCCCTAAAATTAATTCCTCTGGCTCAAGATGTGACACTTTTTTGTGAGGAAAAGGGCAATGAAAACAAGTTAGGTATATTGACTTGGAGGTGAGATATGAACCTACAGTGGTACAGCAGAGAGCTCAGGCCTAGAAGACAGGACTGAATTCAGAAAAGAGGATCAATGCATGTAGACGTATAATCTTGGAGGAAGATCAGTGTTTAACAAAAGAAATGCAAAAGAGCCTTCCACATGTCATGTTTAAAAACCAATATTAGAATGCTGAAATTTCAACCCGCAGTTGGAGACCTGGTAGGATGGCTGCTGGCTCTTTTGGTCCATGAGGGGCACAGTTCTGAGTCATGGAGTGTGGGGCATGTGAGCAACAGGGAGACCATAAGCCATAACCCTAGTGATAGGCACAGGGAATCGGTGGACAAAGATTTGCCGGCTACTGATTTCGGGATTGTGGGTGGGAAGAAGAAAGCAACTGCCTGAGCCTTGGGAAAACCCACACTTGGTGGGCAGAAGTAAAGAAATAGTTGAGGATGATGAAAAAAACATTATAAATAGACATCCGTGGCGTAGCCTGAGATGCGTGCAAGGAGGTCTGCTCTGGCCCCTCTTTAAGCCAAAAGGGTGGGGGTATTCGTTTTGTTCTAGACAAGACCTGTTTACAGAGGGGAGGCATAAAAGGAAAAGACTTTGGAGGAGAACCGAGCTCCTTGCAAGGCCTGGGCCGAGTGCACATTCTGATGCCTTTTGTTGGAGACATTTCCAATTATTTAATGTTTGAATCTAATGACTTCCTTGATTTAGCAAATCAAAGACTTTTTTTTCTCTCAAGGGCAAAATACCTTCATTTTATTTTCTTCTCCATAATTAAGTAATTTCTTAATTAGTAATGTTCAACTTATCCAATCTGAAATGACATATTTTATTGCTTTTGATAAAAGCTCTGTATGCACGGCCCCCGCCCGGTGGCGGAGAGCTTGTTGCCTGCTCTCCTGTGTCCCCAGCCCGCCCGAGCTCCCCCTCCTCACTCTTCCTCACTCTCAGAGAGAGATTAGGCATCTCCAGCAGTTTGCCCTGAGCTGCGGGGGGAATCCAGCTGTGTCATCGCACACTGTCTGGCTGCCTGGTGGCTGTAATTAGCATAAAGGAATTTTTCCTCTGAGGAGTTTTGGCACCATGGCATTATGCCTGGTGGGCAAACTTACTTTGGGTCTTTCTCACCTGGCAGATAGATGCCGAGGGAGCCTGGGCTGGGGCCTCAAGTGCTTGCACCTGGGGCTGGGCTGAGCCCAGGGCTGCAGGGGGCACAGCTCTTTGCCTGCCCTTGTACTATTTTTGTACATTTATTTTTTTTTTTCTCTGCTTGTCAGATGTCACTCCCTGTAAACTGACTTCAGACTACAGAAAGTGGTAGGGGTCCAAGTGAGGGCTAATCTGGATTGAGCTGAACCTTGCATCTAAGCATCGTGACTGTTCATCCCAAGGGTGTCACATCTACCATCAGCTGGCAATCAGTGGTAGCTGCCTCCTCAACCAAGCAACTCTGTCCACCAGCAAGCACTTGCTGACGCAGGGTTAAGTCCTAGTAGCCCATCATAAGTTGGGAATACCATAAATCAATATGGCTAATTTGCTAATATACTGAACATCGTAATTTAGGCCTGCCCACCAGAAGCAAGCCCTGGACACTCACATTCTCTTGTGGTTGGACAAAATCATCATCAGTGTCTTTTTAATGGCAAAGTATCAACTAGCCAGTGTACACACACAGATGGACATTTCATAGGCACAATGGGCTGTGAAAACACAAAATCCCGAAATGCTGGCATCACAGTACACTGTAGGGGCACGTTCTTTCTCCTCCTGGTGGCAGGGCTGGTGGGAACTCACTGTTAATTGCAAGCCAGGGAAAGGGCAAAATTCCAAATTCCTAAAATAGTTTCTTCTAAATTTTTTAAACCGTTTTTGTAACATCAGAAGTTTGAAAAATGTAAAATTGAGTACCGATGGTCCATGGCATGAGCTCTGACATATAAACTAGAGAGGGTGGCCTCTGTAGGGACGTCAGAGTCCCAGGGAAGGCCACGCTGAGGTGCAGCTCCAGAGTCCCCGCAGCAGGGCTCTTTTTCACTGTAGATGTGTGAGTTCGGCCATCTTCAATTACTTGGCTGGAGACCGGGGCTGGCGGCCCGCTCCCTTCTGCCAGCTGCCTTCCCTGATCCCCTTCTCTTCCTTAGTTTCTCTGGCGGAAGGTTGGAGAAAGGTAATTCTCCAGCATCCCAGTGAGGCACAATTAATGTTGAAGTACTAGAACAATGCTGCCGGCCTGTGACAGACTTTGAAATCTCCAGATGAAAGGCTCACAGAAGTACAGCAGGCTGTTACTAGCATTTATGTAGCATATTTCATCTTCAAAGCACTTTGCAAATATTACCTAATGAACACAGAACACATCTTTGCCCCCACTTTGAGGACGAGGAGGGGCAGCCTGTGATGGCAGTGTGGACTTAAATTGAAACACTGTCCCACCACGTGGAGGCAGAGGAAGTGCGTCTCTCAGTGGCCGTCTTTGATTTCCTTACGGAAGCTGCCCCACCGCCAGAGGAGGAGGCTGCACTGTTCCTGTGTTGGATGGGACTCAGAATCAGAGCCAGACTGTCCTGTCCAATGCACATACAATGTGAGCCGCACATGTGATTCTACAGTGACTATAGACACATTTTAAAAGGAACAAGTGAAATTAGTTTAAATATGCATTTAACACAATATATTCCATGTATAATTTGAAGAAACTATCAACATAAATTTACTAATAAGTAATTTTTTTCTTTTTGCTATTATATCTGTGAAACGAGGGCCCATCGTGTATTGAGAGAACATCTCAGTAGGGAGCAGTTACTTTTCAAGCACCCAATAATGTCATATAGACAGTGGTCACTGGCCAAAACAGAGCACACTGAGCCTACTCAAAGGGAAGGAATCCTGGGTACTTGGTTCTGTTGACTGGGTTCATGGCTCACAGAGCAGGGTCATTCATGATCAAGTGTACAGTCTATAGTCAGACAGAGATAACATTGAATCCTGATTCAGAAATGCTAGCTGTAAACAGAGAATGCATTACTTAATCCATGTGAGTTCAGTTTCTCTGTTTCTAGTAGAGAAGAAGTGCTACTAACTCCAGTGCTACAGTTTGTACAAGGATTAAAAGATGTTGCTTTTGCTTCATACTTAGTATAGTGTATAGCATGTTATACTAATACAATAAAGAGTCATTATTATCATGTAAACAGAGCAAGCTTTTATTTCAAGGCCCCAGCTCTGTCTCATCCTCCATGGACACCAGATACACCATACTTCTCATACTTCGTCTGTTCCAGGATGAGTTTCGGCAGTGAGGAGACAGATCAGTGCCCTCAGCCTTGAGCCATGTATCAAGCCACGGTCTGTACTGTCCACATGGAGGGAGCTCTTATGGTGCCACAGGGCTTGGAGACAGGAGTAGTAAGGGAGGCCTGGGGACTCAAGGTCCTTGCTGCCAACTTAGGGTCATGTCTGCAAACGTCTTTTCTTCTTTGATTACATTCTGTTGCCTGGCTCTTCAGAATATTAGGTCCTCTATGACTCTTGCCCTACTTCAGCCTGATACCTTCCCTACAACATGTCTGAAGGTCTTGTGTTCCTGACTTTTTTATCCCACTCCCATTCGTCTTGAATGATACTCTTCTGACTCTTCAATTGATAGATCCTGCATTAACTTAATCCTGGCCCCTGTAACACCTCCTTTCACTTTTACTGTTCATAGTACAGCAATTGGAACAACGCATCTGTGTCTCAGCAAATATTCAATGAACGCTTGTTGAGTTCACAAAGAATTGATTCAATGACAAAAGAATGGAGGGCCTGGCTATCAGGAGCATGCGGGCCCTATCCTTCCCCTACACGTCCACAACCAGGGTGCTGTGAACCCTCTTATCCTCAGCTCAGCCTTTCTAAATATTGTCTTTTCCAGCATTTGCTGCTTCGTAATACTCTTTCCAGAGGGAAGTGATGATAGAAATGTAAGCTGGCCCTAATTCAAAAGCATTACCTCTGGAGACACCTTTAGACATGCTGGATAGCATTTCTTGAAGCTTCTCATCTCAAAAATGATGAAACCCTAGAAATTCTGACGTATAGGGAACTGCTATAGCTTGAATCTAAAATATCTTCCAAAGGCTTGTTAGGTTGTGGAATCTTTAAGAGGTGGAGCCTAGTGGGGGCCTTACATGCCTAGGGGTGTGTGTTAGAAGGAAACCGTGATACTGTGCCTTCTTTGCTCTCTGTTTGGTACCTGATGTGAGATGAACAGGTCTCCCCTGCCCCACAATGCTTTTGTGATGAGCTTCCTCACCACAGGCCCACAGCCACTGGACCAATCAGGCATGACTGAAACCTCCAAAACTGAAACAAAATAAATCTTTCCTCTTGTAAGTTGATTATCTCAAGCATTTTTTAGTGACCAGAAACACAGGTGCCTTCTTATCAGACTTGTCTGGTGTTCCCTGCCACGGCCAAGACTACAGGCACATGGTCCTGTCTGGTCCTTGCCTGGTTCTCCACACAATTTCTGTTAGCCTCTGAATTAATTAACCACACACAACCTTGGCCAGAAACTTACATATAAGTGAATAAGGGAGTCCCCGATGGCCCTCTATTTAAGGAGGAGCAAAAAGAGTCATTGGGGAGACTGCTGAGCCAAGGTTCAATTTTTTGACACCTTGATCTCTTGTAGCTCTGGCAGGCAGCTGCATGCAACGTGTTCTGGCTTTTTCCAGTGTCGAGTAAGCAGCTTGCTGCTGGTGCTGACCCACCACCCTTCCCTACGCCTCACATTTGAGTTGAATGCGTTTGACTCCTTCTCTCTTGTCTTTCTCTTCCCCTCCTGCTTTCTCGATTTCTTTCTTGTACTTTACCTCCCTGCCTTTGTTCTCGTTCCTCCTTCCTCCTGTGTAAATGTCTGGGCCAAGGGTTGCATCAGTAACTGCCTTCTTCATAAGAGAGGGAGTGGATGGCAATAGAATCAATTATCCAGAGGGTTCCAAGTGTCTGATCAAGTGATCCATCTTAGGCCCTTTCTGAGGTTTTCCAGCCTCCAGGAACTGCCTTTGGGAAACTAGTTGGAAGAAAACACAAAAGCACTAAATGCAGCTGACCAATTGTGCAGAACTATGTGTAGGAAACGATAGTGTGGTTGGGTGGGGATAGGGATTCTCTGCGACCTCTGAGGTGGCCAGCTAAAGCTGCAGAGCCCCTGAAGCATGAAATTTGATTACCCTTATCTTGGTGCACAGCTCCGATACTGCTGTCGGTCATTCAATTACCCAGCAACCTCTACAAATGTCTGCAGCAGCTACTCGCACAGCGTTAGCGCGGAACGTGCCACCTTCCTGGAGCTGTACCTCAGGGATGGTAGCAGACCGTCTGCACCATGGAGATGGGCTTGGCCGGAGATGCCACTGGGCTCTGATTTCTCTCCCTGCTCCTAAGTGTTTCTATCAAATGATTGAATGCTCCTTTGCTACTTGTAAGATTTTTGTCAACATTTCTTTCAGATCAAATAGCATTTAGAAATGGCTTGAAGAGATCCCAAGATGCTTAAGGAGTTTGGGGAATAAAATCACACGTGTACACACACACACACACACACACACACACACACAGACACGGCTGAAGAGCTAGCATAATTTGACTTGGAGACAATGACTGAGGAGTGATTAAATAAATGTCTTCAACTGTGTGGAGAGGCTCAGGAGGAGGTAGATGACCCCTCGCCGTGACCAATACCTTAGGCAGAAGTAAGGCTGAAGGGTAGACATGGAAGTTACACAGAAAGATCTGGTCTGCACAGCCTGAGGACCCAGTTACAGTGTGGGCCCTAACGTCTCAAGTCGTTGTGTGAGCCTGGGTACATCTTTTTGCTGGGAGCTCTATGCTGGATGGCCTGTTTTACTTCCTGCATTTTTGCTTTTGCTGACTAGTGTGGCCCTTCCTTGAGACACGAGAAGCTGCTAAGTAATTCCTCAAAAGTCTTTTTGGGGCAGTTTCCAGAGATGTGGTTATTATACCAAAAGACAAGAACTGGATTTTGTTGTGTATATAGCAAACTGAAAGAACCGGATCTGCTTTCATTGATATGGGCACGAAGTCAACAATTTTAATGTATGTTCTTACGATCATATTCCTTTTATCTCTCTGTAGTTGGGAAACATCTATTTTGCATAGGCTAACCCCCTGTCAGTTAATGCACATGCTGTTTGAGTCTGTAAGCACTGGGATCATCGAACACATCCTGGAACACATGAACAGAGGCTGAGGGCCTGTTTTTGCTCTGAGGCTCGTCACAATGTGGCAGGATAGTATTCTGGGTCAAAGAACAAACTGGGCATCCTCATTTCATCACAGATAGGGAACAAAAATAATTTCCTCTACCTTTGTAAATTCTTCACTGGAGTTCTATGAATTCAGCCAACGAGAGGCAAAATAACAGGCAAAAAGTATACAAATTTTGATGGTACCATTTGTATGTGACATTGGAGTATTCATAGAAAAAAATGAAAACCCCAAGAAGCATTTAGACCTAAGAAATCATTTTAACAACGATCAATAAAATCTGCACATGTGATAAGACAGTGGAAAAAGGTTTGGCCTCTTAGTGGTAAGCTCTATATGACTAGGGACTACATGCTGGAAATTAATGGAAAACAAGGTTATTTAAGTTGGTTTGTGTGTATCGATTGATTTTGGCATTGACTCTTATCTCTGGCAATATATTCTTTGTGGTGCAAGGAGGACATTTTCAAGCAAGAAATTTATGTCCTGTTTTTGGACAGACATGGGAAGGCCCCTTTCTACCTTAGTTGTTTTCCAATTGCCTGCAGCTCAAAATAATCAGTAGACCAAAGTTCCATAGTTGAGGATGGCATGGGACCAAAGTAATATTTACTTGAGGATGGCGTTTTTGACTCTCATCACATCTTTTTTACCAAAGATGGTTTAGTGCCTCTGCTCCCTGGTCAGCAGGTTCAGCACATCTTTTGGTGCACAATTTCTCTTGCGATACTTCAACAAATTTGTTATTATTCTTTTGAAAAGAAACTTAGCTGCCACATAATTTGAGTGGCACTTACAAGTTTAAAACTATTCTTGGCTACCTGCAAGACTTGGCTGGAGAAAGACCCAAAAGACTAGCCCAGCACCCAGGTACTATGACAACGGAAGCAGGTGTTATTTAGCTGGAGTTGAACAGCACCCCTGATGCAACTCCAGCCACAAAGGCAGTATATCCTAATTAACTGCAAATGCCTTGCCCATAAACCTGTCAGCACCAGGCTCTAATGTCTGTACTTTTAATGATGCATTTGATTAGGAGGTAATTTTATTCACTTGGTGGCAGTCAGACCTGTTTGACACAGGTCTCTTTCCCCACCTTTTCTCTCCTACTTGAAACATCTATGAAATAATGATATTCAAAACTACCTATAAGTGAATAAATACATCTATAAGATCAGTATCACCATGTCTCTTTGTCAACATCACCTTTGCATGTACCTACAAGGCTGTGTTATATAGTGGGATTGACCAAAGAGTGTGTTTCTCTTATCTTTTATGAGATCTACACCTGGAATCCTTTTTTACATCCTGATACTCTCTTGATTTTACACCAAGTGTTAACAATAGATGTGGCTTTGTAATGCATCATGTTTTACAAATCAATTCCTTGTCCATTCGTGTCACATCTCAGAACAAACTTGTGAGGTAGTCACACCTCTGGTAAAAGAAAAGAAACTTGAAGATCTTGTCATCTAGGCTAGGAACACAGTCATTCAGTTAGAGATTTAAAGGGAAGGCCCAGACTAAACTCAGTGCTTCCTCTACTCCATCATTCAACTTCTCTTCAAAGAGAGGAGACTTTGGAAACCAAGCTTTGAGAATCCTGTGCACTGCAAATCTGTGCACTGGTTGGAGGACATTTAAGAGCCCTGGGGTTGGGACTCAGGCCTCAGGACTATCTGGGGTGGCCCACATGACCAAATATGTTAGTCAGCTCTCCTGTCACTGAGACACAATACCAGATGACAATGTAAAGGAGGAGACACTTAATTGGGCTCACTTGGGGGTTTTAGTCCATGATTCACTGGCTCCAGGGCAGGGACATCAGAGAAAAAGGATATGGTGGGGCAAGTCTGCTCTGTTCATGGTGGCTAGGAAGCTCAGCAGGAGAACATACTACATATATACATACACATTATCCATATGTGGAGGAGAATTGTGCAAAGGGATTTATTAGGTACGTTCACAAGAGCAGAGGAAGGAAGAGTCCCTTCACGATGGCTGTCTGCAGACTAGAGAGCCAGAGGATCCAGTAGTTGCCCAGTGCAGGGAACTGGAAACACAAAACAGAAGGGATTAAGGACACAGCACCATCAGTCCAGACCTGAGGCCCTGGGAGCTCCTGGGGAATCGCTGGTGGCAGTCTGCTTGGAACATCTGAAGAAAGTAGAATCTGATATCCACCAGTGATACCAATATAAAAAGATTCACCTATCTAAGCAGAATGGATCTTTGTAAATGCACGCCAACTTTCTCCTTATTCCATCCAGGCTACAAGCCCACTGGATGGTGCCAGCTGTGAGGGGGCGTCTTTCCACTTCTTGGCTGGCATATCTGCCAATCTCTTGCTGAGTATCTCTTCACCAGTCGAGTTGACATATCACAATAGTCATAAGCTAAACAAAGGCCCTGGCTTCTAGTGAATCAAAGAGCCGTAGTGACCTTGCTTTGCGCCTCTTCCTCCTTCCCACCACCTCTACCTTATTCTCGTGATGGTGATGTGGGGTCCCCTCCAGGCAGGATCCGGAGCGTCCTGCCTGGTGTATGCACCTCACTCTACTGTCTTTATCCTTCCCCTTGCTCCTTTTCCTCCTCCTCTTCCCCTCTCGACAGTTTCCTCATTTGTTGCTAATAGCTGATGCTCACTGAAGGTTCACTCGTTGCATGCACTGTACTGTGTCATGTCATTGAACCCCCCCCCCCCCCATAATGTAGTTATGGTTGGTGCCTGCAGAGCGCACCACGACCTTAGCAGGTTCCGCGTCTGGCTTGGGGTCACAGAAATGGAAACTGGTCTCTGCAGTCTGACCTCAGATGTCTCCATCATAGCACATTGCGAGAAGATGCCTGTTGTGCTCAGCCTGAGCCAAGTCTATGGGAGGGGCCCAAAGAGAAGGAAGAGGAAGATTTCGACTTGGAGCCCCAGAAGAACAGCTCAAATTCCAACTGAGTAAACAGGCACTTGTCCACCTGAACACTATCCATTTTCACTGAAGTATCCTAAAAATCCTACAGAGTGAATTTATTGAGCTTCATTGTCCAAATCTGCCCCCTTTTAAATTAAAGGTCAAAAAATGTAAGTGGCTTAGATTTGTGAAGAGATTGGATCTCAGGTATTAGGACCCAATTCCTAGTCTTTTCTGTACTCATCAAGAGGTGAGGAAGAGAGTGGCTTGCTATTGCTGTCTCCCTGGAGCTTGACTTCTGTTCTCCAATATTCCATCTTCAGCTATTCTTTGGACAGTGGCTTGTATTTCTAAGAAATTTTTATTTGTTGGAAAATCCTGTAGGTAGCATGTCAGAGCAGAGAGAAAAGAAAGAGCTCATGACCTGAATGGCTTTGCAGGTGTCTCCCCTCCTGGTGGTGGTGTTTGCCGCTAGCCGGGGAACTTGAAGTCTGGGGGCAGACTGCCCCTGATTGTTAAGTCTGCTTGCATATGTGGAGAAAGTCTGCTGTCCATCCCCTTTGGTCCTGACAGAGGCAGATTGTGAATCACAATCAAAAGCTCTTAGATGCACTTCCCCTTTTCCTCTCCCTTTCCTTAATTCAGGCTGTCCACATTTCAGAGACTATAAGTTCCTAAGTGCCCGGTCACCAGAGCCAAGGCACTGATGAGGTGAGACACGAGTGAACAGCATTTTGTAAAAATGGACAGCCTCGGGAAACGGGCTCTAGCTGACACCGCATAAGCTTGAATGGAGTGGCCAGCTGAGGTCGGATGAGGAGCTGCAGGCTGGCTGCTTTTATGATGCCTTGGATCCTGTGCAGTCAATTAATGGAGCTATGGCTGCCAAGTATTTTAGCCATGTGAAATGCTAGATGAGTGTGTATTAAAAATAATGATCTCATAAATGAAGCAGGTTGGGGTCTGGTGGGAGGTAGGAGGGACTTCGGAAAAGCCACTTGCCTCAGAGCATTGCCTGTTGGTCAGGTAGATCCTGTGTCCCTTCCTGGTCCAGAAGGAAGCCAAGAGGGAGAGGAGAGAAAGGAAGGAGACAGTGCTGCTGCCTCTCTAGCCCCAGGATGAGTGGGTGAGCGTGCTCACAGGCTCCACATCGCGGGCATAGTGCCCACATCTGCCCCGCCACCTTCACAGACCACCTTCTCCAAACTACCATGTTCTCCGTACATGCTCCCTTTTTCACGTCACTTGAAAAATTGTGTTTATAGGGGCAGAAGGAAATTTCTCTCCAGCCTCTGAAGTTCTGATAATTTGAGTCTGAAAAACAAACTGATAATAGAAGGTAAAAGAGAAAAAGCACAGGAATTCATTAATATGCATACTCCCAGGAGTCACACCAAGTGTGAAACTCAAAGACAGGACAGATGGTTGAACCTCAAAGAGTCTCTTCATAGGGGAGCTGTAGGTGGTGTTACCCCGACACAATCTTGTTTTATGTAGTTGACCTAGTGAAATTTCTACTTCACATTAAAAGTGTGAAGACAACGTGCCTTGAGTCAGAGGTCCCTCTTCAGGTGGATAACCAAAACCAGTTGAATTTAACCAAGGCGGCCACTAAAGTTACTGCAGGACAGTCGCTAACTCATTATTACCCCACCTGCATGAGACCTGGCCCTTCCCCTGCATCTCTTGGCCAGCAAGAACCATACAAGGCGTGAAAGGAGATGGCGCCTAAATTCCCCCATGTCTCTACCCAGCCCTGAATAAACACAAGGATCCCTTCCTCTTATGACACTAGGCCTCCCCTTTATTTCATTTACTCTATAACTTCCCAACCCTCAAAGGGCTGAGCAGTTGAATTGTGAGTTTAACTTCTGTTCCTCCTGTTCATACCCATAAACGCAAGTCTCCTTCCCTGCTTCATCAGTGTTCGGTACTGTTATTGGTCCCACAATTCCAAGAGGGAAAAAGAATGCCATTTAGGTCAGCAAATGGGAAGAATGGGGCTGCTGGCAATTTGGAAGAGAGGGAATGATTGTTAGGAGAAATAAGTGAGCCTAAAAAGAACAGCAGGCCAGGGCCCGGGCTCTGGCGCAATGGCTCCTGTCCTCCTTTTTTCTGTAATCTTCTAGAGGACGAGCCATCCAGGTAGCTGGGGGAGTTTCAGAGCATTCTCCTGGCTCAGGAGGGGCTTGAGTCATTTCTTATCGCTATGACATGATATCTGATATCCACAACTGAAAGGCGGGGAGGTTGATTTTAGCTCACGGTTTCAGAAGGTCGCAGCCCATTCATGGCTGGTTGGCAAAGGCAGAAGGGTATGGTGGAGGCCTACCTAGAGAAAAATTGTCATCTCATGGAAGCCAGAAAATGGCAAGTGAGGAGGGCAGAGCTAGAGAAGGAGGCATAATGCCCAGGTCGGACCCCAGTGACCCCACTTCTGACCAGGCCCTGCCTCAGAACAGCACAAGAAGCCACCGATAGGTTTGTCTATGGATACCTTTAGCTCCATGATGTAATCACGTCACAAACACTGGGGTTTTCTGGGGCACTCCAGATTTGAACCATGACGGGATGGAAAGATAGGCTGTGGTAGGAGGGGCTGGAAGAAGGTCAAAGAGTCTGGTCTCCTTCAGGTGAGAGCCAGCAGCATGCCCGTCACACAGAGGGCACGGTTTCCTTGCATACTTTTGCATAAGTCTATTCAGTTCTGCGATCACTCAACAGGAGATGACAAAACTCAGCCTTGGGAGCATGGTGAATGGAAATATAAAACAGGATGCATCAGGAGACCATTTGTTGAAAATCTTATGAATTAATCACCTTTTTCTAAGTCTGGCTAAAAAAATCTTAGCAGGTCTTTTTTTTATTTAATAGTATCAAATTGTTGTCTTACATACTCCGGTAAGAATAGCTGCATATAGCAGAGCTCAGAAGAGGAGGAAAGATCTGTGTTCGCACCTGCCCGTGTGTATACATACACAGTATACCTTGTTGGGAACTGTATTAGCTCCATATAGTAAAGACTTAGGGCCGGTCTGGGAGGGCTTCCTGGAAGAGAAGAGAACAAATCTTTAAAGGATGCCAGAGTACACATTCAACATGTAGGTATTGGGGTCAGACCTGCCCTTCCGTAATGAAATACATTTTAACTTGCTCCAGCCTACCTGCTAACAGCAGATGTAAGAAATACAATTAAACAGGCCCAGCTGGCTGGCTCTCCTGGGGTGTCCTGTGGCCATGTGACGTTGGCTTTCCTTCCCTGCCCCTGCTTCTGTGTTGGGCCTGCAACAAAGTAGAGATGAAACCCCTTTTCAGCTTGCTGGATTTTTTTTTTTTTTTCTGGATCGGAAGTTCTGAAAAAGCTTGCTGAGAGCCAGGAGGCTCCTCTGGGACCCTGGGTACGGTTTTAAATTGAGACCTCAGCACATGAGGGTTTTGCCATACCTGCCAAGACTTGGCTTCAGGAAGTTGAGGCTGCTGCTTTAAACTGACTCCCCCTCCTGCTCTGCTCCTCCTGGCCCTGCTTGGGCAGAGGATCAGAGATATTTTAAAGTGACAGATTTAAACAGCCTCTGTGTGCGGTGTAATCATTTTTCCTGTGCAGCCTCCTGGGCTCGTGCTGAGGGGCCCTGCAGGAGCCAATCTCCTTCCATAAATTCGCGAGAAACCCCATGCTGCCCAGCAGTGCAGGCAGCAGGAGGGGCTGCCCCCGTGGGCTCAGGTGGCAAGACTGAGTGCTTGGGGAGAGGGAGGCCTAGCAGGGCACTGGGTCCTGGGAGCATCAGGCACACCCTGACACTGCTGCAACCCCACAGGCAGCTCAGGGCCAGCCCATGACCAATGCTGAGTGGACTCTGTGTGTAAACCGGATGCTGCAGGTAGGATTCCATATCCACAACGTACAGCAGAAAAGAAATAAAATCAGAAGCCAACCAGAGGGCATCTAGTTGTTTCAGGTATTGGTTTTGCTTAACGTTCCCCAAGGTTGAGCAGAACAAACCTCAGTGTGCAGGTCTCCGCCATGCAGGCTGTTTCTGTCTGTACAATGGGGCCTTCTATATCTGCTGCGCTCACCTTGGAGTGCTGCTCACCGGAGCCTCGAGCACCTGCTCCAAACACATTTTGGAACACAGCATTATACAAATGAGTGGGAGTGTGCAGTGGCCGCGACGGCAGAAACGGGAGTCAGTGACTGGGGAGGCGGATTGCCTAGGTCGGTGTCCTCACACCGTCAGAGCGAATGCCTGTCTGTCCCGCACACGCGCTCCGAGTCAGCATAGTCTGCCCCCCGAGTCTGCGAGCTCTACATTGCAGATTCAACCACTGGCAGATGAAAAATAGCCCCCGAAACACATGTCTGGATTTAGAATATACAGGCTCTTTTGTCATTAGTTCTTAAAAAATAATATTACATGATTTCAAATGATTATAATGTATTTGGCAAATCATTAAATCTAGACATGATTTAAAGTACCTGGGAGGATGTGCGTCAGGTGGACACAGGTGCTGTGTCGTCTTAAATGGGGCATTTAACATCACGGCTTCTGGCATGTGCTGAAATTCTGGAACCAAACACTTGCTGGTCCCAGGAGTCAACTGAACTAGGATCAGAAATGAGACATTGACACCCCAAGGGCAAAGGTCTCCCAAGGAAGGCAGAGGCCCCCCTGTGTGGTTGCACGGCCTGGCCAGAGCTCCAGGCACAGGACCTGGGGTCTGGCTGCCAGTGGATGCAACCTAGGAGACTGACACCAAGTGTGTCCCTGCCTGGTCTGGAGCCTGGCCCCGGTTCCCTGAGCACATGGCCACGGAGCTCAGCTCCCACACCTCAGCAAGTCTCACATTCGGGCATTAAATCCAGTTCTCTCTGGTGGAAGCTGAACTCACTGCTCCTCCTAGTGAGGAGAAAACCAAGCCTGGGAGAGGCTGCCGGCCTGTCCCCTGGCTGCTTTGCAGATGCCCTTTGTGCTGGGGGCCACAGCATTTCCAGACAGAGCCCCGGGCAGCCCAGCCTGAAGGGAGGAAGAAAGAGCTCCCTTTATTTTTCTTCCTTTGCTTTAAAATCCTGTGATTTCCTGAGCAATTCTGAGGTTTCTGGCTGTAGTTCACAGCCACCGGTATATTTTAAACTTTCAGTATTAAAGATCACAGCAGGAAGAAATGAAGTCCCGATTCGAATAAGCCAGGTGCCTTCTTGAGACACGTGGGACTCGTGTCCCCAACAAAACTGTACCTTTTTTTTTTTCAAACTGGGAAACTGGGTGACAGCAGTCCGTGGGCCTGCCACTGGAAGTAGATGCATTTGTGAATTTTAATGTCCCATTTGTGGCGACAACCTGGCAAAATCAAGAGGATGGAGAGACTCGGGTGCACAGCTGACAAATGATGTCTATGCTAAGACGACCCCGGATGCAGACGGTGCCTCTGAGGCGTCCCTGTGGCCTGGTGCAGCATGGCTGGCGTGGATTCCAGGGCTCCACAGATGGCACAGGTGCTGTTCTCCCAGGGACCGCTCTGGGGTGTCAGTGGCACCCAGACCGAGGAGAGCACAGAGGGCTGTGCAGGTGACGGTTCTGTGAGGGTGGCTGTCCTGCACACGTGTCTCCTTGAGATACGTCTGAGCTGACACGGCCGCATCAGCCAGTGTAAATTTCTCTCCTCAGATACAATAATTTAACTGGAATTGATAAAATGAAATATATTTTGGAATCAGTGTCTATCCCAGTGAGATTGGATCACGACAAGAATACATTGAGTTCTGAATGCCTAAGTATGGTTCACAGGGACTGGCTCCCTGTCCCCACTCTTGGCTGCTCATGGGACTTGCTGTTGTTAATGGAGTTGGATTGGGCTTCTCCAGACTGTGAGGATTGTTTATCCCAAATTCTCCCCCTCCCTCTCTCCCCAAAGCAGAGCGGCCATATATTAGCGTCTGCGACCCCTCAAGATCCTTGTGTAAAAGACAAAAATGAGTTGGTCCCATTAGCTGATTTTACTGGTGAAGGAGAAGGTAATGGATTCCAGGCTTGCTTGTCACTTGATTTAGCTGTTAAAATATTGCACGTGATTGCCCTAGATATATTCCTGTTGCTGCTGTCATGAGATGGATGTGTGCAGGAAGGGACACTGGCTGCCCTCAGAGGTTACCACTTGTGAAATACCCAGTTGGTTCAGGGAAGAAGGCCACCAAGTCAAAATGTAACTCACTTGGGAATACAAGAGTGAGGTCCAGAGAGAAACTGTCATCTTCTTTTCTCATTGTGACCATCACCATTTGAGTGTTCCAAGAGAAAGAGCTTTGTCCTAGCCAGGACAAAGGACCACCCCCTCCCAAATGAACACAGGCAGAGACTGTGACCTTTCAGAGCTACAGGCTGTGGTCCTGTGAGAGTTACAAGGCTGAAATGTTAATTATCATTGTTATCAAATAATATTTCGACTTTGTTTTTGACTAACCCATCAGCATCCCTGTTAAGATCAATAGCTCCTCCCTACAAATGTTCTAAATTTACTTAGCTATAACTGAAGGTAGGTTTTTCTTTATTGTCCTCGCAGAGGTGACAGAATCTTTATAAATCTGAATATGTGAGCCTGGATAATTTCCTTGCTCTCTGCAGATCTCAGTTCTTCTGTGGTGGCTCTTTGTTCGGCAAAGGCCCCCAGCTCCTTTCTTGGGGACCTTTTAGCCCTACAGTGCTGACTGAAGCCACATTAGCAGCAGCTACTTGGCAACCAAATCAATCCTTCTATGTTTTCTCTTCTCCGATGGTTTTACGAATCTTTCCAAACTCAGGGTGAAGCCAGAGGCCAGAATCTCTTCTCTGCTGGCTCCATCCAGTGACTTGACCTTGACATCAGAGTATTTTTCATTCATAAATAGCAAAAATGCATGATTGCCCAATAAATAAGAGAATCTTCACTACTGTGGAAATTTCCCCACCAAGCTGAGTTCTTATTTGTGTCATGATTATAACAAGAATAATGTGTGTTTATAGAACACTTCATGCCCCCCAAGTACTCCATGGCTATGCTAATTAGGCAGCCTGTTGACACGTTCTAGAGAGATGACACCAAGCGCTTATTTCAACTCTTCAGTGCCATGCAGCTTAGAAGTATCTCTCAGCTTGAGATGGAAGGTCAGAGAGGAGATGCGGGAAAACCAGCAAGGCCAGATCAGGAGGATGGTTCAGCCTGGATTCCACCTACATGTTAGAAATGTGATACTTGATCCAAATCCTGTTGGAGTGTGTGAATCAAAAGTTAATTCCTGGGAGGTCCTCATTTGTACTTTTATTGCTCTATTTACATTTTATGAAGCCATCTGGTATCATTAATATGTTCAAAGTCAGTTTAATTTTATTTGTATTTTTACCACAAAAGGAAAAATCCTACCCTTGAAAGCCTAGGAAGGAAAGGGGAAATGTTAGATGAGCTCTTTGGACTCCGCAAGGCAGGATGTGGGCTTTCTGGGTTCTGCCTACTCTTTTGCATGTCTCATCCCTTCATCCCTTGGAGGGAGGCTTGGCTCTCTGCACCGAGGGTTAATCTGCATCTCTAGGATGTACCCAACTTGTTAGGACTGGTGCATGACAGGCCAAAGAACAGTGGGACAAGCCCACCAGCTGCCCTTCCAGACACTGAGCCACAGTGAACCTGTCCAAGCCCTCGCTGTCTCCAGCAAACCCATCTGCAGGGCTGTCCCAGGAGCCACACACATGGATGGAGCCTACAAGCTATGTTGTTCTTTTTTCTTGTTCTGTGTCCTTAGGACACAGCTGAGTGATCCCCTCGGAGGTGGCTTAGGGAGGCCAGAAACCAGAACCGGCCACTCTTGGCTCAGGGACTAACTAATGGCAAGATGCTCTTTTCCGATCTCTACCCAAATCATGCAGCTGCTGGAGGATTACAGAGCATTGGACCTTCTCATTTTCATTTTAAATGTTATCTCAGCTGGGCAGCTCTTGCAAATGAGCCTCGCCTCCTCCCCTTCCTCCCAGTTCCTGCAACCACCACCAGGCTCTCTACCCAAGTATGCTCTGGCCAAAGCTGGGCCTTTGAGGGGTGCGCATGGACTAAATTGTGGCTTACTGGCCACACTGGTAGTGTTCCCAGATCGAGTTCCTCTGGCTTAACACTTGGATGCGAATGAGAGGGGCTGCTGGGTCAGATGTAGCCAAGGAAGTGCCTCGCCTTCAAAACCTGCGTGGCAGGAGTCATCCTCACAGGGATGCTGTCCTCAGCTAGCCCCCTGGCCTATAGGTAAGGCAAGGGAAAGCAGGGATGCTTTCTCATTTTTGAATACAGTGGAAACATCATTCAGCTACAGAAAAACTTGTACTTTATAACTGCTTCCCATCGTGCCCTGCAGGGTTCAGCAGCACAAAACAAAAGCTCTTATTGATGGTGCAGAAGCCGGACTGGTCTCCTTTCTCTAAGTGCTCCTGGTGCAGTTTCTTCCCTCTGACCCCTGTCCCCACACTTTTCCCGACTCTGCGTGCACCCGATCCATTTTTTTTCTCTCCATGAGATATGAATGGAGAAAAAGAATCTTTGAATAAGAACAATAAATGAGTAACAAAAAACAAAGCAGAGTACCATGCCTGCTCAGTGGTTTCTACTAAGAGCTGCAGTCAGTTGAGACCCAGGAGAACGTTCGGTCCTTCCTCTCCTATGCCCTGGTCTGCCCTGTTTCTCTCCTTCACTGAGAACTGGTCACATAGCGCTTTCCAGCATGGATCGGGCTCACACCTAAAGCCATTTCCACATCTAAAGTGATTGCACGTGGTGGTGACTGAAACTGTTTTTAAGCCAGGGAGCTTGTGACAAGGCACCGGATACAGGGGAGCACTATATTCCTGGGTCAGGGTGATGGGCTGGTGCTGGAATCTTCCAAGGACAGGTGCTCAGACCAAGGGAGGCACCATGGCTCCGGCCTGATCTGTGAGAACAGAGAATGCTCACGTGTTAGCTGCTGCTTGAGTGGAGGGTCACCGGAGTCACGGGCCTCGGTCCTGGGCGTTTCTAGAACGGCGGTGTAGATGCCAGCAGACTGTAGGGAAGTGGCTTAGGCGGATGCGTGGACGTGAGCACAGCCCATTCAGCTCTGTCTGGCCTCCAGCATTATAAATTATGTAGCTGTCTTCATCTATTATTCAGCATAATTTATTTTGAACATTTGATTCAGCAGTTTATATACAAAATAAACCAGATGCCAAAAGAAGGAGGAGAGAATGAAAATGGACACGTGTCCCATCATTAATCAAACATGGCTGTGCGTGACGGGAGAGAGGGAAGTTGGAGGACACTTGCAATATGCAGGGCACCTGGCTTGTTCTGCCCAGGACCCCGTTGTATAGACCTTGGGTGTTTGGAGTTTCGCTTGAAGAAGGGCAAAACTTCCACCTATCTAGAAGCTATATGCATTGCAACAAAAAGTGAGCTCCTGCCTCCTCACCAGGAAGTCCATCCTGTTCTGACCTGGCTGGCCTCCAGGCTATCCTTGAACTGCCCCACTTATCTTTTCTCCTCACACCTGTCCTTTTAGTGCACCTTCTGCTCAGCATCAGGTGGTGGCGTCATCGCTCATGAGCCTCTTGGATTTGCTCAGCTGTCATCTCTGTCCTCTCTTCAGCGCCACTCATCCACAACCCAGGCATCATAGATCCAGTCCTGTTGGACACAGATGGTGGCAGTACCTACACTAGAAGGTTCTGCAGCTTACCTGGGCTTCCCTGGCCTTGGGAAGCTGCACGAGGGGGAAGTAGACAAATCTGGCATTGGCAGATGGAAATGGAAGTCTGCCTTCTGATGTTCCAGATCCAAACCACAGCAGAGGTTGCGTCTGGTGTCTCTCGCTCCCTAGTCAGAGTTTCTGCTTTGCCCCTTCATCAAGGGACAGGCCTCAGGCTTGAGAGCTGTCCAGTGGTGACAAAGAAGTGTCTCTGTCTGGACAAGGCACTTTAGGACACACAAATCAGTGTTACTGAACTGATACCTTCGACACTTACAGAACTGATGTTAGCTCCACGTTGGGGAAGAGGAAACAGGGTTAAGTCCTAGGACCAGCTTCTTTCTGAGATCATGCAGCTGGCACGTGAAAAGAGAAGGACCTACATGCTCTAGAAAGGATTTGATAGCATGGGTCTGAAATGTCTCCAGGGACCCAGCCTGCTCTCGCTTGGTAGTACTGCAGACAGGACTCGTAATGATCAGGTGCACAAATCGACTAGTCAGTGGGCCATCAAGCATTGGGCAGTCTTCATCCTGAGCTGCCAAGGAGACAGTTGATGGAATACGACTAGCCAAGGATTCAAAATGGTACCTTTCAACCCCTAGTTGTCTTGTACAAAGAGACAGCAGCTGTGTTTGGAAAGGTCTCCTGAGCATTGTAAAAGAGTTTGGGATCTAAAGGAGGAAAGCAGGTTCAAGCCGTGATGATTTCAGATTCTCATTTCCTACAAGAAAAGATGGAAGGATCATATAACCATGAGATTAGTTCCGTCCAATTTTGTGTCTGTGACTCACCATGGAGGCTCAGGGATCTTCCACAGACAAGCAGAGAAATCTAAGACAAATAGTTGTGTAACAAACCCCAAGAGGTGTATGAGCCTATGGACTTGGGGGATTGTTTTGCATTTAGAGATTCTCAAAGTGCCCCTGGAGTCCAGGGGTTAAAAATAGAAAGGGCAAGAGAGTAAAGTGGAAAAATAAGTAGGGATTTAGTGCCTTGAATCTTAAGGAGAGAATTTAGTGATGGTAGAAGGTGGTGCACATGGTATGTGTGATTTTAAGACCCAAAAGAACATCCTCTGGCAGATAGACAACAGGCAGCATTGCTAGTGTAATCAAGCTAAATGCCTCATATGTCTGGAGGAAGCTCGCACTGGCTTCTTGTCTGGAAGGCACAGGGATGTTCAAGGCTGGCCTACAGTGGCCCAAACTCAGACTCCTCAGGACTCTAGTCCATGGAGGTTCTTGTCTGATGACTTTGAAGCCCTGAGAAGTCAAAGGCAGCTGTAGGGTCAATGAAGAAGAAAGTGTTCTTCAGAAGAAAGCTAAGGACCATTGCTTTTCCATGACCTGACACCCTAATGAACTGCTGTTAATGCCTCTACTCCAACGCAGTTCCTGATGACTAATACCCATGCGATTCACATGTAAAAATGAGACACCCACTGTACTGCTCCTTAGAAGACCAAGCAAGAAGCTATAACCCCCTTTGTCTGATGAACTTTTCATCCCTCTGGAAGTGTTCCTCTGGGACCTGGTGACCTTGTACATCCTGTCATGGTTCCCCTTGTGGAAGCCAAGAGGTGAAACTTGGGAGCTACACTCTGCTGCCAGTGTTCAACTTCTCAGCTTAGGACTTGAAAGAATAGATGGGATTATAGTACTTAGCCAAGTGGTAAGGTCAGGGCCTCCAAGGACCCAGGATAACACTGAGTGGAAAGATATTGCCGTAACCACTTCTACAGACAGAATCTGATTAGCATATGCACTTAGCACTCTCCCAGCCTTAGTGTGAACAACATTTTAGACTATGTCATTCTCTAGTGGGGTTGGGTAGGGCTGCCCTATGCACTATAGGGTTTTTAGTGGCATCCTGGAATTCCATGTTGTTGTGGTTAGTATCTGGAGTGTCCCCCAGAAGTCTCATGTATTTTGATGTTATGGATTGTCTATGGAACCATATGACGATGGTGGATTGGGTTATGGTGTAGAGGGGTGGATTACAGTTAAGACTAAAGGCATGTGAGTTAGGATTAATGGTGTGCAGTGGCCACACCTGGATGCAGGAGGGACTGGTTACTGAGCGGAGACCTGAAAGGATACATAAGCTGCACCTGCCTTCCTGGAGGACTAGGACTAGTCTCAACTAGCCTCGGCTTGTCTTCCTGTTTGTCCAGGGAAGCTGCCTCCACCTCTGCCTCTGCCATGTACTTCGATTGTTGCCGGCCACCCCTGAATGGACTGTGACCTTTGAGACTGTGAGCTAAAATAAACCTTTCCTTTCCTAAGTTTGTGAGTGTCGGGTATTGAGCCACAGCAATGAAAAAGTAACTAAGACACACCTTTAGATGTTAGTTGTGCTCTCTGACCTGGAATTTTGACAACCAAAAATGTCTCTAGACATTATTTAATGTCCTCAATGAGGCAGAGCTGTTTGTGGCCAAGAACTATTGGGTTAGGTAACCCCGATCCCCTTCAACAATGGATGGAAAGTGAAGTCCTTGAACACATGGCAACATCTGCCTTAGCCAAGCGCTTGTTAGAAACACTGATGTTCACATCACACCCCAGACTCATTGAACCAGAATTTCTGACTCTGGCTCCAGTCTTACCTTATTTCTACATACATGACACCATCTAACTATATTACACCTTTCTCTTTGACAGGGGCTTACATTTTAACAAGTCCTCTGGGTAATTCTTATCCATGCTAAACTTTGAGAAGGACTGTTCTATAGTACCAGCTTACCACATCTGATAATTTAGGGTTTTTTAAAGTTATTATTGACTGCATTAACTAAAACTGAAAGCACCAATTGTCAGTTGCTCTGGATACAACTTCAAGTGTTCAGTAGCCACACACAGCTGGCGACACCTCAGCTAGACTGGACAGTTGTGGAACGTTTCTGTCATTGCAAAAATTCCATTGGGTCACACTGTAATTCAGTTGGTATCAGATGTGGATACCTTCAAAAATTCTGAGGCTGTCCTTCTGACTATCAGCAAATCTTACATTATGTCTACTGTTTACGTTTTGGTGTTACATAGCTAGAGATGGAAATGAACCGAGAAAAGCCATACTTTTTCTTTCCTAATGTTTGTTGATATAGTAGGTATCACAGCACTCTTCTTCCCAAACCCTATGATAACAGTCAAGTCAGCTGTGCAGAGAAATGGGTAAAATTCATAATGTAAAATGTGTGTAAATCTTCCATGATGACATTATATTAAGGCATAAAAACAAACCGAAAGCCAACCACCACTCCAGGGTATTAAAAGAATAGAGGCACATGGTATTAGGCACTGTGCTGGGACAAGAGACCCAATGGTGACGCTCTGGAAACTGGCTCATTGTAATGACGTTTCTAAGGATATGTATGCAGCTGCTGAACTCAGATGAATACTCACCTTCAAAACGTCTAAAAACTCTTTTCAGGTTTGTTACTCTGGGAAATAAATCAACAGAGCCTAGAACTCCAAACTTCCAAGTACCAAATTCTCAGGCAATCCCTGGAGTAGGGTAGGCAATTGCACGAATGTCCTCATCCCCCCTTCCTATGGCAGCTGCAGACATCATTTATAAATCATCCTCCTCTTCTCCATGGGCTTTAGCTGTAGTCAGTGCAAATCAATCTAAATTCCCATGATGGCACCAGTTTACTCTCTCTCTGTCTCTCTGTCTCTCTCTCTCTCTCTCTCTGGAATCTTGGATTGTTGTACTTGCCTGTTCCTTTTTGGAAAACTTGAGCACAACTTTTCTATACAACAGAATGCTTTAGGGCATTCCTTCTTTAGTGAACTATAGATTTCTACAGGAAGTTGCTTAATGTTAACTGTTCTTCTTCCTTTCCTGTCAACAAAACATGTATTTTGGCAAAAAGTGTAATTCTCCTTTCTGCACTAAGTTATCAGTGTCTCAGGCATTGGGCAGGGTCAGTCAACATCAAAAGTGCTCCCAGATTGTTTTTTCACTGCTGCTTCTTGATTTCAATTTGGATTATACTAACCCTGGAAAAGTCTCTATGATTTCTTCTCAACCCCAAATTATATTAAATAAAACATTAAAAGGTACAGATGGCATTGCTACTCCAGGTGCATTGCCCCCCAGGGGTACAAGACTCCAGCATGAAAGTGAGCTGATTTTCACAAGACCTCTTGGGCAGAGCCCAGTCTTGTGAGAAGCTTGTCTGCCAAGGGAAAGCTCCTAAGCTTCTGTCAGGAAGCCCGGCAGGTTGAATGGGATTTGCTTGCTTCCTGGCAGTCTCCTCAACACAGGGTAAAAAGACCCCCACCAAGTAAGGAAGAGACAGGGCTCAGCCAGCTGGGCAGTACCCATATCATGACTGAGGCTGGGGAGATGGTCAAAAACAGATAGTTGCTCTGGTCATCTTCTTAGGTACTTCGGCCTTGTGAAAAATATCCTCTACCTGATCATCTCCTGTGCTTAAATGAAAAATATCTTAAAATATCCAACCATAAGCTGATCTTCATTAATGCTCACTTTCAGAACAACTGCTATGGCTTGAATCTGGAATGTCCCTGAGAAGCCTCTTGTATTTGGATATAGTGGGATAATTGTGGAACATTGTGCTGTTGGAAGGGAGAGCCTGGATGGAAGGGACCAAGGCTTGGGATTTGACCTGGGAAGATTGTGTCAACTTGTTGAGACTGTGAGGTGCCCATGGCTTTCAGGTGTTTGCCATTGACTTGTGGGAATGAGGGAGGGGTGCCCACCCTGGGGTAAGGGGTATGGACCCAACTGGCGGCCTGAACTAAGGAAGGAAAGGAAGAAGAAGAAACACTTACAGCGTCTTTCTGGGAAAGCTCTAGCCTTGCCTGAGTCTCTAAACATAGACTCTCATTGTTTCTGCTTCACTTGGTTTCCATCCACAATGCCTTGAGCAGGTCTCCAGCCTGAAACTCTGTGCTAACATAAATCTTTCCTCTCTAATATATGGATGTCAGATATTCTGTTACAAAAAAAAAGTAACAGTGTCTCCTGAGTCCACGACCAGGAGCAGGATAATTGGTCTCAGGTTTTTATCCCATGAGAAGAGAAGAAAGGATAGCTAATTTCAAAAAAAGACAAAGAAAGAGAGGAAGAAAGAAAAAAGGAAAAATGAAGGTTGTCCATTGGGTGCACTGTTTGTGGGAATTGCTGGGACAGCAGCCACGGGTAGAAGGAGCTGGGTGAGCAGACTCCTCCAGAACTCCCAGTCCATAAACAAGTGGATCAGGAGGGACAGTGCACATGGTTGCGGGTCTTCCAGTAAGGGACCAACCACTCCTGAAGAAAGCAGCAGGTTGCAATGTGGAGGGTGATACTTGCAGCCAGTGGACTCAGGGGAATCACTTGGTCTTCAACAAAGGTTTAAATGGTCTATGGAGTAAACCAAACCAGCCTGTGTTCTTGAGTAGCTTGACTTCTAAGACATACATCTCATATTGACTTAAATTTATATACATAATTTATATAATTTTACTTATATATTTATAAATATTCATCTACATTTATATGGATATAGTTTACCTTTGTATTCGTGTGTGTGTGTGTATATATATATATATATATATATATATATATATATATATATATGTTTGAATGTGTATTCTCATTCAAATCCAGATACATACAAATGTCACAATAAGCAGGCTTGAGGATGTATAACACATATGCAAAGCATACATATGTATTAGTCATGTATGTGAATATCTGTATGCATCCTTCTATGGTAGTTAAAGGCCTCATCTTTCCATTCAGAGAGTTCCAAGTTTGAATCTTGGTCTGGCCCGTAGGGACGATTTCCCCTGCTTGGGTTGTGTAATTGAACTTGCATTTACGCTCTTGCAAAGCAGGAATAATGTTATTTATCAGTGACATCCAGATGTTATAAAAATGTGAACACAATCATAGAATACACAGAACACGGGATAAGTGGCAGGTACAGCTCTTCGCATTACTACCATGTCTGTTACTGCTGCCAGTTAAAGAGGGAATGTTTTATCCTGGCAGTTGGAGGTAGGAATCAGGCTGGTGGCACTGCTGGCCGAAGCATTTTAAACAAATTCATCCAGTATCATCATCAAAAAAAAAAAAAAAAACCCTCCTAGGAATATATATGACAGTAGATTTTCTTATACATATATCTTAAATCTAATGGTTCCATTATAAGAATAAAATCATACTTTATTTTTTAAATAATCGGGTAACTTCTTAGGGAATCCCCTAATGGGTTTATAACATATGTACTCGGGGAGATAAACATCAATCCCTTTGAGAGCGAACTCTCTAGGAAAGGTTTCTTTGGAGGCCCCACACAAGGCTTAGGCAACCGGAGGCCTAGCTCAGCACGGCTCCCTGGCGTTGCTGGGGCGACTGTGCTGTCTGGACACCTGAGGCCCCACCCCCTTCCGGGTGGCCTCGATTCACCAGCTACAAGGAATCCAATAGCGAGGGTGGAGATTACATTCAGAGGAAATGGGTAAGCCGAAATGCGGCTGGGATTGAACTCCACCGGGCAGCCGGCTTTATTTAGCCGCTTGTGCAAGGTCTGATTAGGAAAACGCAGCCATCCAGAACAGCTCTGCCAGTTCCCGGCCCCAGGCGCAGCCAGGCGTGCTGCAGGTGGGAGGCGTTTCTCCGCCCTGGACTGCCTGCCAGCCCAGCCAGCCGGGGCCAACTCCTGGCTCGTTGAGCAGCTCCGCCCCAGTAGGGCGCAGGCCTTCCCTGCTCTGGTCCAGTTCCGCTGCTAGGAGTTCTGCGGCCCTTCACTCGGCTTTCCCCAGGCCAGCCCTGGGGCGTCTTGTGTTTTCATCATTCCTAAAACCAGAGCCTACTGCTGCAGTGGGCGGTGGGAGACAGCAGAGAACACAAGGTGTGGCGGTGGCCAGTGATATCCACTGAGATACCCACAGTGATACCCAATGAGAAAGATGATTTAGGAGGCGCCTTTGAAATACCCACAACGATGGGATCTCCTGCCCGGGAGGACAGGGCCTTGGACACAACAGGGCGGCAGCTGTGAAGGCTGTTCTCTTAAGTAGAATGGCAATTATCCAATAAATAAAAAAAGTAACTAATGCTGACAAGAATGTGGAGAAAAGAAAGACCTCACAAAGGGCCAATAGATACATGAAAAGATGCTCAACATCTCTAGCCATAAGAGAGATGCAAATCAAAACAACGCTAAGATACCATCTCACTCCAGAGAGAATGGCCTATATCAACAAGTCAAATAGTAATCAATGCTGGCTAGGCTGTGGGGAGAAAGGAACCCTCCTGCACTGCTGGTGAGAGTGTAAATTCCTTCCACCACTCTGGAAAGCAGTATGGAGAGTTCTCAAAAGACTAGAAATAAATATCCCCTTTGATCTGGCAACACCCTTCCTGGGAATATATCCAAAAGAGGCCAAAACAACATACAACAGAGTTATATGTATAACCATGCTCATAGCAGCACAACTAACAATAGCTAGAACATGGAAGTCACCAAAATACCCATCAATAGACCAGTGGATACACAAACTGTGGTACTTACACACAATGGAATACTACACATCTGTAAGGTCCAACAGCGTGGAGGTTTTCACAGGCAAATGGAAGAAACTTGAGAATATCTTGCTTAGCGAAGTGAGTCAGAAGCAGAAGTTGAAACATCAGATGGTCTCTCTGATATGAGAGACCCAGACCACAACTATCTCATGGAACTTTGAACGAAAGACAAAGGGAAAGAGGGGGATGGGAAGGGGGACGGGGGAGGGGGTGAAGGGAGGGGAGGGAGGGTAAGGGGAGGGACAAAAGGAGAGCAGGCAAGCCCTTGTCACTTTGACAAGAAAAGTATGTGCACAAAATTCTCAACTCCATTGTAAACCTTAAATTCTGCACTTGTACATATCAATAAAATGGGAGGGGGTGGGGAGAAAGACCTCATGCTCTGTTGTGGGAACGTAAATTAGCAAACCATTATGGAGAAACCTGTGGAGATTCCTCAGAAACCTAAATGTGAACCAGCCATGTGAGCCTATCAGCCTCTCTTGGGTACATGTGCCTGAAGGATTGGAAGCCCTGGCCCCAAAGAGACCCCTGCTTCCGGTGCTTCTTACAGCACTACTCACAACAGCTAAGGTGTAGAATCACCCTAGCTGCCCTCAGCAGGTGAACAGAGAAGGGAAACGTGGTGTAGACGCACAGTGGAGCTTGGCCCACCTAGTGGACTTGAGTGTAGAACAGTGATATTAGAAGAAAAGAATTAGAAGGAAGCAGAGAACGGGGACAGGGTTTGACTAGGACACGCTGGATGCCATGAACTGAAATAGCAACCCAACCCTATTAATATTGACAATTAATATGTGTTAATAGAAAATCTGTTTGTGGTACTGGGGATCGAATCTAGGGCCTTCAGACTGAGCTACATCCCCAGCCCATTTTTATCAATATTTGATTTTTGAACAAGCGTCTTGCAAAGTCATGAAGTTGCCCAGGCTGGGCTCAAACTTGTGCTATTCCTGCCTCAGCCTCTCAAAGCTATGAGATTATCAAAATTCAAGTCTTGGCTATGAGCAGCCTCACAGTTCCAGGGAGACAGGTGTTTGCATGATTCTTGCCATCCTGGGTCTCTCTGTCTGTCTGTCTTTCTGTCTCTCATACATACACATGTTCATGCGTCCTGATCTTAAATTCCATTCCAAAGGACCCTTACCTTGGATGGAGGAATCTTTGCTTCCCAGTTTATAGCTGTTTAAGCCTTTTCCATGTGTAAAAATGTTGAGATATTTTGGGCTATAAATAGGGATTTTTGTGTCTCTTGAAAATTCTAAGACATATACTAACATCATTCTAAAGGCAGCCATGGCAATTTTCAGATGAAAAATATCATCAAAGTTTGAGTTTCTATAATTATCTATTTATATGCTGTGGCTGCCCGACGGAGAGTCCAGAGATTGCCTCATTTGCTGGCTATATAGCTGTTCATAAGTAAGTGTAATGTGACACACACCCTGCGTTGGTTCATAGGGATGGGAAATTAGTTATGTCACACTGAAAGCCACTTTACATTCATAGGTCATAAACTGAGAGGAAAAATAACCAAAAGTTTCAGTATTCAATTTGTTTACTCTGAGCAAAATGCAACCTCTTAAGCTGATGAGAGAGGTGGAAGGGATGGGGAAGGCTTTTAGGAGCTCCCTGCAAAGGCTCCAAAGGTGTCTGGGATATTAAATAGCTGTTAAAAGCTCCAGTTAGATAATTTAAGTGTAAATGAGTATGAACTATGTGGATTAAATTTGCCTTAAAATGCCGGTCTGAAAATTTGGAGGAAGACTATTTGAGACAAACACAGTTTGCTTTTTTCCAAAAACCTGAACATTTTGAAAAAATAATTTCAGAGTTTCAATGGAAGCTAAATGCAGTCAGATTTAGTGGTCCCTAATGATCTTCCCATTAAAAGCTACAATTCAATAGTAATTATACCCACATGAAAATAAATACTTGCATTTATATACAGACATCACACAAAAATGTATGAATTTAAGTCTAAGCTTTCACAATCTTTTTCTATCACAAATGGTTACACACACGGTACATATATGTACATGGATATATATACATATATGTACACATAGACACACATATATGTATCAGTTACAGTTCTGCTTAAGAATTGAAGTTGTGGATTTTTTAAAAAGCCTTTGTAACTTCAATTACTAATTCATTTGGTCCTTTTGAGTGTGTCTTTTATTTTCATTATTGAATTTGGAATATTATGCCTTATGGTATATTTTACTCCCAAAGTATTACCAAAATCCCTTATTTCACAAATTAAATTATACAGGATTTCTAAGTTTCTTTTTGAGGATAGTCGCATATGAAATAATGTTGATTAAAGACCAAAATTTTTATTTTAATTCTAATCTATAGAGTCGTTTTCCTATATTACATATTTCTTCTGCAATGAGGTTGCACATGAAAAATCATCATTTAAATTATTCACCACCATTATCATAACTATTGTTTCTCTATTAGGGCCATCCCTTTTCTTGATTTTCTTGATTTTCGTTAGAATGTAAACATTTTGAGCAATATTTGGTGAAAAAAAAGTTCATAAAGAACACCCACAGATACCATGTACTCTCCATTATACTGTGTACTGGAAAATTATTTTTTCCTTTTAATTTATCAAGATGTTGCAAGTTCAAGGGAGAGAATCTGGAAGGCTGAGAAAATGGAGGCTCGGAGAAGCCTCTGGCATTGCCTTAGGTCGCAGGGACAGGCAGTGGAGGCCTTAGGCTGGACGTTAGGACTTCCGACCTCTTAGTCTTCTATGCTTCTTGGCAGTGTGCCACTGAAGCTCTGAGTGTCCAGCCCAGTGTCAGCAGATTCCTTGGAACGTTAGAAGCACTACCCGAGATGATGGTTTGATGGACAAATGAGATGAATGGTCAGATGCACTCAGGGATTTTACAGCATGGAGATTCACACTGAGGGTGTTACACTCTGACACCACCACCTCTTCAGTTAGGGAAATGGGTTTCTTCCCGGAAGCTCTGAAATCTGCTAGGTTTCAGGACCTTGGTGCATTAGTTTTTCCCGCATTCGCCTATATATTGGGGTGAAATAGACACAGATTCGTGCCTATTGTCGGCCTTCTGTTCTCTTAGCAGGCTGATACTAGCAATGCTCATAGCAAAGAAGTAAACCAAAGGGGCCACTTGACAAAATATTGAGTGGAATAATTATTTCCATTTTATGGGCTTTTCTCACATTCTCGATGGTAGCTGGTCATCCCATACTTTGGGGGCAACAAAGCAAAACAGACTAAAGGAGAGTTGAATGCACAAGGATGTGAGGAAAATGGTGGCAATGCCAAGAGCGCTCAGGGGCTGCTTCCTGGGAAGGGAGACCACTGGGCAAAGATGTGGATCAGGGAGGATCTGACCAGGCATGGCAAGAGGAAGAGGGCGCAGATGTTTTGATATCAAAACTCACCAGATGTATCTGCTGGATTATAAACTTGTCGGTGTGGCCTGGACTTGGGGATAATGAAGATGACTCAGGAAAAGACATCTGAAAGGCGATGGGTGAGACAAAAAGGCCGATTCAGCCCAGCCATGTAGACTACTGGAAGGACTTCACACATCTGCTCTGGGGGTAGAAGCGGGCGGATGGCAGATTTGCTTAGGCGGTGCTTTCCTTGCTAGCTTAGTTCATTGGGTTGCTTCGTTGTAATTGGAGGTATCACAGATTTTTATTCTCAGGTCCACACAAGTGAAGAGTGCTGACTTCTTGTCTCATGCTAGTGTGAATGCTGCTTTTTCAAGTCTCGCTTTATAGTGATGACTGTAGCGTGGCAGGAGGCACTGCCGTCTTGAGTCATCAGCTCACCATCTCACGGGCCTGAGTGCCTGCTCTGTGTGAGAACATAGATTATAGTACTTCAGATCACAGGTCTCGGTGTCTGACAGTCTTGGCTTTTACCCTGCAATCTTTTGTTCTCCCTTTTGGTACGTTTCGGTCAGATGCTCATACTGCTTTGGTTAAGTTATGCATGCTAAGTGTCACCAGAATAATTTTTCCTGTGGAGACATGAACATCCACATCAGTTGATCTCAGATAGACCAAAGCAACAATCATACCAACATCCAGCATGGTCAAACAATGAATTAATTGAAGTTATCTACAGGAGCGTGGGTGAGAGGTCACCTCCAAGACTCACAATGACTCAGAAGGCGGTGCCATAACCGAAAAGCACACCCCACCGTAGATGGCTTCTCCTGCCTTCTTTATTAGGCTATTACGAGACTTAAAGAACACATTTTTTGAAAAGCACAATGTGATAATATTTATGATAATGAGGATGATGGTGATTTAAAAACACATATAAAAATTTATAATTGATAACAAGTATGCATATTTATGAGGTCCAACATGATGTTTCAACACATCCGTGAAGTCTACAATGATGAATTCAGATAACTGGCACATTTGTCACCTAAAACATTTATTATTTCTTTGTGGTGGCAACACACATGATCTACTAGCTGTTTTGAAATGTGCACTTGAGAGTCCCAACCATGCTTATTCCACCCACGTGAGAAGTTGTCCCTCCAGAATGATGATGATTTAATCCACACACCCTGTTTTGCCACAAAGCAAAATAATTCATAGCTCTTCAGTTCCTCTGGGAAAACCAGGTCTCACCCTACTGTTGCCTAACAAGACCATGGTTATAGAATGCTGACAAGGTTCAAGGTTTTCTTATCTCACTGTTTACGTGCAGACTATGTTTGAAAAACTTATCCTGAGGTTCTGGAAGCTGCTTCGGCAAGGTCTCATTTCGGTGTAGGAGATCCATCCATCCCACTGTGAGTCTGTATTCACATTGTTCCCGGCGTGACAAAGAGGACTTGGGACTGCTGCTGAACTTCATTTACCAAAGAATCCAACACAACACTGTGCTTGGAGAGCGGATTTTCTTGGATGCTGGATGATGTGGTCTCAACTAGAAGTCCTAAAAATAGTAAGTCACAGCCACTCCTGGAGCCTCAGAAAACCATCACCAGAGGTAGGACCTGAAGAAAACCTGAACATCCTATTTTTGGAACTTACAGAAACATTTGACTCCATCTTACAGGACATCAGTCATCTTAAAACTGGAAAGCTGAATTATAGTGGGCAAATCTTCATGTGATGGTATCTCTCTTCATCGCTATTAGTAGGTAGTCATGGTTTATAGAAAGATTTCTTTGCACTTTTTTTTTTTACTTTTGTCTTTTAGCTAATCTTTTTCTCTTATGAAGGTAAGAAAAATATGGCAGTGACTGAAAGTCTGAGATGGGGACATACCACCCAAGGACACTCAGGAGTGTAAAAAGAGCCACACTATACTGGTTGCTTTTCTTTTTCACAATGAAGGGAATTGAACCCAAGCCCTCTTGCATGCAAGGCAGACACACTACCACTATGCCACAACCTCCCTACATTTTTGCATTTTTGAGACGTGGTTTTGCTAAGTCTCCTAGGCTGCCTGAACTTGTAATGCTCCTGTCACAGCCTCCAAGTAGCCTCCAAGTAGGATTGTAGGTGTATGTCACCACGCCCAGCTCCAAATTGTTTTTACAATGTAGCCCTTCTTTGCCAGGCTGTTTACCAAATTCTCAGTGGTTTCATAGAAGTAGTGTGTTTAGTACAGTGCATTTATATATGCTAAGGACTCCTCTTTAGCTCATATACCTGCTAGGATGCAGAAGGAACATTTGAGTCCTGATGTTTATGAGTTAGAGTTCAAACTGATTTTCTCTGGAAAAAACCTCACTTACATCTTCATCTTTACACTCCCCCACCCCAAATAAAGTAATGGCATGCAGGAAAGGCCAGCCTCTTTCAGCCCATTGGACTGGCCACTTTTCAGCTTGGTGATCCTGGAGATAGGATGGTGAATAATAAGAAATGTTTCTTTGAGCTCAGCGTCGACTGAAAAAGGGAAAGAAGGCTCATCCAAGAAACATCTGACACGCGGGCTTCTGTAACAGAAATTGTGAGGGGCAATTCATCAGAGAGAAGGCAGAAGAAGAACTCTTCCTCCTGCAGTGAGGCAACCAGGAAAAGACTGATGACGAGAGGAGGCGGGAGAGAGGGGAGGAGAGGCGTCAAGAGTTATATCATTTTCTTCATTATCCTGTGTGCTTTGCTTCGTTTTTCTGACGTTCTATCGATCAGCTGTTAACACCTAATTCTCTAAAAAATAAATACAACTTGAGCAAATTAAGTAAAAGGTTTGGGAGAGCCGAAACTTTCTGCGTCCCTCAGATGCTTGGAAATGAACTTCATTTCCCTCTAATGAGCAAAATGGTGAGTGACATCCTGGCCAAATGAGACGTGTTCCCGTGCTGGCTTCATCTGTCAGGGAGATCAGTGGGCAAGAGAGACTGCATGGATTGTCATACCAGCACCTGTGTATGTGTGCGTGTGTGTGTGTGCTCCCATGCATGTAAATGTGTGCATCTAAACTGAAAAGAACTCGCTCCTGAGATGCTTTATTTTTTCTTCCAATTCATCACAGCAGCTGCTACACCTTGAAAACCCAGCAGATTTCTGCGAAAAGTCATGTTTACTATGGAAGTTATTTATTAACAATAAATAGAGGTGAAACTCAATTGGAAGTGGATATGTTATGCTTTTCCATATCGACTATGAAGGCATTAATAGATGACTGAGTCCTGCCTTCAAGTCTAGGTCCACTTCTTTCATCCATTCATCCACTTGTTCCTTCATTTGATGGACACTTCTCAGAAGCCTACTTGCTGACATTCACGGTGCAAAGTTGAGAAAGAAATTACCTTCCACCAGAACAGATCTGATTGCCAGCAGATGCATTGAAAGTCAAATATCTAGAACCTAATGTGTTACATAGTCTACTAGATTTTTTGAAGGATGATACAAAGTCTTTTGTACTCAAATTGATAGTATTTGCCTCTAGAGATTTATTTTGATGGGTGTGTCAAATACCAATCCCTAACTCAAAGTTTACACATTTGCTTGTCTGTTTATAAACTCAAACTGTGGCTCAAGGACAGCTGAGAAGAGCAACTTCTGTCATGTGAGATGTGGCTCTCTCATTCTCCAATCTCTGATTACTGAAAAGTCATCTCATTCCATAATCATCCCTTCAACAAATATCTGTTAGGCATCTTCCTAGCAAAATATTGCACAGGATACTGAAATTTTAGGACTAAACACACAGTTCGTATTCTCACATGTCTTTTAATCAACCAGTGGAAACAAACATTAAATAACAAATGCCCCAGCACTTACTTAATTGCAGCTGTAATGCAGTAACATGAGGAGGGGCAGAATGACCTGGCAGTGTGGGACAAGGACCTACCACCGTGTGGAGGAAGAAGGAAGGTCTCAGGAAGATGTTCCTGACCTATGGCATTTACAACAGGAGTTAGTCATGTGGCAAGGGTGTAG
This sequence comes from Ctenodactylus gundi, assembly GCA_004027205.1. Lineage (NCBI taxonomy): Eukaryota > Metazoa > Chordata > Mammalia > Rodentia > Ctenodactylidae > Ctenodactylus > Ctenodactylus gundi. The sequence continues at coordinate 145,283 of PVKB01003345.1, read as the reverse complement.
GGCAAAGTTCAAGGGTTTTTTTAATGTTTTGCTTTCCTATAACCATGTGGATTGTTTTGGTTCTCAGGCATCCATGGAGAGTGTTGAATGGGACTGCTCTGGCAGTGGGTACGTGAGGTAGCCATGTGGTGGCATGATTTATAATGAGAAGTCCCATGTGCTGTACCATTAGCCAGCTGTAGCCCTTGGGGCATCCCTTTGGTCCTAGAGAAGGTCCCTGCTTTGGATACTTTTTCCCCATTTTGTAGCATCTTCTTTTCACGTGCACATTCTTCTGGAATACTTTGAAATCACTTCAGCCAAGGAATACAAGATGTGCATGAGGCTTAACAGTAAAGAAAGTGAGCTGCTATATTGTCAAATGAGTGTCAAGGACTCATGTTTCCCACTTTGAGTTTATTAGCACTCATGCATGGCTGGCCAGCATTGGTAGTGTATTTATGATGCTCTACCGACACACTTCATTTCACTTTATCATTCCAATCTCTTTCTGCAAAAATCAGGTAATCAAAGAGGCTTAATTAGTCACTCTGCACCAAATCTTCTGCCCAGAGCTAACTCCAGAGAGATCCAAATTTCTAACCAACTTCTCCCTCCACTGTGCCCAGAAACCATACCGTGAGGATACGGACATAGCAGAACATTCATGGAACAGGCTTTTACTCCACAGTCAGTATCACTTGAATGTACACATGGTTTCACAATACCATGCAACATAACATATAACACAGCACAACCCAACCACGTGATTTTTGAGTACCTTGCATATGCTAGCCTGTGTGCTAAGCACCTGGAATACGAAGGTGAGCAAGACAGTGTTCCTTCTCCAGTAAGACTTATGATCAAATTAGGAAGACCCACAGATAGATAAGCCAGTATGACCTGGCATGTTGAATACTCTGAGCAAAGAAAGTATATGATGCCAAGGAAGCTCAGAGTGAGAGACTCCTAACCTTGCCCCAGGCAGTTGACTGTAGATTGAGTTGCTTTCATTTTTTGTTTTTGTTTTTGAGCCAAGGTCTCATTATGTTGCCCAGCCTTGGCTTAAACTCCTGGTTCAAAGAAGCCTCCTGCCTCATCCTCCTGCAGTTCTAGGATTACAGCATGAGCCAGTATGCTTGGTTCAGTTTGAATTGCTCATGCCATGGCTTGGACATACCACGTAGACACAGAAAGGAATAAAACACTTTTCAGAAAAAAAGAGCAGCACAAGTACAGACCCAGCACCTAACTGGAACCAAGTCTGTTCTGGTTGGATGGCTACCCAGACCCTGAGGGGGCAAACAGTGAGAGGTAAGGATGTCATCAAGAAGTGTCTGCTTTCCTCACCTTGAAAGTTAATCACAGTGACAGCAGTGCACTCAAGCCTTAGCCCCACAGCAGCATGTGACGGTCCACCTTCCTCCTAGGCTGTGGTGACCTTGTGTGGCTGTACCCAGGACATCACAGGCCCTGGCTCTGTTCCAGTCGATGGTTATTGCGGAAACAGCTTCCTTGGAATAAATACATGATTAGAATCAAATATGAAAGGAATCTCAGAAGTCAACTAATTCTACTGACACACCCCAATCCTTGCCATTTTACAGATAAATGATTTTTCATTTCCATTGTAGCTGGGAGGCATACCTGTGGTCCATGGTAGAAGACACAAAACCAAGAATACAGCCTTTGTTAAACAGTCCCTGCTCAGGCTAACATGGGGTACTTGCTTTTGGGACTGACCTTAAGGGGCTTCCAGTATTCTTCCCTTTATTTACTTAATGACTTGAAATTGCAAACCTTCTGAAGCACAAGATGTTACAGAAGAAACAGTGACTGATTCTTGTTCTTCACTTCCCTTAATGTATTTGTAGACTCCAACTGGAGAATTATAGAGCCCCACCATCTTATAGTTAAAATGGCCCTTGACCATTTAGCTTTTATATTCTATAGCTCAAGAAAATGAAGACCGCAGAAATCATACAATTTCCTAAGCTTTCCATAAAGACTAGGCAGTAGATATAGAAGGAAGCACGGGCATGTCTCTAAGAACATGTGGGAAGCTCTATGTACTTTGATTACACTGATTTTTAAAAGTACTAGCTCCCAATCCAGTAAGCATTTACGTCATGTCAGGCACTATGCAAAGCATCTTATGCGCTTTGTCTCTTTTGAGCCTTAAAACAATTGTGTAAAGTGCAGCTGTAGTCACCTCACTCCCCTTTGACAGAATAAGAGCTAACATTTATTAGATCCATACCGTGGGCAATCAACACTCTTCCAAATTGTTAACGCACATTAGCTCTGGTATTTCTCCCAATGGCACTAGAATCTTTATCTCCCCATCAGGAAACAGACAAAGCAGGTATGAATAATGTGCCCAAGATTATAAAGTTAATAAGAACCAGGAGTCAGGCTTTGACCTCAGTCAGCCATTGCTCTAGGACATCTGAGGCATGATTCAAACTCAAGTTTGGCAGAATCCAGGATTCTGGCTCTTTCTCTTTTTCTAAGTTTACAAACACACAAACAAATTATGTCAAATTACTTTGTCTCCTCAAGCTTAATTGCAAAAGCCAATACAAACAACAATTTATCTTAATCCCACATTCATTTAAAGTCAGCATCAGCTGATAAACTTGGATTTTTGCACTGCCGGGAAACAGACACAGTGAATCCTCCATTCTGTCTGGCCCCTCGCCTGCCATTGTCATGCCTTCTGCAAAACAGATCACCTTTGCAGTGTGGGAAGTGTCCTGTGGTCACCACAAAGCAGGAAACCATTTCCCTGCTTCTTTTCAACCCTGCAGTGTTACCTCCACCCACTTTCCTTCTGCGGCACACGTGCACACCCAAAACAGGAAACCCGCCATTTATTTAGTTCTACTGTTTGTATATATGTGTGCTTTACACAGTGTGTGGTTAAAAACAAAGCAAAACAAAACAAAATGACTCAGGCCATTCTGTGTTCACGTGTTGGCCCTCGGGGAGCTGTATGTGTTCAGGAGGCCAGTCCTCATGGTCATCATCATCATCGACTTCTTCTTCCCATTTCTTCCAATACTGGGGATCAAACCCAGGACACTTTGATATTGAGCTACATTCCCAGCCTCTATCTATCTATCTGTCTATTTATTCATTCATTAGTTTATTCATTTATTTATGTATGTGTTGAGGTCTTGCTAACGTGCCCAAGCTGTGCTCAAACTTGCAACCCTCCTGTCTCAGCCTCCCCGAGTGCTGGGATTAATGACCTGCATCTTTGAGCCTGGTTAGTATCCTTCTTTAAGAAGACTCGTGGACCCAGGTCATTGAGAGGCTGTGTTTAGCCAGCTCCTTGTCATATACAGGCTAACAGGCAGCAAAGCTTCTGAGATGCCAGGAGGCCAGGGAAAAGCTATCCACTCATATGAATATCAAAATAGAAATTTCAAATTTGTCCTTGTAAACAGTTTTCGTGGTAAATCAAATGACAAATTTATTATTTTTCTTTCAATTTGACGTTCAGATAATAATAACCTTGCTGAAATTCTTTTGTGTCCTTTTATTTTCAGACTATATACTTCTGCATAGTTTAAATACTTCCTAATTGAAGACGTCAATTCTCCATTAATGTGAAAGAAGTCCCTTGCCTATTGCATCTTTTTAAACTGTCCTGCAATGAATGGAAATTATGTTATTTAAAAGGCTTAGTGTAATCTGACAGATCATTGTGGTAATGCCTCATTAACTTAGACTCCACAAGTATGCATTTTTATTATCACTCTGACTAGACTGGGGTCTGGCCAGAAAATATGGTGATCTACCCTTTCGATAACTTGCCTCTGAATTTCATTTATTTACACAGATAACTCATACCTTCTTACCGCTACATTTTGGAATAGAAAAGCCTAGTATTGAGAGATGCTCAGCTGAGCACCCAACTTCACCACCCCACCACATCCCTTGATACCCACCTGGCCTTCACCTGGAAGGCAAGGGGCTTAGTCCATGCTGGGCATAATAGTGCGCATCTATAATCTCAGCACTCTGGGAGGTGGAGGCGAGAATGTCAGCTCGAGCCCAAAAAAGAAGAAACCCTGGATCAGTCCCCATAATCATGACATCATGACCCACCCAGACACACCCAGAGTGTGCTTTGCTCATCTGTTAGACACCTCTCACGGCAAACCAGCTGACAGTAAAGATAGACCATCACAATGGTCTTGATGAACTTCCTTATCAATTCTGTCTCTGACCTGCATTTATTTGTACAGCCATGACATAATGGTAGAATGGCATAGTGTCCCTGGGGTAAGTCACAAATTAGTTTGAATGACATGCTCAGCCCTGGCACATGGAAGGTTATAAGCAAGAATAGCTGATTTTAGTTGTCTTCCAAGATCAGAGTGCCTGCAAAGCAAGGAACTCGGATGTAAGTTTGGGGCCCTCCAAAGCCTACGTCTGTCTCCTACCACCCTTTCTTCTATACCTGTTCTCACCCAGGATCCAGGACTGTCTAGTGAAGAGAAGCAGCACGTTGAGTCATGGCAGGATCCCTTGGGGTGTGTGACACAGCAATGTCGATGAAGTCAACCCCCCGAGCTTCTCAGAGGGATTATCATACCCTCAGGTGGAGCAGCTGAGCTGGCTGCACATGGACAAACTTCCTCTGTTAGGAGGCTGATTCAGTCATGAGGTTAACCCACTGTTGCCCTGTGTGTGAAGAGGCAAGGCCTGGTTGGAAGGGGCAGATCACTGGGTCTTGATCTGCAAGGGAACGATCACCTGGACATAATCTGGAAGTGTGTATGCCCTTCCTTGGGCTTCCTGTCCACCAGGGGATCAACATCTTTTCTCCAGCAAGGCCCTCTGCCCAACAATTCCATTATTAGCCATCCATTAATGAACTAAAGTTTTCTGAAACTGTGAGCTAAATTTATTTATTTTTATTCCCTTAAGTTGTAGATATCAGGTTCTGTGTCCCAGCAACAAGAAAGTAACTGCCGCAGGAGCTTTGCCTTAAATTCATAAAACACAAGGCTGTGGGGAGGGTGAGGACTAGGAAGGCCCGAGAGAGGGTTCCCAGTCTCAGGCACTGAGAAGAGAGTGGAGACAAGACCCTCTCTGCTTCTGTTGCGGAGGATCCACGGGGTCTTCCTTTGTTAGAAAGGACTACAGCATCTTGGTCCCTCTGACAGCAATCTTATCTTCTAGAGACATGGCACTGTAGTTTATCATTATTGATGGAGCATGGAGTTCAATTTTTTTAATTTTACATACGACAAAAACAAAACACAGTGGGTGGAAATATTGGCCAAATTTATATAGCTAATTGGTAACAGAGAGGCAACGATGGGCAGAGATGGGCAGATAAAATCTCAGTGGTCTTTCAAAGGTATCTACTAAATGAAGGAGAGATGACATTGCCACGTACCTGGATGTCACAGTGCAATCATCTCTGTATAGATGCTACCTTCTTTTTCTACCTGGGATTCCAGAAAGGGCCATCTTCCTCTTGCCTCCGTCATTTGCTCTTTCTTGTTCTGCCTTCCTTCCCTGACCTGTGCTCTGGGTTTGGAACTCCAGAACTTTGGACCAATGTACCTGCCTCAGTGTCAGCTTTCGGTTTGTTTACTTACTGTGAATGAGCTATGGCTACCAAGTTTATCTCAGGAGAACCTAGGCACTGGGAGATAAAAAGATTCATCAGAATATTTGACCATCTTGAATGACTGATAGGGCCTTATCATTGTTAGGTGTCAAGTATATTTTCTACAAGACTAAATTGCCCAATGTAATTCAATCCTGTGAAATTCTAGTCAATGATAATAAAATACGTACTGGCCCCCTATGCAATGACATGGGAAATGCAAGGATGAGGTGGGAAATAATTTATAATTTGTGTGCACAAATATTAAGAAATAGTTTTTTAAACATCGTAATATATGTGTGTTCACATTCCTTTATGTGTCTAAGTTCTTACCTATGTTTACATCTATAGATGAAATCCACACCCAAAGATCTTTGAGTGAGTGATTATTTTTAAAAGCCCTTAAAAGTACACAGCAATTTAATACAAAGGAAACAATTTGATTTTTAAAGGAATGGAATTGGTGAGGGCAGAGATTTTGCTTCATAAGCTTCAGTATTTTTCCAGTGTGCTTACATGATGAGAAAAACATTTGTTTTTATTTTGCAGTGCTAGGGATGGAACCCAGGGCCTTGCACATGCTGTGTAAGCATTCTGCCACTGAGCTACATTCCCAGCTCAATGAGAAAACAGCAGCAACTTAGAAATAAAAGGCAAAAAAAATAAGTGGTGCACAAAAAGGATCTATGAGATTACTCCCCTCATCTCTTCAAATGAGCTATGACCTATTATTTAAAAAGATGGGTACACAATTACAGCTCAGTGTACAATAGCTGTATACACATCGTGCAGAGGATATTACGGTATTTGAGGAAGGGACAGCAATCCTGGCTGGCTTCTCAGAGAGAAGACTTAGGAGTCAGTTCTGGAAAAATAAGTAGGAGCTCACCAGCAACAGAGGGTCTTACATGAGGATGATGGGTGAGTACAGGCTGGGAAAAACATGGTGTTCCTCTGGGCAACAGAAAGCAGGTCAGCATGGTTGGAGGGCAGGACACGGGCTGGACCCTGGCACGAGGGAGACCTGAAGGCAGACAGGACGGGGAACGCTCTCCTTCCTGAGCTCCCTCTGTGGAGTCAGGGTACAGCTTGATTCATTCATTCCTTAACTGCATCTTTTTCAAAGCACCAACTGGTTGTTAGTTTTAGCTGAGTATAAGGATACTGTTTTCTTTAAAAAGTCAAAGAGATGTCATGATCTAGTAGACTTGGAGGGCATTGTTTTTTCTCAAAAAGGACAAGAGATATCAAATTGTATTATTATTAGTTGACTGCTAACATCAATTAAAAATTAGAGGGCTTGGATGTGTGGCTGAAGGATTAGAATGCTTGCCTCGCAAGCACAGGGCCCTGGGTTCAATTCCCCAGCACCATATAAGCTGGGCGTGGTGGTGCATGCCTGTAAACTCAGCACACAGGAGGCTGAGGCAGAGAAATACCAACCAGCCTGAGCTACAGAGTGAGTTTGAGACCAGCCTGAACTGCAGAGCAAGACCCTGTAGGAAAAAAATAAATAGATAAATAAATAATTATATATATATATATATATATATATATATATATATATATATATAATCCTTTAGGCCTTTAGGCAAAACCAGGGTGTTGCTAAAGGCATAGCCATTCAAATCTATAATGAAATATGGACTGTGGAGCCCTAACAAAGGCAACGTAGAAATAGCCATGGCACTTGCTGAACCCTGGGCCCCCTTGCGAGGTAGACGGCTGACTTAGCTCCTCCATCCAGCTGGCAGTTCCCTTCTCCTGCGTTATCGGATTTCCATCATGAGGTGAGTCAGGTGTCTGTGTTGAAGCACTGAACTGTGAAGCTTATTAAAAAGAGAAAGAAAAAGAAAATTCTCTTAAAACAAAAAGTAAAATTGATTACTTGTAAAACAGTAATGAAAGAAAAGGGTGATTTCCAAAAATAACATGTTCTCTCTGAGAGTTAATTTTAAACAGGAAACTATGTTAAGAGCCTTTACAGAACTCCACCTAAAAACTGCCTGGCCGCAGCCTGTCCCGCCTGCACGTGGGTCAGCCTGTAGGAGTTCTTCTCCCCAAGTCCTTGTCCCCTGGAGGCCTAGGCTTGGCCACACCTGAGTGTGAGGTAGAGCTACCATCCCAAGCAGTTGGCCGGGGTAGACGTCCTGTCTCCTTTCTGTGTATGCATTATTTTCTCTGTGAGGGAGAAGTCATGCTGCTCTTATCCGTCATACTGCTTGTACCTCTTTGTGTCTGTGAGATGTGATTTATTCAAACGCCTTTGGTTATGTACTTTTTCCTACAAACTATTTTAAGATACGAAAGTGTGGATTTCAGAGAATCATATACTATCATTATCAGGATAAAACTTACAGCCAATCACTTAAAATGGCCTGTTCTATAAGCACATCTTCTTCCCCCTTGAGACCTCAGCTAGTCTTTGTTTGCGTAGCCCAAGGGCCCCTACTACTAAGGAACATGACTGTTCTCTGGCTGTGGTGAATGGGCTGGGGGATGGGCTGCTCTCTCTACACTTCCATGGTCTCCCAGTCACATCCACACACTGACTCTCATCCTGCCCCAGGAGCTATAAAGAAAAAAAAAAAAAAAAAAGGATTCTACTTCCAAACAGCAGGAAGCAAGTCCACAAGGTGGTCACTCCTGACACTGCCAGCGTCACCTTTGTCACCATCTAACACCGGATGGAGAAGCGCTGCTCTTCCTGGCTCCTTGCCGCTCTGTCGTTTTAGCTCACCTAGGCCTGTCATAAATGTCGTCCGCGGAGTCAAGTGCACTCAGAGTCTTATCCCTTTTGTTTTCATACTTACTTGATGTACCTATGTAAACCAACTGCAATTTATGGTCAGATTCACTTATTTTAAGCAGCCACTTAATTTTTTAACTCAGAGCTGTGAAAATACTATAAAGCTCGTGAGTCTCCCCGACGGCTCTGACGTTAGTGTGCAGAATCCATAGCAATCAAATGGAATTTGGTTTTCAACAGTCCCTCACATTCATCCCTGTCAAGGTCTGGGATAGACAGCTGTGGAATTTGCTTTTGAAACAGATCCAAGTGAGTTTTTGTTTGCTCCAGTAAAATTGAGAAATATCAATTTTACTCATTTCTTTAGTTATATATATAAAAAAACTGTGGTTGGCTTACATGGCAGAAAGAGTCACTGAGAAATAAGTTGTCTGTCTGGGTGGATAATTACGTTTTCAAGGTACGCTGGGGAATTGTGCATCGGAGCCTGGTGCAGGAAATGGGTTAGGGACTGACTCTTCTCAATTTTTCATGCTATGAACTGCCTCTGCTTCCTCCCTTACCTTGGGCTCTTTGACTAGAGGCCAGTTGGGAAGCCCATGCTTGTTTCTGTTGAGCAAGGAGATGGCAAAGCCCATCTCATGCAGACACCTGTGGAAGGACTGACGGCTCAGACTTGTTCCCACTAGATCAATATCTGCTGTGGCAGGGCCACTATTGAGCTGGACTTCATGGTCACGGGCTCCATTTGTCAGACTTTCCGGGAGAAGCGCTCTGTGACCAACCTACAGGCAGCTCACGCCTGTGATTAGCCCTTCCCGCCTAGTAGATGGCTTATTACCCAGCTTCTCCAGAACTTGCTCACCCACCAGCAGCCCTGCGAAATGGAAATGAGTCCCCACGGGTGGCTTAACACCACGGTCGCTCTCCTGTTGTCACTTTTACTGGCAGACCATGTGCTGAGCTTGTATAGAACTTTGAGATGACAAGGTTTCAGTAACAAACAAACACATTAAGGTTTGGTGATATTTTGCCAAAGAACTGATTTTGACCCAGCTAAAGGACAATACGTTACTATAGGAATAAATTTAAACTTAAGAGTTACAACTCTAAGGCCCTTTGAGATTTCCTATGACTCTGAGGATATCATCTACCCTCATAGCAGCTCATGCTGCTGGTTTAGTATAATAGGCAAACATCTTTCTGATGCAATTCTCTACTGTTTACAACAAATATAGACAAGCAAATAGGTGTTCCCATAGCTTCTGCCTTCCAAGATGGGAAAAGTAGAACTCTATTCATATAAAATAGTCCATCTCTGGCAGTGCGTTGCTCTGCAGCAAAGCAGCACGCTGAGGCAAGTCACTCCCCACAGCCGAGCTGTGTCCTGTTTCTGCAGCCTCTGTTCCCTGCCATATTGGATACTCTCCCCAGGGGAATCACCCATGTGCCCATTTCCATAAGGTTTTGGGGTCACTTCAGTTACAGGAACAAATCTTTATGCTCAGACATAGAAATGAATAGATCCTTGGTATTTCAGAGGCTCATCAATTCCAGCGTCCAGTCCCAGGGTGACAGGCTTTTCTTTTGTTTGCTCCTGCAGCGGTAAGGTCTCATTGTCCTTCATTCTCCTCACTAACTCTGCCATTTTCTTCCACTGTTCTATTATGGATTTTACATCGAAAAAGAACTAATATTTGCTTGTCCCTAAATCTTCCAGTGAGACATACTATTAAGAGGCAATGCATTTTTACACTTCACAGTTGGTGCGTTAGGTCACCATGCTGGCACTCGTGGTGTCAGGAAGAAGTCTGCCTGGAAAGAGACACAGCAAACAGCTTTCCTTCAGGAGCCTCCGTTCTGCCTTACCACCTCTGTGAAGGTTAATACGCATGAGCATTTCCCAAGAACCTCTGAGAGGTCTGTTGGGTGAAAGGTCAACATAGAGTCACTGAAGCCCCCCGGAGAAAAAAGAACAAGAAAGAGTGAATGACCACTTGAATAGATGCATTAAGCTGGTATTAAAAGTCGCCAAAGTGTTCAAGAAATCTAGTAACACCTTGCGAGGCTCAGGGACAGGGCCAATTTAAGGAGTTTAGGAAATTCCACACCTGGCTTGGTGCGGTAAACCCCAAAGTCATTATGAAGAATTAGTTAAACCTTCTTGTTCTTCCAACATTTATTTTCTGTGATCCTGTTTAGTGCTTTCTGCAATTTGTTAAGACACAGGTGTACACTGATCTCAGCAGCTCATGAATATTTGAAAACCAAAGTTTCTTACAAAGGAACTTAAAAAAGAAAAGCCATAAATCACTGCCTTAAATTTATGTTGTCTGACCCCTTATGCTCAAGAAAGTGTTTAAAATTGCTTCAACTTAGGAGGAAAGAGTAAAATATACTATAATTCATTGTGTTACTGACTAGGGCCACTGCCAATTTTGTACAGCAGTACTTCATTCATGTAACAATATTTACTAAGCACATACTACATGATAAGACTTGGCTTGGTGCTGGGAATGTAATTGTGAAGAGACAGATGTGGCCCGTCCTCACAGAATTTATCATCTAATGGGAGGGCAAAGGCGCATACGGGGGCAATTTTAACATAGGGCACTAAGCACAATCTTTTTGAAGCTAAAGACCATTTTCACTGCAACTTTTACTCTCACACTTCTTGCTAACCTTATTGAATCCTATGCAGATCCCACAAAGATGTTTGGTGAACTGTGTGATTGACGGAAGAGCGTCATCTTTGATTTTCTCAATGGCACTTGATTGGGTGCCATAATCGGTGCTGGAAATAGAATTGAGAAACTTCAATGCATGAAAGAAATGTTGTCAGAGTCAGAGTGAGGTTTCCTGAGGATGATCTGGGGCCTTGCAGAACAGAGCAGATACTGGGTGCATCCTGAGGTACTGGTGTCTTTTCTCACAGGTGTTCTACTTATACAAGCAATGGCCTTCAGTGAGCTTCTATTAAACACCTACTACATACCATGCACAATGTATGGAGAGACCTCTAGGTAGTAGAGAATTATTGCTAATGCCAGGATGAGGCTAAAAAACATGATCAGAGTTTTACCAAAGACCAGAGATCATAAAAATCTGATGATAGTAGTGTTCTTTTCCCCCTGTTGGCTCACTTTTTTTTTTTTAACCGGGGCAATGGAACTCGGTTAAGAACATGTTAAGCACTGACTACCTGAAACATTTATGCATTCTGTAACAGTTCAACCTAAGAGAGAATTGTATATATATTTCACTTTGTGCAAGGAAGAATTAAAGAAATGCTACAAAGCAATACAATTTTAATTTCTGGAGTGGAAGGAGAGCAGGGCTGGACACTAGACGAAGGCACCATGAAGGGATTGAAGCTGGCATTTGAGTTACACCTGCCTCAGCACACCAACAAGCAACTTCCACACTGAGCATCATCTGACCCAAGCCACTGATGTGTGTGAATGTGTGGAGTTTGAGACATGTCAGAGTGTGTCAATAAGGTGAGGTTCTGAAGAGGGACTCTGGTGGGACATGACATGGAGAAATCAAGGTGTACCAGGTTGTCAGGACAGATTCTGAATTTCATTCCACAAGAAATATAAAACCCTCTAAGGACCTTGAAAAGGGAAGCTTCTGTGATTGTGATCTTTCTGTGGAAACAAAGTGAAAGATGCCGTAGAGGTGGGAGAGCGTCTGGAGGGGGAAACTGACAAGTGGTTCTAACCTGGTGGAACTTAATCACTCCGGGGATATGAGTGCCAAGAGAGAATGGGTATCAATGACTGAAGCTGTGCAGTGAGGTTTGGCTAGTCAAGGGAGCTAGGTTTGGGCCGAGATAGAGGGTTGGAGAGAAGTGTATTAGCTTCTGTCCTCACCTGAGGTAGGTGACCCCCATCTCTAAAAAGCATACAAAATTGAACATTTGTATCTGGGACAGATCCTACTGCCAAATTCAGTAATTTAAAAAGTAACATGCTCTTGAAAACTTCCTGCTTTTCAAAAGTAATAGCTTGAGTTATTCTAAGTGTTGATTTTTTTTCTTCTTTCTTATTTTTTTATTACAGGGCATATAGGACATTGATTATTGTTGTTATTATTGTAATTCTTAAAATTACATTTTCTTTGAATCATAAATCAATAGATTCTCTTCCCTCAAGGCACGTCTTCTATTTAAAGAGCCAGATCGATTTTTGCAGGATATGCCAACAATCAATCTTTGGGTCTTGTTTTTTTCCTCCTGAAGACTTTGGATCAGGATTATTATTACCATTATTTATTATTTATCGAGTGCTGTCAGTGGGCTCAGCAGTGTACAAATATAAATGTATAAACATCATCATCAAATCTGTTCCCAAAAGGAACAGGTGTTTATCATGAAAGAAAGTATTTGAATTACCAAAATAATGCCCATTAGTGGTTTTCATTTCCTGCAAAATATTGTCTTCGTGGTCATTCGACTCCTTCATCATGTTGGGTGGAATAAATAGGGGCCAATGCTCCTTTTTGGCTCCTTTCCAAGCTGGGAATTGCCAACTGCTTTTTGGAAGTTTTCTATGGTTTAATTGTAGTAGGTCTGGTTTGATACCTTCTAAGGTTTTTTCTTCATGAGGGACTGAAACAAAGTCCAGGTCATTTTACTTGCCTGTTGATATTTTCCACGTGGCCAACTGAACAGAAGCCAGCCCACCCTGGGAGCTTCCTCCTTTTATGTCATTTATATTATCAAAGAGCCTGGGGTCCCCAACACCCGCATCTCACACAGGCAGATTAGCAGTGAGCAAAGCTCTGCCTCCTGTCCCCATGCTCCTATCAGGCTCTAATGCTGCTGCTGATTGACAGCAGGCAAGCTTCAGGCCCTGCTCCACTCCTGCTGCTGCTAGTCGTGACAAGGCCATCCTCCAATGACCTACGGTAGAACAAGTACCTACACTCTGTTCCCATCCTCAGGAGAATGGTCTTCAACTAACCTGGTCCCTGGTCTCAAAAAGGGGAAGCTCACTGATTTATAATTGTTGAGACGATGTAAGATAATGGGCCAGAATATGGAGAACCAGGATTCTTTGGGTTCCTCCAGCTGAGAGTTGGAAAAGAATGTGTTGTTTCGTGGGCAACTTAGAAGGATGCTGGTGGAACCTTGTATCCTGCACTTATTTCCATGCATCTGGGTCAGGGAAATGATTGGTCGGCATCCTCAGGCTCATTGGCCAGCACACTTTCCTGTGGTGTGCGCTTATAGGGAAGCACAAGCCAGCATAATCAGCTCTTTATCTCCAAACTTCACTTAGGTACTTTGTTTAAACTTATTCTAAATAACATGTTAATAAGAACTGGAAAAAAAAGTAGAAGCAGCTAATGTGGTTTATTTGAGGTTACCAGCCAGTTATCAGAACCACAATTAAAATTTGTTTTGAGTCTAGCTTTTCGCAAGGCCTTCTCCTTTATTATGTCAGTTGCTGTTCACAAAAGCACTGGAAAGAAAGGAGGGTGAGTTCTTTTTAGCGTCTCAGATGTGTGGAAGAAAAAACTGAGACTCCGAGAGGTTAAGCCACTTGCCCACAATTCAACAGCTAACAAGTTACAGAAATTGAATCCTTATCCCTTTTTAGTACCTATAATTGGATGAGGCCAAGTGAGGGCCAAGGAACAGCCAGGAGTGGAAACAAAAGAAATGCAAGAAATGTAGTTAAGTTTCAGAGACTGAGCTGTAAACTGCGAGGGCAGTGGAATTGCTAAAGAAATGACTTTAAACATTCTTGTGGACCTGTGGCTAAGCAGTCGGTCTGATAATCACATACAAATTAGGTCTGTTTATCTTCCAGAGAAACCATCCCATGTTATGTATATATTATGCCCTATACTGGGAAATGGATTCTTCTATAGATAGGGCCATAAATCTGCAAATGAACTTCTGTCCTGTCCAAATTTAGAAAAACATTTGAGGCCATCAAAACATCAGTATTATTGGTTCTGGCTTCAGAAGGTCAAAGCCTCTTGGGCCAAGAAGAAAATGATTCTGCCCCTTCATCTGCTTTTCTAAATGAGCAAAGCCAAGAGCCTGCAATCTGATACCTCACACACTCCTTGTGTGCATTTTCTTCCTTCAACCAATATTCAATGAACAGTTACTATGTGCAATGATATTTTATTGTTTTTTTAAATTATGCCTATCGCAAAAGAATATCACTTCAAATTTGCCTCAGGTCTAAATAGCAGATGGTTCTAGTGGGTCTGTTTAGCTGCGAAGTTTCCAATACTTGGGGTTCAAAACAAGCAGCCCATTCACCAAATGTCTTGCCCTCATAAGAGTATAGCCAATAACTATGCACAGGTTTCCACATGCAGAATTTATGGACATCTCAGGGGAAATCTATGGAATTGCAGGAATAAGAAGAGATAGAGAGGTATTTTAATTCTATGCAAGATGTAGAATTCATTTAGTTTTAATTATTTCTCATGTGTGGAAATCCACATCAGGCATTCTAAGTTGCCACCTACAATCATTTCCAGGAAAGCCACAATTAAAAAACTCCTACAATTTACTAATAAGATGACAAGTCAATTTATACAAAATGAACAAAGAATCTGAATAGACATTTCCTCAAAGAAGACATAGAGATAGTCAATAAGCATATCAAAAATGAGCAACAGCACTAATGAGAGAAACAAAAGCCAAAATCATAATGAGATATCACTACACATCTGCTAGGGTGGTTATATTAAAGATCAAAGACGGTATCAGGGAGAGTATAAAGAAATTGAAGCGCTCATTTAATTGGAAATGTAAAATGATACAGTTGCTTTCAAGAAGGTCCAGCAGTTTTTCAAAAGTTCAAGCACACATCATTACCATATTATCTAATGGTTCCACCCTTGAGCATATACCCAACAGAAATGAAAACATGTCCACATGGAAACATTTACACCAATATTCATAGCAGCATTATTCATAATAGCTTGAAAGTGGGAAGTAAACAAAATGTGCACCTGAGTAATGGATGAGTGCAGGTATTGAAAGAATAAAACATGGTATACATGTCAATGAAATATTACTCAGTCACGCAAAAAAAGCAGTGAAATACTGATACTACAACATGGTACTACAATGTTGAAAATATGATACCAAATGTAAGAAGATAGTTACCAAACACACACTATATGATTCCATCTATGGTATTGGTTAGAGTTTTCTAGAGAAACAGAACCAATAGGATGCAGTTGCAAAAGAGGATTTTTTAAGATTGGCTCATAGGATCATAGGCCGGATAATCTCACAGTGGCCACTTGCACCCTAAACAGCAAATGGATTCTGTAACTTCTGTTGAAGATGGAAACTTTAGCACATGAGGGCTCAAGAATACACAGTGTCAATTGACACAGTGTCAATCCAAGGCTGAAGTCCTAGAAGACTCCAGGAGAGCTGCTAGTGTGTGTTCAGCAAAAGACCGAAGAGCTGGAGTCTGATGCCCACAGGAGATAGTGACACCTGCTTAGGCAGAATTGAGCCTGCCTGCGAGGGTGGCAAGCGTAATCATTCCACCAGTGCTGCAAAGTCATTGGATGGTGGAAATCACATTTAGGTCAGGTTTCTTCCTCTCAGTTCTCTGGTCTAAGTGCCAATCAGTGACGGAAATGCCCCCTACAGGCACACCCAGAAACGTGCTTCACTAATCTTCTAGACATCTCTCAATCTGATCAAGTTGGCAACCAAGATTCACTGCCCCGACACACATTTATAAAGTCCAGGACAGGTGAATGAAGAAAGAAAGAAAATGCATCAGTGATGCTCACAGCTGAGAAGGCAAAGAGGTGGAAAGTGACTGAGGAGGGAAGCTAGATCACTTTTTGGGAGTGATTGAAATCTTCTAAAGTGATTGTAGCGAGGACTGTGCAACACAGCGAAGCTACTGAAATTCAATAGATTGAATACTTCAAATAGGTGAATTGTATGGTATATGAATTATATCCCAATAAAACTACATCAAATAGTAAGACAGGGGAGGAATGAGAGGAGGGAGGGAGGAAAAGAAAGAAAAATTGGGAATTCATGATGGTAGCCATTATAAAACTGCTAGGTTAAGCACGGACTCAGGCAAAACCAAAAATATGATCCTGTACAAGAGACTTTGAAGTGGAAGCGTATTGCCCCCACGACCTTACACCTGGGTAGCACAACCAGGTGGAAGACCCTCCAGCAAAGTTCTTAGGTTAGGCTGGTTAAGTCAGGTTACTGACGTCATTCAGATTGCTAGAACCAAGAAGGCTACCATGGTTGAGATGGAATGAGGGAGTAGCTATCTCTAAACAAAGGTCATCCCCAGAAAGGGGGGCCTGTGAGTGGAATGGCCAAGAAGTTCAGTTTATAAGTTAAAGTGCAGCAGCCCCCAAGACACCGCCAGAACACTTCTGGTGCACATTGATTTCCTCCTCCTGTGTCTGTCCTTCCATCCCTTAGAATGGCTCTAGAAGAAGCAGCGAGCAGGCTTGCCACACACTGCCTTGCAAGATGGAGGTGGGCTTCTGCACAGCTTTTTCTCTTCTTCCTTTTTTTTTTTTTTTGAGATACTGTCTTAGTTACTTTTTCGTTGCTGTGACTCAATACCCAACATTCACAAATTTAAGGGAGGAAAGGTTCATTTTAGCTCACAGTTTCAGAAGGTCCCAGTCCATTCAGGGGTGACCAGCAGCAGCAATGGAAGTGCATGGCAGAGGCAGAGGCGGAGGCAGCTCCTCACAACATCACAAACAGGAAGTTAAGTCAAGGCAGGTTGAGACTAGTCCTCCAAGGAAGGCGGGATGTAGCTTATACATCCTTCCAGGTCTCAGCCCAGTGATCAACCCCTCCTGGATCCAGGTGTGGAAGGTATGGTAAACCCCCACTATACTACATGCCTATAATCCAACTTACACACCTGTAATACAATTTACATGCTTGCAACCCACCCCTCCAGACTAGGCCCCAATCGCCCAACAGCACATGGTTTCATAGACAATCCATAACATTCAAATACATGAAATTTTGGGGGGCATTCCAGATCTAAACCACAATAGACATCGTCTCACTCTGCAGTCCACGTCTCTAAGTAGCCCAGACTGACCCTTGAACTCAACAGTAAACCTCCTGCCTTAGCCGCTGAGGATTACAGGTGTGTGCCGCACACCCTGCTTATGTGGTGCTGGGGAATGGAGTTCAGGTACTTAGCGCTTGCTAACTGCTGAGCTATTCCTCCAGCCCCTGCACAGCATTTTCATCTTTTGTTTCCACTGGGAAATTTTAGATGCTGGGAATTGATAAGACCTTAAAGGAAATTCCCAGCTGGTCATAGTGTTCGGATTCTGGCTTTCAGGATTGGAATGTATCAGCCACATTTGTGTTTGCTGCTATCTATAAGATTATGTCTTTATTGATCCCGTCTGCCTGTGACCAATGGGAATGATATGGAAATGGCAAAGTCCTTTGGAACCAAAATGTAGAATCCGATGCAAATATAAGCAGGTCCCATTAGGGAAGGAGGAAGCATCTGTGTGGAGACTGTTCAGTTCAATGGAGCAACCAGTCTCTGTTCTCTCTCTTCAGTTAGAGCATTCAATTGCCCTAGCTGGAAGTGGCCTCCAGGGACAGATACAATAGAACTATGATTTCTTTTTGCCCAATTACTTAGACAACTGTTTCTCGTGGAAATCAACCATGAATTGATTGGTTACTCATTTGGAGAATGTCCTGTAATTTATATTAATAACCTAGGTGTATGTTAAATGACAAAATAGCCAACAGGTACAATGGTTGAAGATTGGAGATAAGACAAGAAATGTTGGAACACAACATAGCCTCCAAGAAGACTGGTATTTTAGTTACATATTTGTTGCTATGGCAAAATACCGAACATCCACAACTTAAGAGAGGAAAAATTTATTTAGCTCACAGCTTCAAAAAGTCTCCCACACACAAAGACCATTGATGGGGCAGCTGGCCGTGGTGAAGGCACATGGCAGAGGCTGGAGAGCTGCTGCCCCATGGCAAACAGAAGCCAAGTGAAGCACGGGCAAGGCAATGAGCTTGTCCAGAAGGAAGCTGCCGCATTTCTTCTTCCTTCCCTTAAATTCTTTAAACTGCCAGTTGCTCCTCCCTCACTTCCTGGACCACAAGTCAATAACCAACACCTGAAATCTCTGTCCTAGGCAACTCCCAATCTCAACAATATACCAATCTTCCCAGGTCAGACCTTAAATGCCTGCCCCTTCCAGCCAGGCTCTACCTTCCAATAACACATAGTTCCAAAAACACGAGGCTTTGGGTGGCTTTCAAGATCCAAATCATAGCAACCAGATACCCTATAAGCTAGATCTTCTGAAGGATATGTACTCATAAGCTGGAAAAGAGAGGGATAAGATAACTTTTCAGTATTTCAGAATTTATCACAATGGGCACTGTATTTATTCATCAGGTAGTTTTGACTAGTATTTCATATATGGTATCTTCTAATTAAAAGAATGTTTTTCTAGTAAGATATATAATGTATTTGTTAAGATATAAAAAGTATTTGAAGAAAAACATTAGATTCAGTAAATGCTCAATGTTTGTGTAATCTAGCGATTGTTTCCTTTGATCTTCAGTCTTCTCTAATATTTAAAAATGAATAGTTATTATCAGGGTTTTTTTTTTTTTTTGCTTTTGATGGATCTGGGGATCTAGGTCTAACTTTAAGCTCAGCTGTGCACCTACTACTCAAAATGTACATGTCTGAGGAAAGCCACAGTATGTTTGTTTATCTGGATGTGTTTCCATTATTTCATTTAACAAGTATATATTGAATTTTTATAGTATGATGGTCACAGTGCCAAGAAGTGGGAATGCAGAATTGAAAATGTTGCACAACTTTCCTGTGCTTTGAAGTTTGCATTTCCCTCATAAAATAGATGATAGAGAATAAGCACGTGTTATTGCTTGAATCTGGAATATTCCCTAAAAGCCGCATGCATTTGGATGTAGTGAGATAGTTATGAAACTGTGTGCTCTTGGGAGTTGGGGCCTGGATGGAAGGGGCGGATGCTTATGGTTGACCTGGAGGATTATGTGAACTTGTTGAAATTAAGAAACACCCAGGGCAGAGCTTTCAGGTGTATGCAACTGACTTGTGGGCCGTAAAAAGAGAAAAGAACACTCACTCTGGCTGTGGGTGGCTCAACTGGCAGCTTGAGCTAAATAAAAGAAATAAAAACCATTGTTTTCTTGGGAAAGCTCTGACCTTCTTAGTCTCTAGACGCCCACTCCCTCACTTGGCTTTCTGTCTGCCATGCTGTGAAAAGTATTTCTCTGACTAAACCTCTGTCGTGTGCTTGGTGGAAGCCACCCATGAGTGGACTCTGTGAGACCTTCTGAGGCTGTGAGTGAAAATTAATCTTTCCCCCCTTATAATATGGATAGTGAGTATTCTGAATACAGTGCAGTGAACATGAAACTGAGAAAGCGACTAAGCAAATGCACAGCTATTGATAAAGCCCGGTAATTATAGCAAAAGAAATAGAGGGGTTGGTGGTGGAACTGGGCACAAATACAGATTAACTTTGGAATGAGTAGCCAAGAAAAGGCTTCTACAACTGTGGCATCTGGGTCATCATTGGAGGCCAAGTGCAAGTCGGTCATGCCAAGATTTGAGGGATATAAGAGACAGAAGGATGACACATTCGTGTGCCCCTGGTGGGACAGAACTTCATGGAACAGAAAAAAGACTGAGGCGAGAGTCTAACAGCCAAGCCAGAGAGGGGCAAGAAGAAGGTGCAGATGAAGGCAGCATTCCTGTCGGGATGGTGTCTGAGGCAAACTTGTGGAAGTCACAGTCGGCAGATGGGCTTGTACTCTGGAAGAGCGTTTTACACTGACACACATTTGGGAAAAATCAGTGTGACTATTTTGTAGAAGATAAATTTGGGAATTACATTGTCAGCATACCTAATAGAGGGCTACTGCATGTGTCAAAGTGAGAAAGCACAGATGATGGCTTAGGTGATGGCAGTGACAGAAAGGGAGAGAAGCAAGCAGATTAAAATTCATATAAAAAGAAGAAGAAAAGGGACATGGCAGTGGGAGGAAGTCAGAGGAGAAGGAGAAGAAGGGAGCATGCATGAGCCATCAATAAGACCCACGGGGTATGCTATGGCACCATTTGGCCACAGAAAGAAGAACTGGGGACAGACAGATACTCCACCTGCTCCTTTGAGAAGTGTGAAGTAGTGGGGACAAGAATTGTTTTGCATGCACTCAGTTTGAGCCAGGCTGCCTTTAAAATACCAGTGGAGAGTGGCAAGGCATGCAACAACTGCCTACGCTGCACAAGGCTGAGGGTTGACTCCCCAGAATAGAAAGTAAATAAATAAATAAATAAACAAACAAATAATACGGTGATAGCTCAGAAGTAGCTGCATATTCAAATGCATTGCTGAACTTCCTGCTAAGGTCACAGTATATGGTGCAGAAGGAAGGGAACGAGGTTGGAAAGGACCTCACTCAGGGCATGGGTGTTAATTATGTGAAATATGAATGCAGCAGAACCTTATTAATGATGATAATGTATAAACCTTTCTTCTATAATTTTGGGGAATGTAATGTATCTTTTGTTAAAAATGAAACAATAGAAAGGGAGATGATTTCCCAACTCAATTAATTGCTCTTCAGTCATTAAATGTATTTCTCAAACTCTTGGAACTCAGTCTTCAGCGTTTTGGAGACATTTTTGTGTAAGTGCATTCTAAAATAACCTTATCTCCTGTCCCCACATCTGTGACTCTTTCTCTTATCTTCATGTGCGACATATCTCACATGTTTTATATTAACTCAATTGCCTACTTCCTGTGGGGGAAATATGTATTTTCCTCTTTGTTACTTTTCCCCCTTGTTTAAATCAACATGTGACGATAAAGATAGCCACGGGTGGACAGCAGGAGGTTAAAGCTGCACTGCTCTCCCTCTGGCTTCCTGAGAACATGATGCAGTGGTTTTATGTTGAGCACTAACCGTCAGACACGGAGCTGATGGCCAAGGACGAGAGGCAGAGAGACACGTCCAGAGACATGGTCCCTGTGCTTGCTCTCAGCAGCTGAGCGTGGCCCTTGCAATCCTTCTGCTGGGCAGCTTCCTGACAGAAGTTCAGAAAGGTCTTCTGATCGTGACCCTGACAAATTCTAGGCAGATAAATTCTTTCTTTGCCGTTCACTTGACCTGGGCAGGCATAAACCTCCTATTTGTTGACAGGTGTCCTTTCCTCTTGAGAACAAATGAGTAGTCACATCGAGAGGTGAGAAGCTAGACAAAACATTTTCAGACCTTCAGCTGGGACAAACAGCTTCCAAAGCTGTTTTCTATTATCACCCAGAGTGGATTCTGTGTTTGGACAGCACCGCACAACAGGAGCAAAACAACTTGGAAATGTGTCCCGACTCCACCATGTGTCAGCTGTGTGGTTGGGGACAGTGTATTTCATCCTTCTGATCGTTGGTTTTTCCACTGTATAAATTGGGAGAAAAATACCGAAACCTGTGAAAGCTCCGTTTGTACAAGGCACTTCTCAGGGATATTACAAAGATCCTGTGAAATAAAGGGTATGATAACCCTTTAGAACTGGCTATGCACAAAATATGTGCATAATATTATGCCGAACACAGAGAGAAAGGTAGCTCCTAAACCCAGTAGCTACCAGCCGTATTGTACAGCTGCTGGTCGCTGGCTTGGGAGAGAGCGTGAAGACCCGGCTTCTTCAAACTCAGTTCACTGCTCTTGGCCTCTGCCCACACCCCGCTCTCAGGGAAGCAGGAAGGCAGGGGGACGGGAGTGGGATCCAAGCAGAAACTGGGCCAGAAAACCAGGTGGGCTGCACAAGAATAAGGGATTGAGTAGGTGTCTCAGGTTGGACAGACGGCCCCATGGGCCAGCATCCTTCTCTTCTCACCTTCAATGGCGCTCATCGGGCGTGTAACACACGTAGTGCGGGCTCAGTCAGCCCAGGAGTTTCTCAAGGGATTCCTGTCCAAACTGGAACTGATACCCAAGAAGGGCAACTGCGAAACCAAGTTGAAAGGTGGCAGGTGTCGTCATGAGAAGCTGAGCATCTGCGTATTTTAAGTATGCATGAGAGTCCAGCACTTCCCCACCGCCATGCGGGCCTGGGTCACTGCAGCATTTTCCCAGCTGGCCTCCAAGGTTCTGCTTTTCTTCCCTCCAATATACTCTTGTTTTTATTTAGAGACAGGGTCTCATTCTGCAGTCCAGGCTGGTCCTGAGCTTATTGTGTAGCCCAGACCGGCCTTGAACACACTGCGATCCTCTTGCCTCAGCCTCCCAAGTGCCGGGATTATAGGTATGTGCCAGCACATTATATGGTGTCGAGGGATCAGACAAGAGGCTTGCGCTTGCTAGGCAAGTGCTCTAGCCGCTGGGTTACTCCTTTAGCCCTAATATAGTCTTAATACTATTATTTAAGTATAAATTGGATTAGAATTTTGAAATCTTTCCACCTCACGTGAACTGAATGCTCATGTCCTATGAAGACAGGATCATGTCTTTGAGAGCTCTCCTCTGAGAACAAGTAAAAAGGTTGTGGGCTATAGGTAATAATCGTGTATTACATTCGCACTTGGTAACTGGAAGAGTACAGCTGCTTTGCCGTGGTGTTAGAGGAGACAATGTGCATATGAGATGACAGCTATGTTAATTTGTTCCACAATAGCAGCCATTTTCCTGTGGATGTGTTTTTTAGCATCATATTGTATTTTATACAATAAAAATGTTTTAAAGAAAATACACATCACTGGTTGTTAGGTTTCTAACATCAGTAGAATGGAGGTAAACACATTTTGCATGTTACCCCGGGAAGTGTGAGTAAAATGGAGAAGCAATAGACTGGCCAGAGACCCACTGCAGAAGGTGCCCCATCACCTTCGAGGCATTGGCTTTTTATTGATAGATAAAATAGCCATTGATGCTGGAAAACCAAAGCACTATTTTTCTTTCTTCTCACTCCATCTATTCCTTACCCCTCTCCTTCCCATTAGTACTTTTGGCCTTCTGGATGCTCTGTCTGCACAATCGCCCCTTTGTCCTTTATCCCCACGTCCCATGGGATCTGTACACACTGTCCCCTTCCTGGTGATTGGCTGCTACATGCAGCAGCTCTCCAAGGAGGCCCTGCTGACACAGTGAAATAAAGTCAGAAAGCTGTATTAATTTAAGTGGCTTTTCTTCACATTTAGGACTGCTATTACAGTGTTGATGGTTGGTAATAAAAGACCTTTTAGTGTGGGAAATCAAATAATCTTATACAAACACAAATGGGCCTGGACAATGATTATCTTAATGTAATTGGAGAATGAACTCTGATTATGGGTGTCAGTTCTTGCCTTTCTTAAGATATTTTAGGGCTAATCTAGTGATTGATAGGCTGACATTTACTCTTTGTGAAGTATGGAATTTACCATTAATACTCTGCATTTCTTACTTTTCACTTCCCTGTGCCCAACAATTGTTTTGAGGTTTAAAATTGTATTGACTTGGTAGAATTTCCCCCAATTTTTTTGCAGTGAACTATGAGAGATTCAAGAGTGGTGGAAAAAAATTCAGCCAGCTATCAAACAAAATTTCCCTATGGCAATATGTGCTTCTTTCCCTCAGACTCCCAAGGCAAATGAAAGAAGCCACATTTAGGAAGGAAACATTTAGGATTTGACTTGAAAATGTCCTCTGGGACACAATTCTCTATTTGTCAAGGTAGTAATTTACCTGCCTTGGAAAAGATTTCCATTTCTCCCGGATAATGTCATTGCCCTATGCTCAAGAACATGTGGTTGAAAACGTATTTGTTGAAATTTAATAACTGCAAATAGCGGAGATCTAGCATCCTGCTGAACTGAAGTAGAGTTTCTTGTCTTAATGACTCTAACTAGATAGTTAATTTAATGGACTTGAGTTTTATAGATCTGCCAATGGTGATTTTTATGTGAATGTAATGGAGGGCCAGCAGCACACACCTCCAAGGGACAGATGTTGCTGCCACGCACAGTCTCTGTCCTCGTGCCATCAAGACTGTTCATCCTCTTCCCGCCCCACAGTGAGCCATTTCATGTCTTGCTCAGGACCTCCTCATCCTTCAAGGCTGAGTGCTCAAAGGCCACCTCCTCCAGAAAGGCTTGGCCCAGCCCCTTAGAGAGTTAACTTCTCTTTCTCTGATCTACCCTGTTGTAATTTCCTTTCCTCTACTGTGAGTCATCACTACATCTCCTTCTTGTACTATATTTCTCACCTTCGTAATGTCTTATTACGAAGCAGTACTCCAGAGGGGAGAAAGCCAGCAAGCAGGTGTGTGAAATAACCTCAGTTTTAGGCACTGGCCATCTCAATGTGAGGTAGCTGTCTTTCTAGCCCATAAACTTCTGCCCCAGCAGCAGGGTCACCAGCTGAGCCCTATTTTCTTTGTGTATATTTTCAATCTCAGGCTATCTCACTGAGCTGGATAACTATGCTGAATTTCATCAGTCATGGTGACTGGGTTGGGCTGCATAAAAATGTGGACCAGCTAGTCATATCTCAGTAAGAGCGAGAGTAGGCATGGGTGCCACTGAGAACTGTTTGTTTAATGTATGAATACATAGGAAGCATTCTAGAGCTCTCAGAGCTCTTTAAGGGCTTATTTTCTCTTTGAGACATGAATTTCTCCACGTTTCACGAGCTGGATAGCTCATTTTGGTGCTAGATCACACTACCTTTTATTTCTACTTATGTAGCTGGGATACTTAACTAGTGTCACCAAAATCATGAATACTTCAAAGGCAAACACTTGAGCCTTATAATTCTTTGCATTATATCTCTTGAAATAAAATGACTCGTGTCTCATGTACAGTACATTCTCAAGCAACCTGAGTAGAACTTTGTGTGTGTAGTACATCCTTCACGAGGGAGTGGAAGAGTGGGCCTGTGAGGAGGATTGGTGTGGGCATGGTGTTTATCTCACAGTAGTATGAGCAAAATATTTTACAGTCATGAAATAGTAATTCAGCAGCTCCACAGCATCTTTCTTCACAGCCTGGAATCCTACCACTGACTGGAATGCTTTGTGTTTCAGAAACTCCACAGGCTCAGGGACTCTCCCTTGTGGAGTGAAAACTTGTCTTAGTCAGTCAAATGTAACTTTGCAGAATGAATTTTGGATTTAGGACACAGTTTGAGATTAAGAGTTTCTCTTTCTGGCTGCCTTATCCAGCAGAAATTGTGCAGCCAGTGTGTTTTCTATTTATTTTTGGCAAGGTCTAAAAACATTTATCTCAAAACATAATATTTTAGAGGGTTTATTTATTTATTTTTGTCTACCTAGAATTCCTATAAGAATAAGATTCATGAGATTTTTTTTTTTTTTTTTTTTTTTGAGACAGGGCCTTGCTCAGTAGCCCAGGCTGGTCCTGAACTTAGTGTGGGGTCCATGTTGGCCTTGAGCTCACGACAACCCTCCTGCCTCAGCCTTCAGAGTGCTAAGATTACAGGCATGCACCACCACCCTGGCTTATGTGGTTCTGGGGAAGCGAGCTCGGGTACTTAGCAGATGACAGGCAAGTGCTTTAACCCCTGAGTCATTCCTCCTGCCCAAGATTTTTATTTTCTATGGACATTGATAATCAGGTTTGTATCCATAAGAAGATACATTAATGGGGTTCATTTTGAGCTAGAAATGGTCCCGTATAAAGTTCGTCAGCTCACTGCATGTGGTAGTGTTGACAAAATCAGCATATTGCCAGTGTCCACGATACCCTAGAGTCTGTCTTGGCTGTTCATGGGCTAGAACTGCAGACTATCCAGTGGAAGTGGAGGCAGCCTTCCTCGGGGTGCTTTTGGATCAGTTTTCTACTCTGAACAATATGTGCTTGTGATTGTCCTACATCCCTACTGCCTGCACCCTTTTTGGCTTCCGTACCACCACTTTTCTTTACGTTTCTGTAACACAGAGCTTTATTAATCACCTGGGCTTCTGCCCACTTCATCACTTGGCTTGAGACACCACTCATAGGTGGACCACCCTTTGACATCTTGGCACTGGCTTCCTCAGCTTCCCACAGATGGCACCGCCATGGATGGCAGCCCTTGGAAAGGCCGGGCATCTGGCATCCTTCTGGGAGATTCTGATACCCCTTTTGAGAGGAAGGATGAAGCAGGTCTCCTAAGTTGTGCATCCAGTTGGATGCCTTCTGTAGCAAGAGGATTTTCTCTTTAGTCTTCTCTGCTCTGCTGTTCCCAGAGGGGACGACTGCCGGTCAGCTGGCAGCAGTGTTAGCCTTGAGTTGGTATTAGTAAGAAAGAGTCAGGGCTCTGTTCAGGTTAGATAAACACACAAATTGCACTGCTATATCTCTTCTTTATTTTTTTAAAAAGGTTAAATGTTTTTTTTAGCACCAAAATAATAAGAAATCAATTGAATAGCTAATCTTCTGGTACCGTTATAGCATGAATTTCAACTACAAGAGACAAACCACCTCTCAGAGGGCTAACACCTTGCAAAAGAAGCCTTCTTTTTTTCCTGTAACATAGGTTTTCCTTGTGAGGCTGTGAAGATGTGTCATCAACTGAAAGAAATAAAATTATTTGTCTTTAGGGGTGCCATCATGTTTTGTCTTGAAAATCCCTAAGGTTTTTAAACATATAAAGGAAGAAATGAAAGAGCTGCAACACTTTTCAAAGAAGAAATGTGCGGGGCCATCTCTGTGGCGCTCCTTGGCTGTAACTCCTGTGCTGAACTTCTCCATTGCTCCCAATCGCAGAGCTAGGATTGCTGTGCATGACCGTGGCTTAGAGACAGGCACTCCCCCAGTTCTTCATGGCCATAATATTCTGACTTTTCCAGCCCCAACGTCACAACTTGGACTTCTAGCAGGGATCTGTCTTATTTAATCCATAGCCTACCTACCTGTTCTCCCAACCTATCAGACAACTCTACTTTGTCCTCTTCTGCCCAATCCCTAACCCAGGCCCCAGCCAAACAACCCAATTTCCAGCCCTCATGCTGCTTAATCCACTAACAGAGTAAAACGCCATTCACCCCATCATCAGGGCCTCATGCCTTACTCATTACGCCTTACGCTGAGTGTAAGGTCATGGACTTGCCCACCAGGCATAGGGTCATGGGGGCAATAAATTTTAAATCCAAATTCTGTAGCTACTAGTTTTTGTTTTAGTTCTGCCTGGGTCTTTCTTTGGCCCAACATTCTCTACAAGAAAAGTTAGCTTGCTTATTAGTTTTTCAAGATCTTGATTTGCCCTGTGGAAGGCAGATCAGGGGGGTGGCTGGAGGGGAATGTTGTAAGAGGCTGGAGCGACTTGGAGAGGATGTTGTAGGAGACGGCACTGTGCCAGCTGTGGAGGGAGGGTGCAGTACAGGGGCGGCCTTCCAAACCCTTTGCACAGAGATCAGCGCTAGCCTGTTGCCTTTTGAAGATGGGACTGTGAGAAAGGGCCAATAACGGGAGTATGTGATATGTCCAATTTATGCAAATCCCCATCTGCACGTGAGCACATGGATTCGTAATTTGTCTGATGGCAGCTTTTTGTCAGTCCTACCTCCTCTCCAAATTGAGGACTCTGGGGACACTTACTAGCTCCGAGAGGTATGTGTGTGCAGCTATGGCAGCTGACATCCAAGACAGACAGAGGAGGAAAGAGGGAGGAGAAAGGGACACAGCCTTGCCAAACTGAGTTTTGTAAAGTACATTTGCCCCATCTGATTGTTTATATCTTACTATTTTGAGTTAATTGTAGATTCACCTGCAGTTGCAAGTGACCCATGTGCCACTGTTCAGCTCCCCCCAGTGGCGGTACAATGTGACAACCAAATACTGACATTCTTAAAATGCAAAGATCCAATGCAGGTTTCCTTAGGTTTTTTTCTATTTTTCTTTCTTTCTTTCTTTCTTTCTTTCTTTCTTTCTTTCTCTTTCTTTTTTCTTTCTTCCTTCCTTCCTTTCTTTCCTTTCCCCTTGACTCTTTCCTTCCTTCCTTCCTTCCTTCCTTCCTTCCTTCCTTCCTTCCTTCCTTCCTTTTTCTGTTTCTTTGATGTGGTACTGGAGACTGGGTCCAAGGCCTTCACGTTGAGCTACATCTCCAGCTTATTTTGATTTCTGATTTTGAGTTGGGGTCCCACTAATTGCTAAGTAGATGAGGGTAAGGGGCTCAAACTTAAGATCTTATTACCTCAGCCTCCCAAAATGTTGATATCAGTGGCCTGTGACATCAGGCATGGCTTCCTCGGTTTTCTTATACATTGTTATGTATATAATATGTATATATTTAGTTATATGTAGAATTTTGATTGTTTTGGGGGGAATAGAATCTTGCTCTGCAATCCAGCCTGGTCCTAAACTCCTTACATAGCCAAGGATGGCTTCAAACTTAAGGCAATGCTCCTGCCTCAGCCTCCTGAGTACTGGAATTAGAAGTGTGCCACCACGCTGATTGATTTTTATGTGGTGCTGGGGCATCGAACCCAGCACCTTCCACATGCTAGCTAAGTGCTGTAACCACAAGTTGCACCCCAGTGGTCACACTGGATTCTTACTTCTATCCCCACGAGGACCCCTTAACCGGCCACTTTCCTCCTGTCCCCAGCCATCCCCTCACCTCTGGCAGACATTAGTGCACTCCTCTTTGTCTAACTTTGTCATCCTGAGGATGTTACATAATGAAGTTACACTGTGTGCAGACTTTCAATGATTGAATATTTCCCACAGCATAATTTCTTTAAGATTCATCTTGCTTGGTCCTTGAGTGTCCAATATTTCAATTGCTTCTGTGGCTGAGTAGGATTCCATGGTATATTGTATCCTGGTTTGTTTGTAAACATTTACCTGTTGATGGATGTCTAACTTGTTTCTGGTTTGAGCTTCTTTGTCCCTTGTGAATGAAGTTGCTCTATAATATTTGAGTATACAAAGCCTAATTCCTACTTTCTGCATCCACTCTTGCTTCGTTCAGCCCTGTCTGTCTCCAGAGCCAGAGCTCAAGGGCAGAGGCCTCTTCCTCGCCTGTGTTTGATGTGGTCACACAACACCTCCACAACTTTCTTCCAGTAATGAGAGCGAGCCATGCTGTGCCTAGTGGGTGGGGAAGCCAAGGCAGGGATGCGTCATGCTCACAGCTTTTCCTTCCGACCCCAGTACTGTCTATTCTAACTTGAAGCCTATCTCCCTTAGCAGACTTGTAACCTTCTGGTTTCCTTTTCTTGAGTTGAAAGGCACCTACTCGGTAGAGAGCAAAGCTATGACTCGCATAGCCCTGCAGGGACCTTGCGTCTCTTGCATACCATTTTGGACGAGACTCATTCACGTTCTGGTTTTGATTGGATTGACAGTGTGCAGGAATAAGGGGGTAGTGATTAGGTGGCGAGGGGGCTAGGGGATTGTGTGCAAAGGGCTGAACCTAGTTACAATTAATTAGTATTCATCACTGCCATTTCTAGATTCTGGCCCTGACCTATTGTTGCTTCCTCTCTGAAGAAGGCTGTGAATGACTTTCCAGTCCTCTGGTAACCTTCGGTGGAATTCCAGTGGCCTCAAGCAAATGTCAGGTTATCAGTGCTGTATCACATAGCCCCAACCGCACACTTGTAGTCACTTGCCCTCCACTCAGCGACCATCGCCTGTGCTGCCAGCAAGCACCTTGTTTTCCCAACACGAGCTCCTTGTGGTTACCCCAGCACATCTTGACTTCATCTGCTTTTTAGAATTTTTTTTTTTATTTTGAAGGAGATATTTTCCTTTTTCTGTGCTTCTAAGTAAATCTATTGTTTGCTTTAAGGACAGAGGATGAATATCCCATTTGTTTACCTGTCTGGTGTGTTCACCCGTCAGTTTTCTGTTGCCATAATCACCCAAGGACGTCCTCAGTCACTACTTTGCCCTGAGCTCCAGGTCTCCTAGGTTTCACCATCTCTCACATCACCAGGCTGGCTACCAAACTTCCGAGTGCGCCCCCTTGAGGAACATACTCAAACCACTTCCAAAACATAGTGCCTAGCAGAATTTAGACACTGGCGCCTTCATGCTTTGCCTTTTATCGTATAGTACGTCAGTTGATCACTATCTTACTTAAATTCCCACTAACTCTGAGCTCCCTGATAGTAGGAGCTGAGCTCTCGGCTTATTTCTCCAAGTCTTATAATTAGCAGCCACCTAAAACATGTCCGTGGGATGAAGGACAGAGAAGGAAGACTATGCTCCATTGAGTCCTCTTGCCTTCGGCTCAAGGAGGGTGGCTGCCTTGCTTGCCCATCCCTTCTCTCCAATTACAGAGACTTTCCTCCATGAGTCCCTTGCGGTGTTCTTAGGCATCTGCGCGGCGAAGAGGCCTTGTCCCACTTCTCAGAACTCTATTTGGTGACGTCTGCCTACCATTTATCATGCCAGCCAGCTCCTGGGATGTCTGCCGTCATCAACTGCAATAATATTAATGAAATTATTCCCCCCCAGAAATGCCTTATACTTCATTAACTACTTCATTTATGAATCGATTCCTCCTAACCTCATATTTACATCTTTCCAGTGTCTATGTACTTCCTAAACACTTTACCAAAACAATATCACGTGAACAAGAATTAGAAACATCTTCCATAAGATTTTAAGAGGCATGGTAGGTCTAATGACCAACAGAGGCAAATGACATGAGTGTGGCCCAGAGGAAGTGAGGAAGAGCTTGGACAACCCCGAGCAAAAAGCACTTCTGTCTACCTGGGAGGAATTAATTCAGAGCTTCCCCTCTCTTTAGAGGCAGTAGGGTAGAAGCACTTTGAGTACTCACTTTTTGAAACCTGTGCTCACTGTATGTGTGTTTGTGTAATCCCTGTATGCTTAAATTAGTCATCTTGTCTCTGTATTGGAGCAATAATTATCTCAATTATGCTTATTAAACTCCCCCAAGTCATTAATTAAAGTCTCTGTGGAAAATTCTACCTCAGTTGAGCATGCTTCTTGATCTGCGTCTCTGAAATGTGGCCTCTTCCCTTCTGTCCTGCTCCTTTGAGCACTCACACTCTGCTCAACGCACACTCCGTCCTGTAGGTGTGAAACTGGGATGCACAATCTTTGCCTCTATTCCCAAGCCTTATTTCTTTCAATCCTTTCCCTTGCTATCAGGTGAATATATGTTGTCTCTTCCAACTAACCCACAGGTCTCTGTGACATAGAAGACGTACTTCTTTCTCTGTACTTAGTACCTGGCACGAGCCAAGCCTCACATTTAAAGAACATATTTAAATGAGGGATATTTGAAGAACAATCATCTGGCTTTCAGAGATTCCAGAGGTCCCGTCAGGCTGGGGGAAGACTCCGGTCAACTGTAACACTCTGAGTGAGGCTGCAGGCAGTGAGAATACATCTGCTTGGCACCCTGAGCAGCCACAGGCACACATAGCATGCTTGCATTCTCTGGTCAACCCTGAACAAAGAGGTAAGAAGCTTTGCACCCCAAGAGCCCTTTGCTACTACCGAACCATCCAGGTTGTGGCTCCAGTTTAAGGACAATGAGGCCCAGGGACATCAGCCTCTGTGCATTGGTATCACATTTATAATTCTGTGCCCTCATCACTTTAAAAAGTGCTAATGAATTTGTTCCTCTATTGTCATCTATTCTCAAAGATGGATACCACTGGACTCATCAAGATAGATCCTAGAATATAAGTATCGACAAAGCCATTTTAAGTCTGCCTTATATCTTGGCCTAACCCCCGCGAGCCACATTTGTTCCACGTGGTTCAAAGAAGCAGGGACATCTTGGGAAAGGCCAGACATCACTATGTGCCAGCCTTCCTTCTTCTCTTTCTTCCTCACGATCTAAGTAATTGATAGTCAATGTTTAATTTGATGCTTTGGTAGTAAGTCTCGAAAGCCATTTTGATGAGCTTGTGGCACCGATTCTATAATGAGATTCCACAGTTGCTGGGACATCTGGGAAATCTGTGGATGTTAGCAGAGACCCTCGCTGCTGAGATATTGATGGATGCTTCTGAGATGTCCCACTCTTGAGGGGCATTGAGTTAGGGGCAGAGTGGAGAGAGAACTGGGGATGTAGCCACATTTTCATTGTTACTCCAATAATTAGATTCTGGAGTTCTCTGTGGGAGATCTGGGCTCTGGTGAAACTATTTCCATCCAAGGGAAGCAGGATTTTGATTTGTTTGTTTATTTGCACATTCATTTCAGTAGATTTAGTTAAGCTTAATAAAGTTCAGGCAACCTGTCTAAAATCATAAATTAGCATTAGTGATTTGAGATTACTGATTTCCTCAGGGTTCTGTCAGAATTTACAGACATCTCCACTTCCTTCCTTCGAATGATGGAATCTTAAAAAGGCCTTCAAAGCCATCCAGCCTTGTTTCCCACAGTTTATTAGCTGTCCGTTAGGCATGCATCCAGCCCCTGCTTAGATCAGAGGCTCTACCGGTACACAGGCACTCACCACTGTACCCCAAGCCCCTCGCAGGTATGCTCCTAAATATTAATGATTGAGTAAACTTTATTTTTATGAAGCATCACACAAGTAGGGTTCTGGTGATGCATGATGCTTGGAACACAGCCCTGAAGATGCACTGTGACACAGTACAGAAAAGTTCCAACTTGCAGGCTAGTGGGGCAGAAAGACCTGAAGTTGGTGCTCAGGAGACATCCCACGTATGCCCAAGGAAAATGCCAGCACATTGTCTCAGGGCCACATGAGGCTAAGGCGGTGCAGAGTTGGGCTGCTAGACTGCTCTGCTCAAAGATGGAGAAGGAGGTCCAGAGCTTTTGTAAACGTATAAAAAATAAGCAACTTATAAAAAACAAAGCAACTTATGCTCCTGGTCCAGAAAAGTTTGTGTGCTATTATTTTTGTTGTCTCTGATGTTGTTTGGAACATCCAAAGTTGAAGTAGGTCCACCAACTCGAATAGGCTGGAGATGGCTATATTGCTCCTTTCCTGATGGGAACTTGTCACTTCGTGAAATGTTCTGCCCAGCTGTGCACAGTTTGGAGTCTGCCCTGATTCTATTAAGATGGTTTGCCTACAACTTGGCTAGCCTCTACCCAAGAATTTGTGTTTTGTTTATAGAATAGCAATAAATAGATGGAATTCCGTGTTCACCACGCCTAGGTAAATGTAGAAACCGATACAGATCCACTGTAAAATATGGACTCGAGGATGTACTCATGGAAATTCAGTCTAATAGTGGCCTAGGAGATTTATGTTCTTTCAAAACTTCGTAGGTGTTGTGGATGCACAACCGGTTTTGAGAAACACCACTCCCCCATAATCCTTCAGCTTGTAACTCAACTCTTTTAGGTTAATTGAACTTTTTTTTTTCATAAGTCCAAGGCACAAATTTAGATATACAGTGAAGAGCCTGCCTCCAAATACACAAGTCCCGCTTGTGGCATATTGTCAGTTACCATCCACTGAAGCTCACAGCCCTCGACCACAAAGGAAGGCGGGATTTAGGTTCCCGAGTCAGCCTACTTGCACTGCGCACACTGTCCTGTGTGAGCCAGTCATATTTAATGCTGACCACCCAGGACACCTTAAGTCTAGAATTTCTTAATAAAAATAAATAAATAATTAAAAATACCCCCTCCCCCAAGAAAACCTAAAACCTAAAAGCCAAAAGAGCAATGCATTGCAGAACTTTCTTTTAGGGCTCAAGGTCCTTTCTTGTCCTTTCCTTTCAGTTTCAACTTTCCTAATTAAATGTGTGAACAGAGACACCGTACCCTTGATAGATGTTCCCTGTCGTGGCTGCAGCCCATAATGGAAAGCCCAGCTGCTCAGGTTTCTTCCTTTTGTTCCCCTTCCGTTATACTTGTAAACCTACACCAAAGCAAGCAAGGTATAAATGTCTGTAATAACAAGAATAAATAAGCAACAGAGGAGATGACCTGTCGGGCTTGGAGAGGACTTGACCACCCTGGGCCTGAAATAGAAGCCACTGCTATTCCTCGGGGCTGCTGTGGACTCTGAGCAGATGCAAGTCCTTCCCCTCAGCCACATCCTCTCTGATCGTTGCCTCTTCCATTTGAATCGAGCTGTGGTCTGCTGCTGTCTGCCCACACAGATCATGGCCCTCTCACATACAACACAGGCTCCTTTCCACGTCGGCTCCAACTGAACCCATCACATCAAGTAAATATCTTATAATGTTAGCAAGCTTAGAAGAAAGAGCTATAATTCTACTTCCAGGCCTCACAAAATCTATTTCAAAAGTCTCTTCTACCAATGTGTAATAGACATGTGCTAATTGCATATGACTTAAGATATACAAATTATAGACAAGAATATAGTTAGAAAGATGAAAATACAGTTAGGCCTACATAAGAGGTTTAAATTTTTTAAAAAATTATAATAACTGACATATTACCAGTGATGTCCCTTAAAATACTCTCTCTTGCTTCAAACGCATATCCCATCCATCTTGTCACTTTTGGGGCAGTTCTGGGGGTCCTATTTTGTGATTGTCTTTAGTTGTGTTGTCATGGCTTCCTTGATATTCTGAATCAATTCAAAATAGTTACCTTTTATGGTTATTTTTGATTTGGGGGATGTGTCAGAAGGTGCATGGTGCCAGGTCTTATTAACAAGGTAGATGAGGACACTTTATGGAGATGGAGGAATATCACAGTGGTTATTGCAGTTGTCTAGCAAGCCCAAGGTGCTGAATTCAATTCCCCAGCACCACATAAACCTAACATGGTGGCGCATGTCTGTAATCTCAGCACTTAGGAGGCCAAGGAAGGAGGATTGCTGTGAGTTTGAGGCAAGCCTGGCCTATAGAACTAGACCCTGTCACAAAAAAGATGTTTTTATGATACCACCTTTTCCTTAGATGACACTAGTCAGTGATAGTCACCATGTTTTTTATCATACTTAGTAAATATGCTCAAGGAAGAGAACTTCCACAACTGTTCCAGGAAGTGGCAGGAGCCATGAGATAAGCATGTTTACAGTGTGAGTGAGCATTTTGAGGAGGATTAATGAAGATACGCCTTTTACTACAATAAACTTTTTATTTAAACACACTAATATTATTTGAGCAGTCCATATATCTATATCTATATAGATATAGGTATAGATATAGGTATATTCTCTAGATTTTTTGTTTTGCAAGAAAAAAAAAAAAAACACAGAAAGCCACAGAATCATACCATCCAAACAGGTGTTTGGCTGTCCCCATCCCTTTTTCTTAGCTGAACAGCATTCTGTGCGCACATTTTCCGTGTACACAAAGCTGCATACTTGCTAAATAGAATAGCACGACTGCATTTAAGTACTTGGGGCCCTGGCCTTTCTAGCCCTCTGCTGTTATAAAGTGACAACTCACCGTCATCTTCCCATTACCGTATCCGCTTGGGGACCCACTCAGTCTCTACTCAGGACTTAAGGTTTTTGTCTGTCCCTGCCACCGTGGAGTGGAGGGAAGAGTGCTTCTGAGCCACCGGTCCGTGGCTGTTTCTCCTGGCCTGAACCTGGCTTTGCTGTGAAGACCTGTCCCCGTTCTTCCGTCCCCTCCAGTGCGGGCCGGAAATGCTAGTACTGCCTTCGGGATCTACCCCGTGGTCCCATGCCCTGCCTCCTGTCATCCTGGGGAGATGGCACGCCTTTGTGTCAAAGGAGGTGGAGAATGAAAAGGAAAGGAAGGCGCAGGGATGGAGCCTGACAGCACCGAAAATGCTGACATAAATTAATCAAACGAGGCATCTCGCAGGATTGAATTAGTTCCTGATTGATGGCGGCAGCACAGCGCCTGCCAGGCCGCTTCCCCACACTCATCCGCTGCTGCCCCTGATTTATGCCGGCGTCTCCGCGCACTGGCTGGCTGGGGATCCCGGCAGGACGGATAGGTGGCACGGGGCTGCTCCGGCGCGGGCCGCCCCGTCCCACTTCATCTTGCCCCTCGGAGTGCAGGCTCATCTGTCAGCGTCGTCATCTGCCTCATGAACTCCACGTCTGGATCTTTAGGCTCTGTCACATCGCTTTGGAAGCTGAGGTGGTGAAAAGGAAAGAAATGCGTGCACTCTTTTCTTTCTTTCTGTCTGTCCTTCCTTCCTTCCTTCCTTCCTTCCTTCCTTCCTTCCTTCCTTCCTTCCTTCCTTCCTTCCTTCTAACTTCAGTGTTCTTGAAGATTCTTACACCTCAACAAGAGGTTCCGCCTAAGTCAGTGCCGCCGTGGCTAGCTGTGACTGTCAGGCGAGCGCCTGCCTGCCTTGGCCTCCTCAGCTCACTGCTGACTCTTACAATGAGAGGCCGGGGTGGGGCGGGTGATCTGGAAGAAGATGCAGCTCCAACGCCGGTGCTTCGTTCTTGGGGAGCCTACCCACCCCGGCTGCCTTCTGTTCGAGGATGGAGATTGAGGCGCTTGTTGCTATGTGCTCAGTTACCCATCTGTTAATTCAACTGTCTTTTTTTTTTTTTTTTCACTTGAGTTCTTACTGTGTGTCAGGTTCTGTGCTTGTCTCTGGTCTTACGCCATGAGTTCCACTCATGTAGGAACGAGACAGAGAGGCATAAGTATGTTTTCATGTAAATAACTATTAATATATAATCATAAATGTAACAGTCTTAATAATTATTGTTATAAGTGATCCAAGAGTATGCAAACTATTTCTAACTTCTGAAAGCAAAGATTGAAGAAGTTAACATTTTGAAGGCTCGTATGAAACGTTATTTTAAGTATATGAAGTGCACTTTTTTAAGGTGTGGATTTGGTTGTTGTAAATAGGTAATGTTACTTGAGAACAAGTCCGTGGTAAAGTGCAAGATAAATTTGCTAATAAATATTTTGGTTCAGAATTTTCAAAATGGTGCTTGATGGTCTCTGGGCCATGTGTTGCAATTTCCAAATCTGTATCCTAGCCAAAACAGTCAGTATCACCAAAAATTTTTTATTTTTTTCACTTCTAACTAACATTTAGCTCATAAACTTGACATTAACATTAAGTGAGTTGATTTACTTAATTTGTTTAACTAAATTCCTCGCATTTTGGCTACTGTCTGCTATTGTTTCAATTTATTTCTAACATAGATCTTTCTCTCTGTGTTTGAATCATATATTGCTTATTAGATATGACCTATTAAACAGCCTATAGAAACTTCAAAAACAGAACATAAAAAATCAGACTGATTTCAGTCTCACTCAAATTTGTTCCTCTAGCTGTTTGCCTGGTTCCAGTGAACAGCCAGCAAGTGTTCAGGTGCTTGCCGGAGGTCTAGTGAGACCTGCACCCAGGCCCACCCTTGCTTGCCTCAGGGCTCTGCACGCTAAACTCTGTCACTTCCCTCACTCCTGGCCTTTGCCCAGTGGCTTTCCTCCTCACAAACACTCAATCTTCCCTTGTTTTATCTACTTATCCTACACATCCTTTAGGTTTCAAGCACAATTCACCTCCCCTGAAGCCTTTTTACTCCTCCATGCCTTTCTTACCAGATTCTTCAAAGCACTCAGTGGCACACAGTATTGTTCTCAGGGTAGCACTCAGCATATGGCATTGTAAGGAAATGTATATTTTTTGATTCATGATCTCTGTGGCTCGGGAACACTTATTCATCACACTTGCATGACCAGTATGTTTCATAAACAGAAGAGTAAGCACTCAGTGCTCAATATACAGATGAGTGAATCTGTTCTCAAAATCAATTCCAGTGGGATAGTTTCAAAAGTAACTTAAAAGACACTTGAAATTAAAGGAGGGGAATATTCCAATTGACTTCAAAGCACCTGCATTTCCATGCTATTTCCATGCTGGACTTCTGCTATACATTCAAATAGGCAACCACTATGACTCACATTTTCCAGCAGCAGACCAACATGAAATCAATTTTCATGAATTTTTCCAAAAATGATGGTCTGAGCTAGATATATTTACAGTAACTACATCCTAGCCCCTGGCCTTCTGCTCAACAGCACACCTTCTACATCTATCCTTTCCCCTGAGGTGGAGCTTGTGCCCTGGGAAAAGAGCAAAGATCCTCCCAATCCCCCACGCTTATGTTGTTTCTTTGA
The DNA here is from genome assembly GCA_004027205.1 of Ctenodactylus gundi. Lineage (NCBI taxonomy): Eukaryota > Metazoa > Chordata > Mammalia > Rodentia > Ctenodactylidae > Ctenodactylus > Ctenodactylus gundi. The sequence goes on along the minus strand of PVKB01003345.1, from coordinate 106,882 downwards.
CACATTTCAAGAGTCTCAGGGTTAAGGGGCACTTTCAATGCCTTGGCCTCTTCTCTTAAGAGACTGGGTATTGAGAAGAGTTCTTCTTTAAAATTTTGGGAAAAGACAAGCAGTCTTAGATCTTGACTGTGAAATTCTCCATAGACAACCCAGCATCAGACAAAAGAGCAAACGGTCAGAACCTGGGCTTCCTAAGGGATATTGATTTTCCCTCTCTGCTACAGCATTTTCCTCATCCTCTTGGCATCCACTGGAAAAATGAAACATGAGATTTGAACAACGAAAAATACTGAAAGTGATGGGCTATTCTTCCTTTCGGGTTATGTGAGAATTCCAGTTGCGAGGGAACTGATGTAGCCCGCTGTCACCCTTCAGGGGTCATCGAGTGAACTTTCAGACTGTGGAGCAGATTGAGGCAAATAATAGGTATTAGGAATGGCAAGATAAGAGCCTTTTGGAAAAATGGGCCAGTAAAGCATCAAGAAGCAAATCTGGTGAGATAATGGAAGACTGAGAAAATGGCCCCACAAAACAAACTGGAAATGCCTTTTGAATTGCCCTTGTAGCAATAGAAGAGGTAATTGTAGACAGGTGGAAAATGGAAGTTTGGATGACCAAATCAGAAGAAAAACAATGATCTATCTGGCCACCTTATTCCCTACAAGCCTCGTCATCGATTTGTCTCTTGCCAGTGGATGACCTCAGTTCTCCCAGTCGTGAAATCTCTGTGGCCACACCTAATTGGCTAAGCCCCTCCCCCCCCATCCATATTGAACCCAATCTTACAGAAAGAGAGATCTGAGGAACTCTTGCCTAATGCTCAGGAACTCTATTTTCAGTCCCATTTGCTGCCTAACTGGCTTTAATTTAGCATTCACTTTTAATCAACAATGATAATTCTTGTTCCTTACTTTTATTTCTCACCTTGCCCTCCAGCTCTATTAACTTCCGTTCTTGAGGAACTGAATCCCTGTTGTCGATGAGTTCCCTAACGCTGGGCTCTCCTCTTGATTTGACATCCCCTATGGATTGTTCGTTCTTTCTACTTTGTGGAAATGTCGTGCTATTTCTTGTAGCCCGAGTCTCCCAAACTCATTAATTAGAGCTGGCTAAGTTTATCACTTTGCATCTTTAAATTTTCTTTATTCTGTCTTTAAGTCAGACCAATCTTCCAACCAATTCATCAGTGGAAATATTTATTCCTAGATTTCTCTCATTCAGGGTGAGTCAGTGGCTTATGCCCTACACTGGTTTTCTATACTTTTCAAAGTAATCATTTACTTGCATAAAAGTTCCCTATATTTTCAGCCATCCCTTAAAATGTCCACTGAACATCTCTACCCTATCTTTACTCTAGACAACCAATGCAATGTATTACTATGCTTTTGAAAGAACTATCACTTTCTTTCATAATCTGCCTTTCTTTTTATACTTTTTATATAGAACCATATATCGTATATGCTGTATATTTATATATTAAATATCATATAGATTACTACATGTATGTATCTATTTGATACTTGATTTGGATACCTGATAGATATCTCAAACTTAACGTGTTCAAGGGTTGGAAATGTAGCCCAGTGGTAGAGCACTTACTCAACAACACAGGTTCTCTCCCCAGCACCACAAAAACTGACAAACAAAAGATCCAAAACAGAACATTTGCTCTCTGACACCAACACCAATATATCCTTCCTACAATCTTCTTCTATCTCAGCAAATGACATCATCACCTGATTAACAGTTAATGGTAATTCTTCCTTTTATTCTGCAATTCCCTTCTTTCTTACATCCAATCATTTTTGTTAGTGTAGGTATGCCCCATGTATTTACACTAAATTTAATTAGTTGTCCTGTATCTTTGTTAAGTCTAGGGAAACTAACACGCACTCATTAATGTATATATGTTCTTTTGAACCATGATCCATCTTACTTGCTGTCAAAACATATGTGTAATACTTTTATTATTGTTTACTCTTAAAAATAGATGGCAGAGTTCAGAGTGTGTGTTCATTGATTCATTCTGACAACAGCTGTACTTAATTTTTACAAGGTTTTGTTTCCTCAAAGTTTGGAACTTTTTCCCTCCTTAAACAGAAAAACTCATGCAGTGTTCTTTAACCCTTTTTTTCTATTCCACCAGCACAGATGATATTATTTAGTCTTCATTTTGGTGTCAATACTAGTTTGTAAATGTCTTGCTTTCCAACTAGAAAATGAAAATGTGACATATTTTCTTAATTTTGAATATTTCACCATTCTAACATGGCCCAAGAGATGACCAGTCATGAAACTTTTCTGTAAAATAAATCTTCCCTCTACCTTTCTCAGGAAACCTTTGGCAGATCCTTCGTGCAGCCACTGCTGCCTCCCCTGTGCCACACGGCACCTCAATCCACTTGCCAATTTCTACTGAAATGTTTTACGTGTGTATTTGTGAACATGAAGGTGATAATAAAAGGATTCTTTATTTTTACTTTGTATCCCCAGTCATTTGTGAACCTGATGCATTTGTGTATTTAATGGATTTGCTAACAGATGATTATAGAAATACAGGTGTGTTTTTATTAGAGTAGCAAAATTCGTGTCCTGAGGAAGAAACACGTGGCACTCCAAAGTGAGAGATGGGTGCCAAATAGTTAAGTAGTTTTGCTTTTTTCCTTTGCACTTGCTATTTATTTTTGTTTTTTATTTAAATTCCAATTAGAATTACTTCCTGTCCTTTATAAGATAGTTTTATGAGATGGTGTGACAAAATAGTTAAGAAACTAGTTTCTGGATAGAGCTAGGTACAAGAAAGCTAAGTGTCTAGTGGTGCAGCCTGGTGCAGCATTTTTGGGAGGCTGAGGCAGGGGGATCTCAAGTTCAAGCCTATACCAAGCAACTTAGCAAATGGGACCTTGTCTCAAAATCAAAAATAAAAAATGGTGCTGGGGATTTAGTGGAAAGGCTCTAGACTCAATTCTCACTATCACAAAAAAACGGAAAGAAAAAAGGAAAGAAGAAAGAAAGAGAAAAAGAGAAAAATCAAAAAAGAAAATAAAAGAAAGAGAAGTGAACCTAATATCCTAAGGAGAAAACATCTTCTGCATTTCCTGGAGATAAAGAGCAGGTACAAAGGATATAGAAGTAAAACCAAAAATATTCTGGCATAATCATCTCATGTTCAACTGAAATACATAGGTGAAGCATTTTATGACAAAGTCTCTGATTTTTTGACAATGTGACTTTTGAAAAGTTGCCTGATCTCTCTGTTCCCTGGTTTCTTGTGAAGATGCAACAGCAAAATTTACTTTCTTTTATGGTTCTGGTAATGATCAAATGGTTGGATTATACACAAAGAGCTACATCTATTCCTAGACCATAACATGAACATAGTTTCAATGCTCACCATTAGGGTATGCCGTGTGCAAATGGTCCAACTCTTTCTTTCCCCCTATTTTTAATAGTATGTATAAGCAGTATGCAGTGGTTACTTGAACCTGGGAATCTAACTTCTGTTTGCATCTTGATTTTTACTTTGGGAGCAACTCTTGGTTTTGAAGGTATCTGAAAAGATGAGATCCATTTACTGTTAGGCAAGATGGAATAAACAAGGGCTTGCTATCAAGGTACTCACAATAATTTTTCCTAAGTGTGCCATTCTTTGTGTCTTTGTGTGTTCTTACTTGACAACATAAGGTCTTCACCCTCTTCGTTCTCAAGATGTCAACCTTGGTCACTGTTGGCCCCTTCTTATCCCCAACACTGTTTTCTTGAGTACTGGACTATGTAGAAATCTTTACGACCAGTTCTTTTGATCCACAATGTCCAACAAAATATCACCACACTGCCATGATAACCTTGCCTACTTATCTTTCGGCCCACCAAATGCCTCTATTCGTCTGCTGCCACCTCCCTCTATCTGAAACTTCTAGAGTCAAGGAACTAGTGAGTTGCAGTGATGAACTGTTACAGAGAGGCCTGTGCTATAGCCCAAGCTGACCTCCAGCCTGTGGGTGAGAGGGTCAGGAGCCCCTGGTGGGTGCAGTTGCCCTGGAGATTAAGCAGACAGGATGCTGAAAGGCTAGAGGTGAAATCTGGGGGAATGTTAACCTTGAGCTGGAATTTCTTTTCAAGAATGTAAAAATTTAGTTGCATAAGTAAGTGATTTCATAGCCTGAAGAAAAAAGAAGAGGGAGATAAAGCTAGAAAGTTGTTGCAAAAGCTCCCAGAGACTGGTGAGGTGAGCTTTTCACAAGGTCATTCTTTTGGCTCAAATTCAAACACAGCCATGCTTTAGATGCGCTTGAAATTCCACTGATTTAGGCAAGAAAGGAGGATTGTGCTTACTGATCATTCCTAAATTGTGTCTAGTGGTTTTGCATACATTATTTATTTGGCATTTCTCAGCAATTCTGCAATTCAGGTGGTACTATCCCACTATTAGAGACAAGAGAAACAGAAGCTCAATGGTGTAAGTGCATCTACTTGAGCGCTGCCTGCCCCTGGCCACCCTCCCTCCCACCGTGGCCATCCGCCTTGTATCCTCTCTTCCTGATGAAGGCCTCCCTGAGTCCTGCTCTTCCATTTTAGTGCCTCTTCTAAATCATTCTGTGGCTGTTTAGCCTAAACCTCCTCACCTCCTGCTTCTACACGCCGGTGTTTTACCATTCTGATGAGAACCCTAGACCGATAATGAGAGGACCAGGACAACAAAACACTGGGGAGAAAAATGCAGGCCTGCTCGCTATTAATCACGCACTTTTCTTCTAGATAACATGCAAACGAGGCAAGGGCAGTGATCCAAAACAATGCCAATACTCACTGAACTGAGTTGCTAAGAGGTTTCAATGCTCCCCCAAAGAGAGCAGGCCTGGTAATTGCAAATGAATTTAATCTGTTTCACATCTGAATTTTCCCAGGCTTAGTATCAAAATTGGCTCACTCCTCCAGTTTGCCAGGTCACGGGCTCCTCACACTCTCTCATCCCAGGGAGAATGCCTGATAAAGTGCCGGGCACACCTCAGAACCATGCTGAGCACGGGGCCTGCATGGGTCTCTCGTGTAGTGTGCAGCTGCAGTACAGCTCCCCGCAGCAAAGATCTTGTTACCTCTGTCTTTACGTCCAGTAGATATGATTGCTTCTTGGTCTGTGTTCCCACAACTATTGCAACCTTAGACCTGCATTCTGTAGAGAATCTTTTTTTAGAGCTCTCTGTGGACTTAAAATTCCTGGATTTGAACTCTAGTTCTGCCCTCACTAGTTGTGTGACTTGGGCAGGTCATTTAATCTGTGTCCTAGCTCCCTCATTCACAAAATGGACACGCCATACCAATTCATGAGGTTATATCACATAAGGAGGGAATATACATCACCACCCCCATTCCTAAGAAATGCTATACAAATATTAGCTCCTGTCATAGATTTTTAAAATGGTCTTTTCTACTGAACTCAGAGGATCTTGTGGGCACTATCCTGCTTTGATATGTTTTTTTTACTTTTTCCCAAAACACTTTGTGGCACAGAGGAGGTGCTCCAATACTGCTGGTTGAAAGAAGAGAGACTTTCATCCTAAACTGATGAGTGTAGAGTCTGCCAATGAATCCAGTGTGCAAGTGTGTGGCAAACAGAGCTCATGCAACAGTGGATGACACAGGGTGGGCATTCACCATCCTCCAGATGAAAGGCGCTGTCTGCATCTTCAAGGCACCCCCTGTTGGGTAGATGAATTCCATCACAACCACCATGTGCTTTTATCTAGAAAGTCCCCAGTTGGGGTTCCCCAGGGTCAGGAGTACATTTTCAAGGTCAGGAGACCTGTGTGATCTGCAGTTGTCAAAAAGGCATCCTTGAGACAATGTGGGAAGTAGGCTTAGAGGAAGCAGCAGAGTCAGGGAGCTGAGCTGGAGGGAACCCGCCCCTACAGGCAGCCCTGTCAACATCTGCTTGGTGTCCCTTGAAGAAACAAGCAGAAATGCAAGAAACCAGAACTCTAGGGCCCAGCCTCTGCCCTTGAGAAAAGACCATTATGCTAATCGTGCGGGCTGCTGAAGGGAATTTAGTCCAATTGATCCTGAAACAAAATACAATGCAATACAAAAAAAAAAACAACCATTTTATTATCGGTATTTTTTTCCTGTGATACTGGAGACTGAGCCCAGGGCATTCACATAGAGCTATATAGCTCCAATCCCTTTTTAATTTTAGATTTTGAGATATAGTCTCACTAAGTTTCTAAGTTGCTCAGGTTTTGCTCAAACTTGTAATGCTCCTGCCTCAGTCTCCCATATTACTGGGATTACCCAGGTCTCTACCATCAGGCTCAGTAGAAAAGGCTTATATTATGGAACTTAAAATGAAAAACAAAGTGAAACTGGGGGGGGGGGGTAGATAGGGGGAAGGACAAAAGGAGTGTGGGAAAGTCCTTGTCACCCCGACAAGATACCTATGTGCACAAAATGCTGAACTTCATTGTAAACCTTAAATTTTGCACAAAAAACCCTTAAATTTTGCACTTATACTTATCAATAAAGTGGGGAAAAAACTTGGGAAGGATCAAGGCCATAGGCTCAAAGAGGCAGACAGAACAAAGGCTTCACACAACCCAGCTGAGGCCAGGACTTGGGGGGGCGGGGAGGGGTAGAGGCTCAGGAGCATGGTTACTGGGTAGGAAAATGCCACTCCTGGGTAGGGGAGGGCTTTCACCAGGAACCTGTGCATATCAGAGCTGAGACTCCTGAGTGAGGGCTTGGGCACACGTGGGTCCCTGTGTCTGAGCAAGCGCAACCCTCCAGGGACCTGTCTGTGCAGCCTCTGCACCATGGCCCAGGTGCAGGAGAGCACTCTTGCTCCAGAGCAACAGGAGCGGAGCACGGGCGTCCACGCCTGTCCCTGCGCAGGTCCTCCCGGCTGCGTCTGCACCAGCACGCAGCTAACTCCGTGAATGTTCTGGCTGTGCCCAAATCACAAACACACTTTGCTCTGAGTACTCTCCCCCTTAATTTTAAATGTATATGTATTTCAAGGGAAATTAAATCCATGGGTTTCTAGTTCATTTACCCTTAAATCATTAAAATGCTGTTTAAGAACATTAGGCATCCAAGGAGCTTTTCCAGCCATTCTAATAAGCTCTTGAAAGACTCTTTTCTCCCCTCAGCAACAGTTTTGTCAGAAGTAAATGGACTCGGAGTTCCAGAGGATGCTAGTTCGGCTCAGAATTCTTAGTCAATGTTTTCTGTAAAGCAAAAGACCCTAAAGTTGATGAAATACATACTTTATTCCACACAAGGAAGGTGGGAAATTACCCTGCCCCTGCTTCTGTCAAGTGTGAGTCTAGCAGAAGGCCTTTAGTTTATCCCGGAGGTTTTTATGGAAATGACAGAGGAAAACATTTACAGTGCACCAAAATGTCTCTCATTTCTACGGCCCTACATGGAAGTAATTGTCCCTTGTGTTAATCAGTTTTCTGTCACTGTAACAAAATACTGGAGGTCACCAGCTTAAGAAGAGTTAGGGTTTATTTTGTCTCGTAGGTGGAGGGTCCAGTCTGTGACCTGTTAGACTTCTTCTGTGGGACTGATGGCAAGGAGACACATCAAGGCAGGGCAGAACAAAACCATTTACCTGTGGCCAGGAAGCAAAAGAGATGAAGCAGGTGACTGGAGCCCCGTGGTCAAGCCCCCAGTGACCTAAAGACCTGTCACCCGGCCCCACCTCCTGAGGTTCCCACCTCCTCCCAATATAGGGAGACCAGTATCTGACACATGGGCTTTGGGAGACATTTACCTCCCAAACTATAGCATCAACACTATTCAAGGGGTCCTAGAGAAATGCTTCCTCCCGCCCGAGGTCTTAAGGTGTTGCCTGGGGTCGCTTTTCTGATACCCAGGCTCTTTCTTGTCCCTTCAGTCTTGGAGATTCCAGGGCCAGGAGGACCAGCTGGCTTTTCAGAGCACTGATGATGTGCCCAGAACACTACCTTTCAGCTTTATTTCCCTCTCTCTGTCCTTTTTTTAAACCAAAATATTATCTATATGTTCATGTATGTATATACATCAAAACTCCACAATATACATTTCATATTTAATCATCATTTGGAAACCATGCTAAAAGCCTAGGTTCTGGGATTAAATTCATACTCAGAGGAACTCTGCAAGGAGGGCCATTTTGGCTTCCATTTCTCCCGGAGGAGCACGAAGGGGGTCAGGTTCAGGAATCTTTCCCAGAGCCGCCGCTCTCCCTGTGCCACTGACTCCCCGAGACAGTTGAATTCCGGAGGAAGGGCTACTCCAGGGCGCTGCACTGTGGCTGCTGAGATTTGAACAACTTCTCTTTAGTAGCAACTTGATGTGAAGCCACTTAGTGATTGGGCAAGTCGGCGCGTGCAGATGGGTGGCTCACCCTTTATGAACTTGGCTGAAGTGGCTGCTGGGCTTTAAGTAGAAAGGTTGTGGGTAAGGAAGGCATCGACCCCTTGTTGGAGGGAGGGAACAGACAACCTTATTCAATTCATTAACAGGAGAGAATTTATCCAGATCATACCGAGACACTAAATCTAAAGCCATGGCAATAGATTTTTAATGCAAGTCGGCTGGAATTGCTGTGATCGCAAAAGCACAGTGAAATTTGGGCGGGGGTAATGGTGCCTACTCATAGGAACTACAGCTGTTATTTCTCTGTCTAACATAATTATAGTAGAGTTAGAGGAGACAGGGCCACTTCACTGTACTGCTAAAGACAAAACACACATGGAAGAATAAAGGAATCTTTCCTACAATGCGCGTGGGGGGGGGGGGGGGCGGAGTTCGGGGAGGGGAGAATTTGGAGAAAAGGCGCCACTAGAGGGTACTACTCCAACAAAAAGACAGAGAGGAGGAGATGTGCGCCCTACACAGCAATCTTCCCGAAGCAATTCCTAGAAGAGGTATTGCAATGGTTTGCGACCGTCAAACATATTATTTTTCCCGAATCGCTCCTGACTTGTAAACTCCACTGAAAACGCAACTTTGTATCTGATAAGGATGAGCCTTTTGCCTTTTCACAGAACGAAGGGAGAAAAATTTTCACTCCCGAGCACCATATCTTACTTTCTTGGCATATGAGTAGGGATCGATAACTTCCTGGTGTGTTACATAGTCTGTCTACCCAGCTTCTATCTTATGGTTATCACTGTGAACGCGTCACCTTGGCTGTAACTCAGTGATCTCAGAATATTTTATAAACCAGTTGTCCAAGAATGGTGAGCATTTGGACTATTATGTAAGATCGTGTCCTCAAATTAAAGAAAATTTTGCCTCTGCCTTGGTTGTTTACAGTCTAAAGCAATGAGATGTCAGGACACATAAAAGCTATGAAAATCTAAGGCACACACAGAGAACTAGCATACAAAAAAGTACAATTCATTTTCCTGCACCAATATCAGCTCCCATTTGGATAGCAGTTTCCAAAAAGTTTGTAAAAGCCTTTGTTATTAAACATTCCCATTCTATAGAGCTATGACTTGAAAAAGAAGTTTGAGAAAACCTTAGATACTGAGAATTAAGAGTCAAACCCCAGCTTTCTTTATTCGTGTCTCAAATGTTTTCCCTCCTGTGAGAAGTTTTTTGTTTTTTGGAACACATGGCTTGTTTGTTGTTGCTGTTATTGTTTTAAGTTTTTGTGTACGTGTGTGTGTGTGTGTGTGTGTGTGTGTGTTTGTGTGTGTGTTTGCACAGCACTGAATGCAGAGTTTGTACATTTGCACTGTGAGCAGCAACCCGAGTCCTTTCTCTCTTTATTGTGTATTTGACACAGAGTCTCGCTAAGTTCCTAGGTTGCTCAGGCTGGGCTGGAACTTGCAATCCTCCTACCCCAGTCTCCCAAGGAGCTGGGACTACTGTCTGGCATACAGATAGATGAAATAGATTGTCTCAAGATGTTTGGTAGGTAAGAAACAAAGCTATGTACAAAAAAACTAATAAAACCCGTTGTAAAACAAGAAGCATGTGCCCAGCTTTTGCAGAGCATGACCTAAACTTCTGATTCTTTTTCTCCTTCTCCTTCTGGCTGTAATTGTAAGGTATTTTGCAGGGAGACCCTGTCATGGTGAATGTCACACAGTTTGTTTACCGTCAGGTTTGGTTTGGATACCTTTCTAAGTAAGCCAGTGAGGTTGCTTTTCTGAATAAGCCCATAGTGGCAGCCCTGGTCCCAGCGTCTCTCCCCAGGGTGCCAACACTGACCGAAGAGGCGAAACTTGCTTTCTGGTCCTCTAGCTGACACAAGGAAAACTGCTGAGTGCAACTTTTTGTAGCAAATCTGACCTAGAGTTGCTGTAACTCAGCATCTTGCCATTTTGTCTTCACACTTCATAATGAAACATCACAACACGGTGCTCAGGTAAGTGGAGGGCAAAGTCAAGAGGCCAGCTCCCCAGGCATGGGGGCTTCTCCTTTCCCTGTGGGCCTTGTGCTCTGTGTCTCGGGGATTAAGGAATTATTGCCCAGTCTGTGGGTTGTAGTGCCATCCATACACTTTTGCCCATTTTTTTTTTCTTTTCTGCAATTCAGATGTTTTGCCTGAACAACAGCTTCCACCTAACCTGTGAAGACCTAGGTGTGGGTGCTGGTAAACTGGTACTCAAATTGAAAGAAAAAGGAAAATCCCCATGTCTTTCTTCAACATCTTAGGAAGTTACTAACCAACAGATGTCTTCATAGTATCACTTTATGCAAAAAGCAAACTTCCAGCCTTATGTCCTTTTACCAAAATATTATCTTTAAGTCTATGTATGTATATAGACGAAAATTCCATGATATACATAAAATGTGCTTATTGAGGGAAGAAAGTAGAAGAGGCACAGCACCCACACTTTCAAGAGACCTACAAACACATATCATCATGTATTTTACTTCATAAAATCACAGTATAACAAATGTTTCAAACTTTTAAATTTGATGTAATTTACTGGGAAATTGAACACTGTTTTTCTTATGTAGTGAACTTCCATATTTGCCTACTGAAAGGACTAAGATTCTCCCATAAATGTCCCCTAAGCAGTCCTACTAGCCTAGTTCTCCCTTATCCACACAGCAGACTGACTTTTGGCACACCGCCACGTCCAGTTCCTCACTTCCCACATTCCTGTCCACACCTTCCTCACTCTTCTCCTACCAAACTTCTCATATTCGTGGACCTAACTCCATTGTTAATTCTATCCATCATCATTTCAAAGCAAAGAAAGAGATCTCTCCCTTCTTCAGGTTCCAAAAAATGCATACAACTTGATATCTTTTCTGTTCGTTTCTTGAACTCTTGTTTTAAAATGGGTTATTTATTTTTTTTCATTGCATTTTGTATCTTGGCTCTATAATCAGCTAGGATCCTGCCCCCAAATTCTGCTCCAGCCTAAAGCTGTAAAGAATATGATAAAACCCAAAGAAACGGGTGCCCTGATTAACTTGAATACCCACTCATTTGTTCTCTTTTATTAAATAAGGAAGGGAGAGAAACATAAGGCTGGGTTTGTGGTGTTTCCATCTGGTCCCCTGCCGGCTCCCTGTTGGTCTGCTGCCTGGTTAATGTTGGGCTCCAGGTACCTAGGCCAGGGCTGGCTCCAGGTCAGGCTCCGTGTCATGCAGAACATAGCAGCCTGATTATTGGGTGAGAAAGCCAGATGCAGGCCCTCCGTATGCTTTGTTGGCTCTGTCTCTTTCCAGTTCTTCAACAGACCTCTCGGAGAAATGACTCCAATTCTGAAGTGTCTGCGTATTCTGCCAGGTAGAGGCAAGTCCAGTGAAGCCTACTCAGGCTAGTAGGGTACTAGACTAAATGTGGGACAAGCTATTCCTCAGGTTGTTGGTTCATGGGGGCACTGTGCCCAAAGGAGATTGTGGAACAGGAGGCTGGAGGGTGGGAAGCAGAATGCTGGTCAGAAAGCATAGGCCAATGTAGTATGATACTTGGGCTCAAAACAATGATAAGAAAAGAAGAAACAAGTGGAACAAACCATTCTGAGCTCCAAGTGACATTCAGGTCTAAAAGAGCAAGCAGGTTGCAAAAATCTAATAGACACTCAGTAAACCCTCAGCATCTGTTTAGTCGTGGATCTGGAACGGAGGCCGGATACGATGGCCGACACACAGTGTATTCTCAATTGCTATTCATTCATCTTCCTTTTGAGACTGTCCAAAGACTAGCAGGGCTGTGGAAATCACTGTTTGTTGTGGATTTATTTACTTTGCCTCTTTTGACAAAATTGGCTGGGTAAGCTCGACTCGGTTTTTCATAGAATTCGTGGCTACATGTTTCACATTAACATTTTCTAACTTCCTTGATGAGTGTAATTTTGAATTCCTATAGTAAACAAAAAATTATACAGCACACAATCCATTCTGTCAGGTTTGTTTAAAATGCATTATGTCATTAACCCAATGTCTAACTTCCTCCACCAAAATGGGTATTTGATTGCTGACTACTTTGCCGTAGCTGGTGTCCTCATTGTCATTGACTTCTATGTTCCTAAGGCAAGGCTGAAATCACAAGGACTCAAGACAGCAACAGGGTTACCAGTTTTCTGCAGAAGACTGGAACCCACTGAGATAACTCAAAGTGTCATGGGGCACCATGGGATAATGTTGGATGGGTCAGGCTGAACACACCATCTTGTAGTTGCTTTTCTAGCAGTTTGGAAGACAGTGTATCTGAGAGAAATGCCACAATGTTGGAGCCATTCCTTGTCCCCAAGGTGGCAGAGTTCCTACTACCCTAGTAGGAGATTGCAACAAGATTTGCAAATTTCTCTCACCTTCTCTGTGGGCTACCCACTTACCACAGCCTCAAGATTGGCCATAATACTGATTTTAGTGGATGAAATGTGGGCAGAAATGATGGTGTTGATTCTAGTTAGGAAATCTCGCATGCCATGCCACTACCTTCCCTCCAATGTGAGCCTGGTGAGGTGCCATTTAGTGTTCACGCTCTCAATTTGGTGTGCAGCAAACACTTTGTGGGGCAGAGGAACAATTGTTCAAAAACAAGAAGCAAAGACTGTTTGTAATAGCCATCAACCCTGCCTTCGCAGAGTTCATTGGGTCTTCCTGTCACTTTCTAATCAGGGGTTTTAATACCTCTTGGAACTTATTATTGAGAAATGAATCTGAGACACTTAGGAATACAGTATTTACATTCTTGACACTTTCCTTATTACTTATCATTTACTGATGAGGTTCTGTTTGGGATTTTGGTTTCTCATCTACGCCTTTTCACTTCTACTTTGTTTAGAAACTCAAATTATTTTCCGGGCAGTGAGGAAAGCCTTTATTTTAGGCATCCAACCTGAGCAGGAACTTGTCCACTACTCTGAAGTAAGTGCATAGGACATGCGATTCCAGTGGTCTACCTCCCACTGGCCGGTCCCCAAGGGAGGCCATGCACCTGCTGTGGGCTGCACGCACTCCTCTCTACCTCTCTGCCAGGATCCTCTTCCAGAGCCAAGTTGCTGATGCACATTTCAGACAAGGCTGAGATGCTTCCTTCGCCTGCCCCCTTTCATTTTTCAATTTCCTGTGGCTCTGCACTTCCTGGTGGCCCGCCCTCACCAGGGACCTTGGTCTAGATCTTGGAGGTGCCATCTTTGCATCGCCGGTGCCCCACGGGGCCAGCAGGATGATTTGTTTTTGGAGATGCACTTTTCTCTTTCCTCATTTTCTCAGAACAACACAGGGAAGGAGGCCGTACAGGGTCTCAGGGTTTTGGAAAGTAAAATTAAATTAGCAAACTAGGTGGACTCACCAAAATTGGACAATTTAGGTCTCATTTTCCTTGGGTTGTTTAGACAGATTGGTACAATTTTAGTTTGCAGTTTGATCCAAAGGGGGAGTTGATTACTGGCTCTGAAATGAGCTTCCTTCAATCTCGGCGTGAGCTGGTTGAGAAAATGCACAGAGCAGCCTCCTTGGAAGCGTGCAAACGGGGGCCAGGGGCTGCGAGGAGAAGGAGGCAGGGGACTGCAGAGGGAGAGTCAAGAAAAAGCGAGAAAAACGGGGTATTGCTTATTGCCACTCAGCTAAGCTCGCTGGTCATTAACCTGCTAATAAAAGTCATCTCTGGGAGACGTGCCTGCCAATGAAGAGAGCCCAGAGAGGCCATAAAACCATCTCCCTCTGCTTGGAAAGTGACAGCCGCAGCGTCCCCAGTGCAAGCCGGTGGGAGCCTGGCCGTCAGCATTCTGGAGCACCTCGCTCCTACTGCAGCCTGATGAGCAGAGAGATGTTTCTTCCCCAACTCGAGCGGGCCCAAGTTTTCTCTGCAGCTTTTAATTTGTAAGGTCTTGTGATGGTTTTTCATAATTATGACAGCTTGCCCGTGGTGCTCGCAGTACACCGGGTGAGCTCCGACTTTTTCTTGTCCTTCAGCAAGAGCTATTTTGCTCATTAGCTTCAGTGTGAGGGAGAAACTGCCGGCTCCCTCTGAAGATTTTGCCACTGGGTGACCTGGTACGCAGAATGCAAATGGAGCTGGAGCCGAGCGTCTGCTGTCTCTAGCCTGTGAGGAGGCATTTTTCTAAGCGGATTCACAGGCTGAGAGACGCCTAGCTGAACAGGGACCAGGCTGACAGCCAGAGCTGTTGCTATGGGTCAAAAGGCGGGGTCCCTGGCTTTCTTAGCCCAGGCTGTGGAGGCGTGGAGACTTTGAGGTGTCTGTGTCAGGTGTCTAAGCAATATTTTTGTAATAACAACAAAAGTAAGTTCTCTCTAGCTGTTGAGGGTTTTTTGTTTGTTTGCTTTTCTGGTCCTGGAGATTGGACCCAAAGCCTTTGCATTGAACTACATCTTGGACTTTTTAATGTTTATTTTTGTTATTTTCAGAAAATTTTCCCTTAGTCGCTAAGTGTCCCAGGCTAGGCCTCAACTTGTGATCTTCCTGCCTCAGCCTCCCAGAGTGTTGGGAACTTACTTTATTTTTGCATGTGTCTTCCTCTCTCTCTCTCGCTCTCTCTTTCAAAACTAGAAGTAGATTTTTCTGCTTTGGGAAATAAAAATATCTCTTCATCATTTAGAAGCCATCTTTAAAAATTACTTTTGGATTGTCTTCATTATTGGTCATAGGTAGCCTTGTAAATTATTATGTATTATCTCTATTTTATAAACAACTCAATAAGCATTTTATTGCCATCTTCTACTCGACAGACTCTCCGAGGAGTGACATAGAAGTGCGCTAGCAAGCTTCAGCCAATGAATGTAGATCAAGATGAGGGGCACATGGTCTCACAGCGAAGGTTCTCAGAGTCCTAGGAGCTTTGAGAAGTGGCAAGAGGGTCTGTCTCTACTTAAAGACAAAGGCAGTAGGTTGTGACAGTTAAGAAAGGGTCCAGAAGGAAGACCCCACAGAAACCTAAGCCTTCCTGAAGATGCTAAGGTCTTGAAATGAGACAGACAGATAGAGGGCACAGCTGAGAAAGAGGGCAAAGATGAAAAGGGGCATTAGGTGGGGAATTTTCACAAAGGTTAGCTTTGCCATTTATGTAACAGAATTGGGATTTTATACTCCAAGCCAAAGGTAGACTTTGAATACATTTAAACAGGGAATGGGTGGTCTCGAGTCCGTGTTTTGTAAGGATGTGTTGATAGAAAAAAAAAAAAGGACTGCAAGATTTTCATGCTGCTGGCAGAGTGTCTCGTTATCCAGCCCTCTGATTGGCTGAATAAAATATGGGGAGATCCCGGCTGTGCAGGAAGCCATGAGATCAGAGAAGAAAGATCTGAGACATTCAACGGGCAGAAAGGTCAGATCTTTTAATAGTTTTTATCTGGGTGATGAGATGCACGGGCTGCCAGGGATGGTCCCTGGGATTCTGACTTCAGAAGCAGAACGAATGAAGGTCTGTGCTCAAAATGGGGCTAGAGTAGGAGGAATAATCTGGGAGCAGGAGTTGCGGGGGGATGTCGGTTCAAATTTGGATCTGTGGAAATATCTAGTAGGCAGATGAATAAATTTGAGCTCAGAAATGAGTTCTGGACAGAGCATAGATAGGAATTTAGATGCATGGATTATACACAGTAGCCTGATCAGCATAGTTGATGCTGTGGGTGTGGGTGGGAAAAGAACAGGGAGCCATTATGCTTGTTGAGGACAGTCGCATGCCAGGGGTCACAGAAGTTCAGGGAAGTTGAGTGGAAATGATGTGGCTAAGAAGTGGGAGAAGTTTTAGGAGGTCATTTCATGGAAACCCAAGTAGGAAAGTGGTTGATCCAAACGGTCAGTATGGAGAAGACAGGTTGCAAATAGGGTCTTTTGAACTTTATACACTGGAGTGTCTTTGGCGTCATTCTTATGGTGGAACGACAACTGGATGGTAGTGAGATGGGATGAAGGCTGGGGGAAAGTAAGGATCTACAGAGTCGATTTTTTTTTTTTTTTTTGAGATAGAGTCTTGCTCTGTAGTCCTTGCTTGCTCTGAACTTACTGTGTAGCCCAAGCTGGCCTCAAACTCACAGCCATCCTCCTGCTTCAGCCTCTGGAGTGCTGAAGTCAGCTAGTATATGGTGCTGGAGGATCGAATCCAGGGCCTCATGCTTCGTAGGCAAATGCTGTAACCACTGAGCCACGCTGTCAGCCCTACAGAGTGACCTTAGAGTGCTCTTTCATGATATTTCACTGGTGAAGGGGGAAGATAGAAATAGATTGAGAATAACATAACCAAAACCACAGGGGACAACATTCAAAGAGCCCTTTCTCTCGCACACTGTCGGCATTCTCTAACGGCAAGGTTATTCTCATGCACTTCCAGTTCTCCACTCTAACTTGGACAGGACTACCCAGGAGCATAAGAAGCAGATGTACCCTCACATGCACGTTCATAAGATACGTTTTAATGGAAACCCTTGGCAGCAGCCATATGTACTATCCAAATGATACCAGAGGGAGCAGGGAGCACTCGGATCCCACCTTGTGTCACTCTCTGGGAATGCCCAGGACCAAGTCTGGAGCAAAGTTTCCTGAGACGAGAGAGCTACAACTGAAGGCTACGCAGGTTCCATTCCCTGAAACCTCAGGCCTGTCGTGTGAGGAGCTCAGCCTTTCTCTGACCTCCTCGTTAGTGATTTCGCCTTTTAAATAAAATCACTGACACCTTTCTTCCTCTACTTCCACCTCCCACCTCTCTGTCTGGATTCTTTCTCAGCTCTCCATGTCTTTTCAGTCCATCTGCTCAAGGCGTTTTTGATGGTATTTTCCTCAGATGTGCTTGAGTTGTTTCCCTGATAAATGGTCTTCCTCTTCAATTTTCAGGCAGCCTTTTAAGATATTTTAATGCTGATAATTAAAAATAACAGTGAGTGAAAGAGACCTTTTCCCCAGTGAATGAAGTTTCCCAAATATTTGGACAGAAAGAATAAAACTAAATTTTATATGGAAGAATAGTTATAATTGCATAATCTGTTATGAAAATAAAAGAGCCTAATGACATGCAAAAATGGAGGCGAGATCTGCCACTAAAACATGCACTTGTATAAAATTCAGAAGAAATTAGCAACTTGAAGGCATTTATCAGAACACTTCGTTTATCACATTTTTATTTTCTTTTTTGGCCAGCTCAACCTACTCACAGCAACTTCTCTAAGAAACAAAAATAAGGCCTGGGGACTTCGGTCCATGGCAGAATGCTTTCCTAGGTGGTACAATGGCTTGAGTTCAATCCCTAACACCATAAAATAAATAAATGAATAAAAATAAAATGTCATGGGAACATTTATGAAGACGACAGCAGTGGGGTTCATCTCCCTTGAAGTTCAGTGTGCTCAGCCTATTCTGTAAGTGTCCTCCACAGACGGGGTCCCTCAAGTCGTTGGGGTTGGGCACTGGTCTTCTGGTCAGAGAGTTCTGGATGATCTGGTCCTTCTCACTAACTCTGCAGGGTCACTGTGGTGATTACTGAGCCCCAATCAGCCCCCTGCCTCTGTGAATAGCTTCTTCTGCCCTGAGGTTTTCCAAACAAAGAGTAGCCACTTCCCTATTCTCTGCAGAGAAGAATTAGCAGCATCAGCTAGCATCCCTTTGGCTTACCTGTGCATGTATCTCCTTAGGGGACTTGAATTTTAACATTCAGCCAGAAATGGAACCTATGGCTTTGATATGTGACAGGGATAGCACATTCCCAGGGAGCTGCCACCTTCCCGCATCCTGTAGAGAACATGCCGGCATTCTTCCCTTCTTGCTCCCCCATTAGTCTGGATGACGCACAGGGAAGAGAGTGAAAGCCCTGGGAGGAAGTTCTCTGCTAGAACCTGGAGGTACTTCCATTGCGCCTCTGCTCCTCTGATGTCAGACAAAAACTTTACAAAGCAGAGCTGAGCCTGGTAAGTCTTGGCTGGATCTTTTCAACAGAATGGCTAGTAGCAGAAGGGACAATTTTCACATGAACACAACTGGGTGAAGAGAGCTTTTAAAGAAACCAATAGAGGAGCAATGACAGAAATGGTTTGAAGGGCACCTTCAGCACCAGGGAGCATTCCCATAGGTGGTAAGGGCTACTGGCCCTGGGCTCCCTGACCTCACTTCACTGCAATCATGAAGATCTCGGTATCACCAGAGTCTGCCCTTTAAGCAGCTGGGTTCTCTTTTCTCCCTGTGGAGGATTGCAGCCCCCTGTGGAAAGACATCTTTGTGACCCCTCTGACTTCTTCAAGCCATAAGCTTTCCCCACAGCTCACGGTGCCACAGACACAGAATGGCCTCCCAGCCTCAAGCCTCCACCCTGAGGAGGGACCCAGGTACCTCCTGTGGGGCTGGCTCTTCTGCACTTCCAGGAGCTCCAGCAATTTCTCAGCCCTTTCTCTGAGCAGCAGCAGATTGTGAGATGCCAAAGCAGAATTCCCTTAGAGCCACCGCCCATATGACCCTCAGAAGCCCCTTCTGGGGTCAAGCTGTGAGGCCACCAGGGAGAAGGTCACCCTGAAGAACACATCCTCTGTGGGCCCTACTCCCGTGCCAATCGCTTCCAAGGTTTCCAGGCTGTGAAATGAATATTTTATTGCCTTAAGAAGGGAAAAAAGATTAAATTAGCAAAATGACGATAAAAAAGGGATAACCTGACTTCAACCCTTTTATTATGCTTCACACAACTAGACAGCAAATTGCGTGCTGGGGCTTCTGCTTAGATGGCTGTAAAGAATCTAACTTTTGCTTTCAAATTAACCTGTCAAATCATATATTTATAAAGGAATGAAGGGAGGAAAATGAGGGGCCTAGGTAGGCCCACGCATCAATTAGAGAGAAATTAATTACAATTTACCTGCATTAGCACACTAACACTCCCAGATTACTGAAGAAATGTCTCTGTGCCAGGAAAAGAGTCAAAACAGACCACTCAGAGGGGATAGCAGGGAAAGGGGTGACCTTGGCCCAAAGCAGGCTTGGGGAGGCTGGGAGGGTGGAGAATGCTTTGAACGATAAAGTGAGCTGCAATTAGATGTAAGCCTGGTTCAGGATGATGCAGAATCTTGTGATGAATGACATACTCTTCTGAGGAAAACTTTAAAAGAATCTCTAAATTCTAAAATAATGAAACACGCACTCAGGTGAAATAATGTCACACAGTTGTAGGTAACAGGACAGTCCTCTTTCCATTTCCAGGAATCATAAAATGAAAAGCAAACCTCCTATTCCTTTTCTTTGAAGACCTGTGCCATAAGGAAACATACGGGAAGAAAGAACAACAGAGGGAAAATGACAAATAATAAATATTTTTGGCATAGTTTGGATGTTGAATGATTCCAAAAACCCACGTGTTAAAGGCTGGACCCCGGGGAGACTCTGCAGGGAAGGCTTGGAGCCCTTAGGCTGTGGATCCTAGTTGGAGGTCTCCACATGCCTTGCAAGGTGTGATGGGATCCTGGAATCTTCATTTTTCTCTTTTGCTTCTTGGCCACAAGATAAGCTGTAGTCTCTGACACATCTCCTTGCCATGACCATCTAGCAATCCTACCAGACACCTAAAATCAAATGGTCCACCTGATGATGGACTGCAACCTCTAAAACCATAAGCCCCCATAAGTCTTTTCTCTATATAAGTTAACCACCTCACACATTTTATTACAGTGATGAATCTTTTTTTAAGTGCTTCTTAATTTTGCAGAATGACATTAGATCTTATGGCAGTTAAAAATTCAGAGAGCCTCAGACATCTGGATGCCAAGGTAAAGACAGCATTTGGAAAAATAAACAAAAAAGTCAACTAGTTAGTAGATTATAATTTATATCTTGATTCTTTTCTCCTAACTGTGAACAAAGATATCCTTTCTCTTCATACAAGAATCACAAACACTCTGGAAGGCCAAATACCAACAGCATTCTGTGTTTTGGAGACTTTGCCAACGGATGGTAAAGTCCCTCCCCTGGCATCTTGAATAAGAGTGTATTCTCTGTGGCCCAGGAACCACAGCTGACATTTTCCCTGAAATCTGGAGAACTCTAGACAAAGGTTTCCACCTTGATGCTCTTTGTTCTAGAAGAGTTAGCATTTGTTAGAGCATAACCAAGACAAGAACAACGCAAGGTCTCTAGAGGATGTGTATGCTTGGTCTAGAGAGAGCTGCAGAAGACTGGGGACAAGGCCTGAGAAAATAAGGAAATTCATACACTCTTCCATTCTCTGGTCACTTATCCATAGAACTGAAATAACTATATCCGTGCTTTCCTCATTAAATATTTTTAAAAATTGTAATATGCATATGAAGACTCGTTTATAAATCTTGTGTAAATTTCTAGTTGTATTGCTATAGGCTGTTCTCACTTTAAAAGACATGATGGATATGTGTGTGTGTGTGTGTGTGTGTGTGTGTGTGTGTGTGTGTATGTATTTTCAATGCATCCTCTCCTTCCTCCTTCACTTCTCCCCCATCTTCCTGTACCTCCACCAGCTGAATATAAAAACAACCTTTGCCAACTGTGTGGGAGTCTCTGAGGCCCATTAGATCTTTGTTTTCTTCTTTAATTTTTTTCTTTCCCCTCTGGGGTTCATGAATTATTAATGCATCTGAAATGGTTGCAAAAGCCACTCTCTCCTGAGAATGGTCCCATGGCAAGGGCCTGTGTGGCTTCCCGATGGAGCTCCCAGCCCTTCCCCACTCCCAGAACCTTCACCATTCGTCCAGCTCTGTAGTCATTCAGCACTGCCAGACAACCTCAGTGATCCTTGAAGTGGCAGTGGTGCTCATTCTCGTGATTAGGACCCCAGGTTCCATGAGAGGTTCCTGGAGGCATGGGAAGAGCTGGGAATAGAAAGGACGGTAGGGTAAGAAGTCTATGTGAGATGCCTGGGCCCTTCGTCAGAAGCTCTCAGAGTGGAGCTGAGGCTAGGACCAGGTGCATCTTGTGGCCTCCCCTCCAGGTCTCCAGATTTTGCATTTGTGGATTCAGCCAACTGTGGACCAAAATATGCAAAGAAGAAGTTGCCCCTGTGTTTACACTCACAAGTTTTTTCCCTCGTCTTTGCTTCCTAAACAATATGATATAAGAACTACATGACATGCACATTGTAAGAAGTATTATAAGTAACCTAGAGATTATTTACAGCAGGGTCCCCAACCCTCAAGGCCATGGACCAGTTCAGGCTCCAGGCCATGGAAGGACTGGGCAACACAAAGCGTCACACATGATGACAGAGAATCGAAGCTCAGCCTCTTGCCAGCAAGCTATGTGGTTCAAATCCCACTGCTGCTCTGACAGGAGGTGGAGCTTGGCTAGCTTTCACCACCGCTCAGGATGGTCTTCAAATGGACAGATCCCTGGTCTCAAAAATATTGGGGACCACCGGTAAAAAGTATGGGAGGATGCGCACAGGGTACCTGCCAGATAGTGCTGTGTTATGTAAGGTGATGGAATATCTGAAGATTCCTATCCACAGCAGTTCTGGAACCAATCCCATGTAGAAACAGGCTGGGGAAGGGGAGGCAGCTATACTGCCATCAGGTGGCATGTATCCTTTAAGAACTACTGGGACACAGATGAGAGCCAGATGCCAGGCTATCACACGGGTACCCCTTTTAAACAGAACATGAAGAATCTGTATAAAGTTCGTTAAGTGACGGAGCTCGATGTGCATGGATTTTGAAGTTTACAGGCATGGAGTTCGAGTTCCTGAGACTCTGCTTTGCACAGGTAGCACAGCTTAGGGGCTCAGGGTTGAAAATCCTGGGTCTGAACACCAGCCCTACGTTTTATTAACCATGTAAACTCAGGCAAGCAGTGTGTAACCGCTGTGAGCCTCTGGATGTTCTCCTGGTAAAGGACAGTGACAGAGGAGTCGGGTGGGTCGAGAATGGTGGAAGCACACACCTCGGTCTCAGCACAGCCTCAGAGGACGGAGATGGCCTTGCACACTGACGTCTGAGCACAGCCTCAGACCAGGAGTGAGGGCTTCAAACACACCAGCTGCTGCTTGATTCCCAGCTGTTTGCCGTCAGTGTGTTGCATGTTATCTGGGAGGCTGTGACTCCCCGCTTGCAAAGTGTTGGTTCAGCTCCAAGGTCACTCTTTAAGGGATAAATGAGATAACAGACCAAGAGTGCCCTGCTCTGGGCCTGCTGAGAGAGGAAGGAGTGAGCAGGAGTGAAGGGCAGTACTGTGCATACGCGAAAGGCTGGCTGAGCCCCTCACAGGCTGGGATTGAGGCCAAGCACATCTCAGTGGGTTTCCTCCCCCCGCACTGAGCGGAAGTGCCTAGGTCTCCCCAAGCGTCTGCTTCCTTTTTCCCTGT
Source organism: Ctenodactylus gundi (assembly GCA_004027205.1). Lineage (NCBI taxonomy): Eukaryota > Metazoa > Chordata > Mammalia > Rodentia > Ctenodactylidae > Ctenodactylus > Ctenodactylus gundi. The sequence goes on along the minus strand of PVKB01003345.1, from coordinate 84,161 downwards.
GGCCTCTCCCCAGACATAGCCCCCCAATAGGTAGTTGTACTTTGATCTCCTAGACCATTCTCTATATGCTCAGGATTAGGATCCAAATGGAATAAGCCTCTATGCAGACTGAAGGATTACTGAGCCAATGGGGTGTACAGGGGCGGCTTCAAAGGTTAGGCACACAGTCACCTGGAACTCAAGGGGGCCTTGGTGAGCACACAGCAGCTCCTTTCCTAAACAAGCTTTAATAACTCAGTGCACAGGGTGTCCATACAGATTATTACACCCAAAATGGGAAGCAATTTTCTCAAAGAAAGAGGCAAGTGCGGGGGTGGGGATTGAAGGAATTTGTATGGGGCAACTGGCTCACTGAATGGGGCAACTGGCTCATTTCAGGCCGACTGAGCATAAGAGGGATAAAAGGAGAGGAGATTTAAATTTTGCTTCTTTCCTGCAAGAAAATTGACTTTGCTGTACTTGAAGTGGGAAGTCCAGGAGTCGCCTGGGGCTTCTCCTTGCACTGGCTCGGGAAGGCAGCCTGGCAGCAGGAGGAAATGGAATTGCAGGGGGAAATATGTGGGCCGTCCACCTCCATGTCAGATTGAAAGGCTTCCTCATACAAGCAAACCAAATCCATCTGAGTTCCTGGGGGACCCGCTCCAAATGTGAGCCTTACTAGTTCTTCATTTATGCTCGCCAATTTGCAAGTATTGTGGTAGGTAGAAAGTGGGGAGGAACAAACCACAAAACCTAAATAAAAGACCTTCGGAGAAGAAGAGGAGAGCCATCAATTTAGATTTTTTAAACTCCTAAATAGAATTGAGGTGGCTGTCTGGGTCTATTGCTTTCCCCACTTGGGAAAGCAGGTAAATTGTGATGGTCCAGGAAAGACTGGAGGAGAGCAGGGCTTGCAGTGGGTCGAGCGCCTGTTTTTTTTTTTTTTTTTTCTCCCCTCTTCACCTTCACTTGTCCTCTCTCTTATTCCTGAGGCCCCACACACCAGCCTGCTGGCTAATTAGGACCCTAAATCCTGGATCAGGATGGTGACTCTGCCAAGTCCATTACCCTATGTTCTCTGGTCGCTCAAGTCCTTTGCTCAGTGGCACTGGGAAATGGGCTTAAACAGTGTCAGAGGGATGTTTTTGGCAAACTTCTCCTCACAGCTCCTGGGCCCTGAAGAGAGGCTGTGCTAAGTGGAAGACGGAAATGTAACTTCTAGATTGTAAAGGGGCGTTGTGATAGGAGGAATCTGCTAAGTTTGCTTCTGATAGTCAGTGACTTCTGTGCTGGCAAGGAAAGTCCTTCGAGACTGCCCCGAGCCCACTGCATCAGCTCAGAAGTGCTGGGTGTCACAGTTAGGCCTATGCACCTGGCCCTCATAGGGCAGGTAACTAGGGAGGGAGACTGGAAACTGGGGGGAGAAGAGGGCGCTGGCTGAGGGACTGCTGCAGAGCCGGCCACAGGCTGGCGGACCTGGGGTTAAGTGGGTCATCATTCTAGTTTTGCAGATGAAATGAGGGAGGTTATGAACCAGCTGAGTGTGCACAGTAGATAAGGGACAAAACGTCAGCTGGTGACTTTGTCAAGGGCAGGGTTTTGTGGCATGCAGTTTGTACAATGAGGACCTGCTGCTAAGGTGGGCGTAGTAAATACCTATTGTACACCTGCTAACGTGTCCTCGGGCACTGCTTTCGTGTTCATGGGCTTATTGGCCACTTGTACATTCTTTCTCTTTAGCGTTTTCTGTTTATTTGAGCTTGGCATATTTACTTTCATCATCAATTTTTAGTTGTCTTAAGAATATTATTTTGCTAAAAGATTACTGCAGAAACACTTTGTAAGTGTTTTACATACATTTTTAATTCTGGAGAAAAAGAAAAGAAAAGTCAATAGTAAAGTAAGAAGGTGGAGAAGGCAGGATATCACAAGACGGAGAGCATCAGCATTTTGGGACCTCCTAGGAAGTGGTGTGTCCTCACTCCCTATATCCATGATTAGTTTACCCCTCCAGGTAATATCAGTGCCCCCACTTTGTACGCCTACCCAGGCTTGTCAGCGTCAGGGCCGTGTGGGTGTAATCAGAATCAGCCTTTCTTCCTCTCGGGTGATTGGTTCTATTTCCAGTCAGCATCGTCATCTGCCTTTCTGCCCACAGGCGCCTGCCTACCTGCTTGCTCTCATGTGCCACTCGGCTGGATAGTGCTTGGCTGCCTGAAGCCTGTTTCGTCCTAGTCCTCCTCCTATCAGTATCTGAGAATTCCTTAAATCTCCCCAGACCTGCTACCTCCCTGGCCTTCCTTTGTCTGCTTCTCCCTTTCTGAGAGCTTGGCAGGTTCTCTTTCCTCTATGTTGTGTTAGAGATGGTGAAGCCAAGTCAGCCATGTGCAAAATAGCTCAGAAACTTAGGCCTCAGGGTGGGAACCTCAGAACTGGGAAAGCCTACCCAAGAACTAGCTGAAGTTCAAGCGACTGGAGACGAGAGGGTTCCTGCTCCCAGAGATTGGGTCCAAAAGCCTCGTGCTGGCTGAAGGCGTCTGTGCCTATAATACTTTGTGGCATTGACTTGGAGACCTTATTCATGTACACTCCATTCACTGGCATCTTCTACAAGTGAGAAATGAGGCACCTCAGCTTTTCAGCACATAGCAAAGGTAGGAAGGGACTAGCTGACAAATTGGACCGCTCTTTTTTTGGAACTTTAATCTCACATGTGATTTTTTTTTTAACCCGTTGTCTATCGTGAATAGTGACTCTAGCCCTGTCTCATTTCTAGACCCGGAGAGAAAGTTCCCTATCTTTGCACAAGATGGACAAAAGTTGGAGGCAGAGCAGTGGCAGTGATGGTCTCTGCACTGTAATTCATCATGGCTTCTCCTTCCCAGAGTGCTGAGTGTCAGCTCATTCATTGTCCTACACCCTGGCCAAGTGACCATTACCAGACATTAGCAGCCTCATTTCTAGGTCACGTAGCCAGAGTCCCAGAGAGGCTGAAAGATTTATCTGGCCACACACAGCCAGGGAACAGTAGGATAGAAGTGAAATTCTCAGTTCTGAGAGTTCTAACCCCCTGATTCAATCATATACCTCTACTAGCACTTTAAAAATGGAATAATGAAACATTTCCTCAGAGCTGTCAGTGCTAGAATTCTATATGAGCACCCTTAATCACTGGCAAGAAATTGACCAAGGTAACCTCTTTTGTTCACCTTCGTGCAGCATGAATTTGAAGTTTAGTGCTGAGGCTAGTAATGTCCTTGGGTCCCAGAGAACCACAATGCTGAGATTTGTAATCGTTAGAACATACGGCCCTGTACTGTTCCTTTATGAGTGTTGAAGTGACTTCTTTCATCCTTTTCAATCACTTGTATCTAACCTAGCACTTTATAAACTTCATGTAGTCAGATGCGTGTTAAGGTCCAGATAGGTCCATACACAGTGAGACTCAATCCCTGCTCCAGTTGTCATGCTCTTTTGGAGAGGAGCCATGCTGGGCCTGAATGCTAGAGATGGGGTGCACTGTCTGGGGCCAATATGGCAGAGGGCAGCCTTCTCTTGGTAGAGAACAAGTCACCAGGGTAGGGAAGGTCCATCCCAAGTAGTGCCCTCATTAATGGTATTCAATTTCAACCAGGTCTTTCGAATAAAGAAAAATTCTTTATAATTTCTTTCTTCTTCTTCTAAGTAATCTCTTACCAAATTTACAACAGCTTTTTTTTCAAACATTTGTCATTTCTTAAAAGCTCCAGTTCTATCTCAATCTCCCTTTTCCTTAACCCACACCCTTCACCCCCTGAGCAACCACAGCCTGCTGCCCGGTTGTGCCTTTCTATGCACACCCTCCCGGATGATGCCAGCAGTTTGTCCTAGCCTGTCCGAGCTCAGAGCCGCTGGGCCACGTGGCCCCATTCAAATTGCTCATCCTCCCCCAGTTCTTCTGCACAGGCCTTCAGAGTCATCTGTTTTTGTTGCTATTGTTCATCTACTCCTGTGCTTGTAATCATTGGATAAAACTTTCTTACATTCAGAAGAAACCACACTCACATTCAGCATTGAAAAATCCCTCAACAATAAGATTCTACCACTATTGTGGTTTGGCTCTGGAATGTCCCATAAAAAATTCTCATGTATTTTAATGTTATGGATTGTCTATGGAACCATGTGCTGTTGGTGGAATGGGGTCTAGTCTGGAGGGGTGGATTGCAGTTAAGTTAGGATTAAAGGTGTGTCCTGGCCACACCTTCCACACCTGGATGCCGGAGGGGCTAATCACTGGGTGGAGACCTGGAAGGATATATAAGCTGCATCCTGCATTCCTTGAGGACTGGGAATGGGACTTGGACTAGTCTTGACTAGTCTCAACTTCCCTTCCTGTCTGTGATGTCCTGAGAAGCTGCTTCCACCTCTGTCTCTGCCACGTACTTCGATTGTTGCCGGCTGCCCCTGAATGGACTGTGACCTTTTAAACTGTGAGCTACAATAAACCTTTTCTTTCCTCAATTTGTGGATGTCAGGTATTGAGTCACAGCAACAAAAAGTAACTAAGACAACCACCTTTTGAAGCTCTCCTCAGCACTTCTTTTTCTCTACTGCTCCCCTTATCTCCACACCTAACGTGCCTGCTGACCAAATTAATACCACAGATTTCTTTTCTCTGCTTTACCATTGTGACATGTCCTCTCGCTATAATACCATGCCTATCTTCTCCATCTTCTGTAATTGAGAGTGAAATCCTATCTTTTAGAGCTTAAGTCAACCTCTTTTCCTTGTAAGGTCTTAGCATGTCACCACTATCCCCACTTTGGCAACGTGTGTCTATGGCTAGCATGTCCCCACTGTCCTCACTTGGGTGACATGTGTCTGTAGCTAGCACTCTCACAGAACTTGTGTTACGGCGCGTGTCATTAATTTCACAGTCAGGCTTACATTAATTTATAGTGAACATCTCTATCTCTCCTGTTTCATCTCAAAATTGATAAGCAAGTTGCAATGATTCTGTTTTGTTACTTTTGTTTGTTTATGTGTGTATTTGTTTTGAGATGAAGTCTGCTGTGTTGCTCAGCTGACCTAGAACTCTTTGGGTCAGGTGGCCCTCCCACCTCATCGTTTAAGTGCTGGGACCACAGGCAAGCACTGTGGGACCTGGCCAGGCCTTGTTTCTCCAAGAGCATCAGGAAAACCTACCTTGGGACCCCAAAACATATTCACTGACATGATTGATTTCCCACATGCTCTCAGTAGCATTTCCTGACACTTTTGACAAGCTACTAGAAGACTCAGTTCCCATCAGTCCCTCTGTTGTTTCTAAGAACCGAGGATGCTTTGTGCCTGGATGCCCAAGAAATAACTGCTTTCTGCTTTCCAGAAACTCAAATTAATTCTCTACTCTGATGTGCTGATTTTACTTTGCCACTCACCCCGAAGCCCAAGTATTGTTTTTGATTTATCCATCAAATTGGATCTACGTTTCTATCTCCTGCTACCAGACAATGATATGAGCATCTGTTACTTACTGTTACCAAATAGCACATATAATTAGCTGCATTGGTTACAATTCAGACATGTGATCACTATCTCAATTCATTTGTTTTTTTTCTTTTTCAAAAATTTCTGGCGCCAAGGATCAAACATAAGTCCTTGTCCGGGTTAGGCAATCGTTCTGCCATTGAGCTACACTGCCAGCCCCTAATTCATTTGAAATAAGATTGATATAAACTGAATGATGGAAAAACACAGGAAGTGAGATCCTAACCCAAATCATCCAACCTTCATTCAACACACACTTGTAAAGCTCTGATTGTGTGCCAGCTACCGTGATGAGTGCTGCCGGTGTGTAGGACAGCACAGCTGGAATCCACTAAGTCTGCAGGAAAGGCACTCTTGGGAAGCTGACTAATTCCTCCCTGCCAGCACTTCTAGACTGGGAAATACTTGAAGTGAACACACCAGCCACCTGAAGGAATAAAACTTGTCATTGCTGAGAAGGGACGGAAGGCAGCCCCAGGCTGCATGATGGCGTGGGCCTGTTTTTCCCTCGAGCCTGAGCCAGGCTCTGCTCTGGATCTGTAGCAGGCAGGTGGTAGGGAGAGAGACAGCAGGGATGGGCCGCATCCTCCCTGGTCCCCGGCGACAGCCCGAGGACCGGGCCCTAGGAGGCAGACATGTGCTGCCCATTTGTTTTTTCCTTTTCTTCTGGCGACTTGAAGTACCACTCACGCTCGAGGAGGGAAGCTGCCCCTTCATGTCCCACTCCTGCAGTCCCCCTCCACGTCCTCTCGTTGGAAGAGAGAAGAGGACCCGGCACAAAGCAGCAGGCAGACCCTGACTAAGTGGCATCTCTTCATTTTCAGACAGAAAACAAGAGGCAGCAGTCACAACTGCCTGTGCTTGAGTGCAGCGTTGCGGGAGGTGCCGTCTTCACAGCGCTGGTCCTCCAGGCCCTCTGCCTTACCTCCCCTCCCCTCTTGAAAAGAGCCTGTGCCTCTTAAGCCTGGATTGCAGCTCCTATTGTGGTCACGGCTATGTGTGGGGTCATAAAAGAACACAAGAGCAACGATATTCATAAAGCATTAGTTTTTATATTTATGAGAGACAATGTGGTTGAGAAGAAAGATAAGCAAGCAGTTCCTCAAAGCCTGGCTTCTTGTCACAGGATTAAGGACATCCAAGAAACATTCCTATCCTTGATTACCACACAAGGAAGACTACATAACAAGGTTTATCTTGCCTTTTACTGGGTTTACTGTAGCTGTCAACTGAGATGAGATAGCACGAAATGCTCTGAGTAGCGTATTAGTTGAAACTATCCTAAGTGTTAGAGTGAACAAATCAGCTTTTTAGGGCTGTGTCTGCTGTGTTTTCTCTCTTACACCCTAACACCACGTGGGCCAGCAAGCAGCCTCTGCTCCATGCAGTCAGTCTGGGGCCCAGGTGTCCTGTGTGCTGCAGCACTGCTACCTTCAGTCACGGCCCAGGCCCTGAGAGGCCACCTCACGAAGCATCAGAAGCAGGAAGAGAGCACACAACTCTTACATTCGCTCCGGCCAGAAGCACTAAACAGCATGTTCCACCAATGTGCAAGGGAGCTGTGGAATAGAATTACAAGTGCATCAGATGAAAAACTCTACCTCCCATCTGCCACTCCCAGTCCTGCCACTGTAGGTGACTACATGTGACAGTCATGAGTCTATCTGGCAGAGGACAGGTGGGGTTTTTCCTCTTCACATCCATCCATGCTCAGGATGGTGCTGGAATCAGGCACCCTGTGCAATGTAGACACTCACTGTGCACTGAGGTGTGCAGTCTACGCAGAGATTAGACTCAGGTATCCAGCCATGTGTGAAGATGGTCACCAGCACCATGGCCCATTCCTGGCTCGCACAATTACATTCACATTGAAGAACACACAAGCCAGGAATACAGAAAGGCCCATGGAGATCTCTGCCCAAACAATGTCACACAGGCACACTTGGAGGGAAAAGGCTTGGGCCTTGGCCTGAAGCCATCTGCATTTCCAACAAGAGGCAGCTCTTCCCGTGCCATGTTCTCCCTCAAGCACTGAAGGAAAACTGCCTTCTTTCAATGTCACTCCACCTTTTTCCGATGTGTGAGCCCCTCAGTGGTCTGGTGGAGACAGAAATCTCATGCACATTTAGTTAGCCAAAGGCACTGAGAACCCACTGTGTGCCACGTACTTCCAGGGCCAGAGATGTAAGCACAATCAACTGTCAAGTGACTTGGAATGTGGATCCTACATTTAAAAATAATAAAGATAGCATAGCGTTAGTGTTTGGTGAGCAATATTAACAACAACAACAACTAAAAAATTCAAACCAGTGTTGCAAAGCAGAGGATGTTAAAGAGAGTAGTGCTGAGGACATCAGCATAAAGTCCCGAGGGGAGTTAAGGCTCCAGTCTGAAGCCACACAGACCTTTAAGCAGCAAAGAGGTCATGGACATAGGTCTTGGGAGTGGGAAATTAATCACTGCAACCAGGTGGAACGAGATGACCAGAGAAGACAGTCAGTGCCAGATAATAGGGACGGGTTTTATTTATGGGGCATTTGGGAGACTTTTGTGGTTTTGGATTAGTGAAGTCATATTGAAAGAGCTGTAAGTTTTAAAAATATCTTCTGTTAATGGAGGACACAATGGATTGGATTATAAGAAAGTAAATAATACTAATTGCTACATGTGGAGAATTTACTCATTGTATGACTATTAGTTATATCAACCACTCCCCAAGATAGGCACTACTATTATTTTTTTTAAGTGCTCTAATAAAAGTCAGACTTTGGGCTCTAACCCAGCAAGCCCATGTCCTCAAATACTAAGAACTTGGCATAGCTCTGAGGACAGCTTGGAAGTCAAGGTGGTGGTAATGAGGCTCCAAGGAAAGATGGATGAGGCAGACATTACAAAGAAAGCATAGATTAGATTTGTTGATAGATTGGATTTAGGAAATATGGGAAATGTGCAATGTGAGTTCTTACTGTTATCTTAGATGACTTTTTAAAGAAGAATTGCTAAGGGAATTATAGTGAAAATATTTGAGGAGGAGGGAGGAAGTAATTTTATCTTTAGATATTGAGTTTCAAGTGGGAGTGGGTGAAAATAGTAGCTGTGTTGATAGTTCAATGCCGTAATTTATCCTTTCCCAGGAGAGAAAGCAGATTTCAATTTTTGGCTCAGAACATCCCAGTAAAGGGCCCAAGAGGCAGCTGAAAGGGGGGATCCATTAGAAATGTGGGAGGCATCTCTGTAGAAGTGACAGTTATGAAGTACCTGAGTCCACAGGTAATGAGGAGAGAGACAGAGCATTATGGCGTAAGAGGAATGGAAAGACCTGTGGTGTCCATGTTGTCAAGGGTGGTCTAAGTACCCCAAAGCAATGAAGGACGTTGTGTCCAGCAACATTTGAATACTTGTTGGAACTACTTCTGTGTGCACAGTTGATACAGAACAGGGGAGAGGGAGAACAAAGGAGAAAGAGAGAGGAAAGAAAGTATATGACTTGTTAAAAGTGGATGGAGAAGCCAGAGTTAAGGATGTCCATTGAGAAACGAGCTGTGGACAGTGAAACTTCAGAGAGATTCTGGCCTGGATGGAGGCTGCGCCCACGCTGCCTTCCTCATTTGTTCTTCGTCCCTCTGCCCACGGCTGCTGGGGTCACCACACTTTGTGAGAACAATCTCTTTCAAGTTCGTCCACTTTCACTTTCAGCTCTTATTTTTTTTCTCCCTTTCTCTTTCTTTCTAACAACTCCCCAGTCACCTTAGGAAAACCACACTTGCTTTCTTTTATGTTCATTGGTCAGAGTGAGAGGAGGATCGTGGCTGACCCAGCTGAGAAGGGACTTACAGATGCAGCCATGGGGAGAAAACAAGCCTTGTGTTTTCATACAAACTTAGGCACACACACACACACACACACACACGCACACACACAGTAGAAGAGATATACCCAGTTCTCCCAGACACTAAGCCACCAAGCAGTTCCCACCAAAGAATCAACGCTGGAGTCAGGCACGGAGGTAAACACCTTTCTCCCCAGGACTTGGGAGGCTGACCACTTAAGGCCAGGAGCTCTAGACCAGCCTGGCCAACACGGGAGGGGTGATCACAAATAGCTGGAATGTCTAAATTTCAGAAAATTATTGTAGTAAAAGGCACATGGCCATTAAAGCTCCTTAAAATATTCTCTACTGTTTTGAAAACACTCCTTCATTCTTTCCTCTTTCTCAAGGCAGTTGTGAAATTCTCACTAACGAGAAAGAAAGAGTAGAAAGAGTGATCAAAAACACAGTGAATGCTGCTGCCTGGTACGGTCTAATAGGAAGGCAGGCTCAGGAAACCACCACAGCGTGGCCTTCCTCTCCAGCCTTCACATCCTGTGACTTAGCTTCTTCCTCGATGAATGTCAAAATAGCTTTTAGAGAGACATTTTGAAAGGACTTGAGACATCAAGGAAGCCGCCAGAGTGTAGCTAAAGACGCCATGATAGAAGACTCCCAGAAATGCTTCTGAAAGTGGAAAAACGTTGAGATAAGTGTGGTTGAAGCAAAAAGGGAGTATTTTGAACAGAGATGGTGGCAATGTGTCTTCAATGTAATTTGTTAGACTTGAACATTCACCGTATGTTTTGCTCCCACCTCATACTGAGACTCTGTCTCACGTAAAGACAAAACAAAAACAATACTCCACCTTGCTTCTTCTCATTGGTTCAACTTATTTTAAGGTAGCAGAACCCAAAGGAAAGTCAAACTTTTATTTTTCACATCTGTGTTACTCAATAAGTTCCTCTCTCTCTCTCTCTCTCTAGCTTTCTAGGGAAGAAAATACAGTCCCAAGGGTGACAGAATGGATTCAAATTCCAGTTCCTCCACTTATTACTTAGCATAAGTCAATCACTCTGGCTCTCCGTTTTTCCTTTTGGAAAGTGGGTATAATAATAGAGTCTACCTTATTAGGCTGACGTGAGAATTACGTCAACAAACACATTTAAACGCGTAAAACTACGTCAGATGCACAACGAGTTCCTTGACAGCCCCTGCAGTGATTGTCGCTGTTGTGTTGTGCAAAGAGGAATTGAGTGCTGTTTTTGCTCTCAATGAATTCTTAGAAGAGAGGTAGGTTTATTTGGTTTAATTGTTCTGACATTTTGCTTAATTATTAGTGGGAGCAGCATCGTTGTGAAAGTATTTCAATAACATTATATGTTGAAATTATTTTGGTGGCCAGGGACTGGTCCTGAGTCATGCACAGCATTGCTGGCAATATGTGTGCAGAGCTCCAGGACATCAATTAGCAAATGCTTCTAAAATGCATCCCATGCCAGTCTGGGGAACATGCCTGTATGACTGAGTACTGTGCACCTGTTCCTTGGATGATTTGGTCAGTGCAAGGTGCTATTTGTGAATTCACACATCACAATGCTCACAAGTTGAAATCACAAATTTCTGAGGCTTCTTAGCAATTGCCAGTGGCTCAGGAAAAGCAAGCTCACCAAGTGGCACCTCCAGGAGTGTCTTCTAGGAGTGGCCTGAGTGGTGCCACCTGAGAGACCAGAGAGGGCTGAATCTGAGACGTGGCCTTGGAGCACCTACCAGATGTGGAGTGGGGATGTGGTTGCCATGAGTGGGACGAGGTCATTCTTTCAAACATAATTGGGATTTGGTAATCCAGGAAGAGGAAGAGGATAGTTATGGAAGGTGTATTGTGTATTGTCAAGTTATGAGTAAACAAAAATGAGCTGAGCCTGGTGGCGCAGTCCTATAATACTACACTCTGGGAGACTGAAGAAGAAAGATCACAAGTTCAAGCCTGCCTTGTCAATCTAACAAGTTAGCAAGACCCTGTCTCAAAATTAAAACCCAAAAGGCTGACTGAGGATATATGTCAGTGTGGAGGTCCTGCCTGGGTTCTATTCCCAGCACAAGAAAAGAAAGAAAGAAAGAAAGAAAGAAAGAAAGAAAGAAAGAAAGAAAGAAAGAAAGTTGAGCTGGTTGTCTGACATTTTAGATTAAGAAACATGATTTGATGATCTTAGAAGACATGTCCCAAATTAGAAGTTACCCCAGTTGTCTGGCAGCACAGAGGGGCTCTTGTCTCCTGGGAGGATTGACATAGGCTGCGAAATCCTCAGCTTCTCCCATACATTATTTTTTTGAGAGAGTCTCTGCTGTAATTTGGATCTAAAATGTCCTCTAACATCCTCATGTATTTGGATATAGTAGGATGACTGTGGGGCCTGAATGGAAAGGGCAGGTGCTGCGGTTTGACTGGAAAGACTGTGTCAACTTGTTGAGACTGTGGGGTGCCCAAGGCAGAGTCTCCAGGCATTTGTTACTGACTTATGGGCCAGAAAGTGGGGGGTGGGGCGTCATCTACTCATGAAAGCTGATGGGGGGGTCATCCACCATGTCTTGTGTTGGGGGCCTAACTGGCAGTTTAAGTGAAGGAAGGAAGAAGAAACACAGTTACAAATTCTTCCTGGGAAAGCTCTAGCCTTGCCTGAGTTTCCAGCTTCACTTGCCTCCTGTGTCACTGGTATGCAACGGGGTGAACAGCCCTCCAGCCTCTGCCATGTGCTTCCACTATTGCTGGCTGCCTATGAACAAACTGTAAAACCTTCAGACACTGTGAGCTAAATAAACTTTTCCTCTCTTCAATTGTGGATGTAGGATATTTTGTCTCAACAATGAATTAGTAACTAAGACAGTCCCCCTCTCTCTCTGTAGACCAGGCTGGTCCTGAACTCACTATGGAGCCCAGACTAGCCTCAAACTCATAGCAAATCTCCTGTCTTAGCCTCCTGCATGCTAAGATTACATGTGCAACCATATTTGGACTGTGTGGTTCTGGGGAATCAAACTCAAGGCATTGTACTTGCTAGACAATCGCTCCAACTGCTGTGCTATTCCTCTGACCCCGTATACCTATCTTCAGGAGACAAAATCACTTGCCTTCCTTAAAAGAGCCCTCAGGAGAGCCTACATCCTAGCCTTGGGTGCACATCATGTGCTATGTGCTTGTTTCCACTTCAGCGGGAGGTCAATTTTCTTGTCAGTTTGAAGAGTCCTATTGTTGCTAGAAAGGGCAATTTCCTGCCAAAGTGTGAAACTTCACCCTAATGGAAAGGGGCGGACCATGGAACAATCACAACATTTCGGCTCCTTCTCCCAGATGGGACATAGAATGTCACAGTTCAAATGAGTCCCTGTCCCAATCAGAATTCTGCCTGGCTCACATCCCCTGGACATTCAGAGTGGGTCAAGAGAAGTAGTTGACAGAATAGCGTGATGACACCCCAGACTCAGTTTATGACTTCCACAGACAGCAAAAGCAATGCGACAGGCAAGACTGAGACTCTTCTTGAAGCACCTAAGAGGTGAGAGGCACCTAGAGCTTCTTGACTTTCCTCCCAGGTTGCACATCCTTCAGACTTCCGTTTAACACAAACAAGGCAGGAAGGTGGGTATATTTGGGAGTAAGACTGTTGAATCCATATCACTCTTCTCTAACTCAGTGAAATCTCAAAAAATTACAAATCTTCATTCAAAATAGAGTTAAAATAAAAGAACAACAACAACAACAACAAAAATATAAGAACACAGTTTACACACACATTTCCAAAGAAGGCATCTTAGTTTTTCATTGCTGGGACACAATATCTGACATTCACAATGAAAGCGTTATTTTAGCTGACAGTTTCAGGAGGCCTCGGTCCACTCATATGCAGCTGGCAAAGGCAGGAAGGGTCTTCCAGAGGACAGCCGCTCACACCGTGGCAAGAGGAAGGACCAGGCCTTGGGGAGAAGCCAGGTCACACCCTCTGTAATCTACTGCACCCTCAGTGATCTGCTCCTTTCTCAGTGATCCTCCACACTCTCAGTGATCCATCCCTCCCAGCTAAGCCCCATCTCCCAACAGCACATGAAATCCATAGATGCCCATCCAAATACAGGAGGTTTTGGAGGGACATTCAAAATTCAAACCCTAGCAGAAGGCTTAGCACTTCTTAAGAGTAAAGACTTTTGTAAGGCAGAATAGTTGTTCAAAACCTGAACTCATTAAAGAAGGCTTAGAATTAGGTGAGATTTTCAAGAGAGATTGGACCAAGTACTTTATAAAAAGCCATTTCCTGGGCTGGAGGAATGGCTTAGCAGTTTAAGCTCTTCAAGCCCTAAGTACCCGAGTTCGATTACCCAGCACCATATAGGACTGGTATGGTGGTGCATGCCTTTAATCCCAGCACTTGGGAGGTTGAGGCAGATGGATTGCTGTGAGTCCAAGGCCAGCCTGGGCTCGCTCCATAGTGAGTTCATGACCAGCCTAGGCTACAGAGCAAGACCCTGTCTCAAAAAAAAAAAAAAAAAAAAAAAAAAAAAAAAAGCCATTCCCTCCCCTTACCTTGGAACCTTTCCACAAGCACTGAGAGCGCCCTGTTGTTAAATGTCCGTTAAAGGAATGATGACAGAATCACCCTTCACATTGATGATATTTGTGGCCTTCTTGTCCTGAAATATAAACCACTGCTTCTGAGTGAATTTGTCCTAATTTCTGTAGAAAACTTGCCTTTTAAGACAGAGTTCTGTTGGCCATTCTTTTCTGATGAAAAATAAAATCTTTTAAATTTAGGGCCTAGAACATTCTCACAGAAACATATCACACACACACACACACACACACACACACACAGAAAAACTTTAGCATTCTGTTTTTTTTTTTTTTTTCAACTGACAAAGTCTCCCAAATTCAGGTCCTTCAAAATCCAGCCACACCTCACATTTTCATTTTAAGTTTCCCAAAGAAGCAAGACCCCACCCAACTCCCTGAATCCTCATCTTCTCTCCTTCGTTCTAGCCCCTACTTTTACTTCGTATCCAAGTCTTTCTAGCCTGATTTGTAAGTCATCCAAATAGATTCTTTTTGTTATAATTTCTGTAAATTCTGCCTTTTGAAAGAACCCAAGTTAATACAAGGAGCACAGCGGGAATCAGGTATACAGGCTGATAGCGGCCTGGACATGCGAGAGCTGGAGGGTCCGATGGCTGCTCCACTGAGAGGTAGAACACCCATCTGGGACTGCAGGCAGCCGGTGAGAGTCTGCTGAGGATCTCAATCATTCGAAGAACAACGGCAAAGACTGAAGACTGGAGATTAGTGACCAAATATTGGTGACAGGGAGACAGGCACAAATCAAGACTGCAGAGAATCTGTGATGAAGATCTGCAGCAGACAGCAAGTCAGCGTCCATAGACAAGCACAAAGGCGAGAGCCTTCCCAGGGGAAAAAGCTGTACAATCTTTCTTCTTCCTTCCTTTTATACAGTTGAGTTCCCACTTGGACCTCCCACATTCTGGTGGGTGTTTTTCCCTCATTCGCTGGCCAAAGTCACTCACACTCTAATCCAGGCTGGTTCTCAATTGCCTAATCTATGTGTGATTCCCAAATTCTAATTCAGGTGTGGTTCCTGATTGCCTCAAGTTGACATAGTCTTTTCAACCGCCATAGCCAGACCCTTCCTCCTTCCTCTGCCTCTTGTGAGCCATCCAGCCTAGCAGGAGCAGCTCTATTTATAAGTTTGGAAATTTCTAAGCCCATGTCTGCTCTTAGTGTGCAACCAAACTTTCACTACTGTTCTAGAAGCCTGCTTCACGGATCCCCTGTCCCAGTCTGCCTCTGCCAAGCCCTCACACTCCACCCTTTGCAGGGAGATGAGGGCTGGGCTCTTCCCCGGGAGGAGATTTCCCTTGACCACACAGTTGGGTGGCTTTGGGTGGGGAAGCAGTGGTAGAATATTTTGTTCCCCTCCCGCTGTGGCCTTATTACTCTCTATGCTGAGATTCCACACTGTTGGCTCCTTCCTGACTCACAAGAGCCCTCCTTCACAGACAGGAAACTAAGTGGGTTTTTCTGTATGCATTATTAATTTTTCTTACCTGTCTCCTCCTCTCAGTCTCAGACACGACATCCCTGAACATCTGCAAATGCCAGTAATGAGTTTCTCATACTAAGTAGATAGATTCTGAGGTCTTTTGAATAAATATGGGTAAGGAACAAGACATCAGTATGGGCTTGTGAAGGGAGCTATGTCATTTCCTGGTCAATGTTGCCTTCTTTTCCCACAGTGGAGGTGTGCAGCTGTTGTCCGTGGCAGCTTTCCAACACAGATAATTGCATTCTGCTTACCTCGTGTTTCTCTTGTGATTCTAAGTTAGCTTACTCTTCGTGGTCCTTCCTAAATAAATAAATAAATAAATAAATAAATAAGCCTAGTTTTGGTTTCACTATTTGCAAAGGCAAGGAGTTGGACAGAGATAAGGTTTTAAAAAAAAAAAAGGAACCCTATCCTGGGTGTCCTGGGTGTTGGCCCTGCCATCTGCCATCTAGCCTACCGAGAACATTGGCTCCACAGTGACTCAGATTTTGCCTCTGTTTGGGGAGACCTCACTCTCTAAATTATCTCAGCATTATACAGAGTATTTCAAGTGAAGGAGCTTTCCTGAATAGCACAGACGCTCTTGAGAGATTAGTGGTCAGCCACAAAGAAACCTGGATTGACTAGGGAGAGGTTGAACAGAGCATGCATTGAGAAAGGAAGCCCTCCTTCTATTTCAAAAAGAAAAAAGAAAAAAAAGAAGAAATTTAAATTTTTAGTTTAAAAAGAAAATGAAGTACAACGGTGTGGAGGCTTGAGGCTTGAAGTGTAGCGCCCAGTCCACAGTGCACACAAAGATACAGGCAACACCGTCAGAGCAGAAACATGCCCCCGACACTGGCCACTGGGCCCTGCGCAGGCCCGGCCACAGGAGCTAACCAGCTGGCCACACTGCGGCCAAAGGGCCGTTTCGCCTGCCTTAAGATGCCCCAGAGCAAGCAGGGGCAAATACCACTACGGCTATAACTTACGATTAGAAGTATTGCTGGGACGGTCCCAAAACACCAAACAGGCAGGTGAATGCCATCCAACAGGAGTCCTGGGCACTGTGAATTTATCACCAGCCACGGCAACTTAGGTGAATCAGCAAGAAAATGGCCTCACAGGGCTTTTCTTCCAGAAATTTCTGTTGGTTATCTGAAAACTCTGTGCGATTCACTTGATTCTAAAATGAGCGTGAGACTGTTTTCAAGAAAGAAAAGGAATCTACAAATTTGGGTAAAATGTGCACTAGAATAATATCCAAGAAATGAAGATGGAGAGGGTAAGGGAAGAGGAAAAGTAAAGTATAGGTAGAGGAAAGTGATTGTAATTATGCGTAAAATCTCTACGCCAAAGAACTTCGGTATTCTGCGGGACCTCTTGGCCCAGGGGTCTCTGCCCTCTCCGGGCGCTGGGATATGTTGGTTTAGGTAAAAGAGCACCACCTGGTGGCCATAGTCGGGTGGCGTCTCTTCTCACTAGGGTCTGGTCTGGGTCTCTCAACGTGTCTGGCCTTGCTGAGGGTCACACAGGACTTCTACGGGAGCAATGGAGGCAGAGGGTAAGGACCGGAGCGCATCCTGGAGGAAGTGTTAGGAAAACATGCAGCGAAGGACAGAGCCAGAGGGAAGGCTGAGGGCGAGTCCTCAAGGAACGAGAGGTACCTGGGGCGTGACAGCCCAGCTTTTGCCCTTCTGCCAAGGCTTTGAGGGTGGTTTCTGCAGAAGTGAATGTGGCTAGGGACAGGGACACCTCAGCCTTCCATGGGTGAAAGGCCACGCATCCGTGAGGAGCTCTCAGGCTGCGTGACCTGGATTTCATTTTTGCAGACCTGAGCTGCCCTGCGCACCTTCCCCTAGCTAAGTTGGCCAGCGGGGACACTAAGCAGGCTTTGGTGCTGGCGGTGGCACTGGTTTGGGGTGGGATGAAAGGACTGGGGAAGACTTATTAATAGTTAAGTGGACGAGGCTGATAATGGCGTATCTTTTTATTGGTCCCACAGATAAGTTATAATGCACAAGCCTGCAGGCAGCTCCTGTGATTTGCATCGATACAATTCAGGCTGAGGTTTTCATTATGTAGCGGGGATGATACAGGAGCCTGTATTATCAAAGGCAGCTGAAAGGAGCTCGGGAGCTATCTCATATTCGGTGTGTGCGTATTCATTAGCGGTTAGTAAGGTGCTTTGTCCGGGGTAGTATTGGGTGTTTCATGGTGAATCATTAACAACTTGAACAGCTTCATACATATGTCTTATTGATGTGTAAAGTCATTGCAACCCAGGCTTTTCTTTTTCTCTCTCTTTTTTCTCTCTGAATGAATGAGTTCTGCTTTACTCAGGCATCTGTGAAAAACCTAGTGACATTTTCACTGAGGACAAGGACGCTGTGGATGGGGCAGAGGCGGGTAAAGCAAGCCCTAGGAAAGCCAGCAGCCAGGCACAGGAGACAAAGGGATAATAGATTTGTAAAGAAATAGCCTGTAGGCAGCATGTTTTATATTAATCAACTGCAGGGGGACGATAGGTTCCCTAGCTGCCACTCAATGGAGACAGAGGGGATATCTCTGCAGTTCCCAAGGGACAGCTGAAAGGGGACACTCTCCCCAAGGGTGTTTGGTGGCCCTGTGGAAAGGAACGAGAACGAGGTGCAGCGTAAGGCAAGCGCACGGTGCAGCAGGACTCGGTGAGCTGGGGAGAGAGGCGCCGCAGGACAAGGAGGGAGGCAAAAATGCTCAGCAGCTGGCAGTGACAAAAATCTGGAGGCTAAAAACAAAGGATCCCAGGCAGCTTTTCCTGGCCGGAGATGGGGGTTGGGGGGGGGGGGGGGATACACGGGACGAGAGCTGGAACGCAATTATCTCTGATTGCACAATCAGGACTCTGCTTCCACACCGGGCTCCAGCCCCACCACCGCCAGGGGTCGGAGGCCACCAAAGGATGACGTCAAGCCTGAGGAGCTGCTCCATCCGGTCCTCTTATGGCCTGATTGCCATTGGGCACCATCTGGGAACACGGCTCACGAGTTCTTGCAGATCAGAGCACTTCCTGACGGTGTGGAACCTGCCATGCTGACAGGATTTCAATCTGTGATTCCTTACCCGCTCAGTCTGCAGTGGGCTTTCTGATTCCCCCGACGTGGACGCGAGCCCTCACAGAGCGTCCCCAGCTCACGGGAGCTTTCCTGCCTCATCCCGCCCTTCCTGTAGCTGCACTCACGTCTACGGTGCCATGAGGACTTTACCTTCCCTCATCCACTAGTTCTGCCTTTGTGTTTAGAGGGTTTTTTAAAAAGTTATGACTGACTTATAAAAAAAGAACACATTTAATTTTTAAAAGCAACTTTATTTTTCTGTTTTCCATTCATTTCCCCCAAAATTATTTTTATTGCTATGCATTTGTGATACACAATAATTACATTTATATTGAAGAACCAATGAATACACAGTTTGCAGCATGATAATTTTTACCTTCCTCCCTTCCCACTCCACAAAATCTCTGTCCTGGTTTCCTACCATCGTTCTCTTATTGTGCTCTTTTACTTTGTCTATGCTTTGGTTTTCTTATATTAAAGGAGCCATGTGATATTTAATCCTTTATGTCCAATTAATTTTGCTAAGCATGATGGTCTCAAGGTGCATCTATTTTCCTATAAATGATCTAAATTTATCTTTCTTATGGCAGAGTAGTACTCCATTGGTTATCTATAACACGTTTTCTTCATTCATTCATCTGTTGGTGAAATTATGGGCTGCTTCTAAGCTTGTGCTATTAAGAGTTGTGCTGCTATAACCATGAGTATGCACATATCATCGTGATATGTTGTCTTCAACTCTTTTGGAATGATATTCAAAAGAGATATCAGTGGATCAAATTGGGTATCTATTGTCAGTTTTATGAGGAGTTTCCATTCTGGTTTTTATAATAGTTGTACCAGTTTACAGTCCCACCAACGTCAAAATGTTCCTGTTTTTCCCACATCCTTGTCAGCGTTTGTTGTTTTTGAGTTCATGATAAAAGCTGTCCCCACTTGGAAACACTACACGGAGTCACACTTGTTAAGTCATAGTGTGTCTGCATGCGCTTGTGTGTGTGCCTGCATGCACACGCACACACGCACACACACTCACACACCCTCTACACTGTCCCCATGATGAACAGGAACTGAGAACGTATCCGCCATCTGCCCACTTTGCCCATCTCTTGCGTAGTCCTCTCTGGTCCCCAGGCAACCACTGCTATGGTGTTTAGCACGGTTGACTGGTTTGCATACAACACACACTCACACACATGCATTAATAAGTACAGTCTTGGAGCTTATGCTTTTTTAAATTTAGATTTTTTGCCTAATGTAAATTTGAGGTTTAATTAAATATATATCAATCTGTCACTTTTTTCTTAATCTGTATTACTCCATCGTATGGATATATTACCCATTGTATGGGTGACCAGCACTTGGGTTATTTCCATTTGCACCTATTAAAAGGAAGGCGATATGACGATTTAGGTACAGGTCGTTATAGACATGAACCTTTAGTTTTCTGAGAGTGATGGCTGGCCGTGTGATAGGTGGATAGTGAACATTCTAAGAAACTGCCGGGTTATTCTCCGAAGCAGTTTTGTTCGCTTACATTCCACCAGCAGCTCATCCTGATGCTTAGTCAATCTTTTTAATTTTAGACATTTGATTAGATGTGTGGTGCTTTCTCATTGTGGTTTTAATTTGCATTTTTCCTAATAACTAATGATGTCAAGCATCTGTTGTGGCCTTTTTCTGCCAGCTGTATATTTGCTTTGATAAAATGTTTTTGAAATCTTTCACCAAGTTTTATGTTGACTTGTTGTTTCTATACTATTGAATTATGAGTTTTTAATGTAATTTGGGTGCAAGTCTTTTATTAGCTATATTATCTTCAAACATTTTGTCTTAGCATTTACTAGTCTTTTCATTCTCTAAATGGTGTCTTTCAGAAAACAGAATTTTAAATCTGATGAAGTTCAATTGCCAATTTTTATGAATTCTTTTGTGAATTCTTCCAGATTTTTATATTTTTAGGCTTTATTATAGCACTTTTAGTTAAAAACTAGATGTCCATATAAGGGAAAAAAGAGCAAACAATTAGACCACTAGGACTTAAGGGATTCAAAAATATTAAAACATCACTTGAATTTTAGGCATTAAAGTAGATGCAAATATGGTTTGGACAAGCGGTCCCCAAAGTCCATGAGGAGGCCTTTATCTGGACATAACTATTCAATTTGTTTGCATAGATACATAAGAGTATGATTGTTACATGACACAGAAAGCCTATGGTTAATTTTGCATAAAACTATAAACTACCTTGAAAAATACATCTGTCATTTTCATTCTCACCAGTAATAAATGAAAGTTCCTGTTGCTTTATATTTTTGCCCATATTTGAGTTTATCAGAACTTTGGGTTTTAATCATTCTAACAGGTATGTAGTGGTAGATTATAGTTTTCTAAATCACAACTCTCTGTTGACATGATATTGAACATTTTTCAAAAATTCATCCTGTGCTATCTTTAATTTTTTAGTTTTGAATTTTACATTTAGGTTTATGGTGCATTTTTAGTTAATTATTAAGTAAACAATGTAAGGCTGTCTTTTTATCTGTATGGGTTGCTCTAATAAATTCCATGGAATGGATGAATTATAAAGAATAAGCATTTATTTCCTACTATTCTGGAAACTGGAAATTCTAAGATCAAGACCCCAGGAGATTTGTATCTGGCGAAGGCCTTCCTTCTTTTTCACAGATGCTGCCTCCTTGCCAAGTCCACACATGGTGGAAGGGACCAGAGATCTTTAATTCCTCACATGATTACCCTAATATAATTCATGGAGGCTCTCCTGTCAAGACCTGGTCACCTCCTAAAGAGTCTATCTCCGGAAGACCATCACCTTGGGGATTAGGTCTTAACATATCAGTGAGGTCTGTGTTGAGATGCAGTTTTTCCCCCTATAAGTGTCTGATTTTTCTAGCACTATTTATGAAAAACAACTCGTTTAGAGAGAGTCCATTGCCCTTCCCTCAGATACCAGTTGCTTCTGTTTATATGGATCTATTTCCAAGCTCTCTGTTTGGTCCACTGACCTGTCTGTCTGGTTTTCTGGCAAACAGCACAGGTCTTTCTATATTGTTCTTCCTTATCTTGATTATTTCAGATCTTTTGTATTTCCCCCAAAACTGTTGATTCTAGAATCAGTTTGTCAAAAACACAAAATTAATTTTGCCAGAATTTTGACTGAGGAGGTCTTGAATCTATAGGTTATGCTGAAAAGAACTCACACCTTTAATAATTAATTTCTGCCATGTTTCTTGTAAGTATTCCCCAGAGATCCCCAGGTTGAAGGCTTGGTTACCAATTCATGGTGCTGTTGAGAAGGGGTGGGCTCTTTAGGAAGTAGGGTATATCGACAGTGAGAGGAAGGTTAATCACGGAGGGCAAGTCCTTCAAGATTTCAGGACATTTGCCCTTCCTCTCTTTCTCCTTGTTTCCTGGCCAACAGCAGTTGAGCAATGTCCATCACTATCCACTTCTGCCATCACTGTCTTCTTCACCACAGGCCCAAAAACAACAGGACCGATTCATCATGGATTAAGCTTCAAAACTGTGAGGGAGAATAAACATTTCCTTCTTATAAGTTGATTTGTCTCAGAGACGAAATGGTGGCAAAATCATGTTTCTATGTATGAATGTGAGCCATCTCTTTATTTAGTTCTATTTTGATGTCTCTCATTAACACTTTGCTTTATTTCCATACATAATTATGTTAGATTGATATCTCATTGTTTCAATTTTTGATGCTAATGTAAATAGATAAAATATTTTGGCTAATATTGCTAAAAGCAATTTTGTGTGTCCTGCAACCTTGCATTTAGGGACTTCATTTGTATTATAAATAGACAGTTAAAGTTGTCCTAAAGATTGCTAATTTCTTGCATTTTTTCTATGTGTCTTTTGAAATATTTTTAGTTATGTCTACAAATTCACTAATTTTTTGTTCTTTGGTGTTTTTGTTCTGCATTGTTTCATTCCAGTGATTTGTTTATTGCACACATTATATTTTATAATCTCTGCAAGTTTGGAGTGGTTCTTTTTTTACATTGTTCCAAGTCTTTATTTTATTTGAGATATATCAAGGTTTGAACATAACTTTGGAACATATGTTTTAGTCTTTGAAGTTATAGAATAGCTGTTATAATATTCTCAGTTTTTCTGAAATCTCTGTCAGTTCTAGGTTATTGTCAATTGGTTGAGATGTCTCTTCAATATAAGATATGTGCCTGGTAATGCGTTGTTATTTTTTTATTGAATGTTGGGCATTGTGAGCTTTATTTTGTTGTGCACTGGATATTTGTGCTATTACATAGATATTCTTGGCCTTTGTCCTGGGTAGATTTTAGTTATGTGGAAACAATTGATCCACTACGGTATTTTATTTTTCAGGAAATTATGTTATCAGATGACACTTTTATTGTTCCCACTAAAAACAACTACTAAATAATTGTGTTTGTTGAATTAAATAATGAATTGATAAACTTTCAAACCAAGCCACAATTCCAAGAAGTAAAATCTGTATCCAATCAAACCTCTGGTATCTTTGGAAATTGACTGTTGCTTAGGGGCAAATGAGCCATTTCAACTTCTTTTCTTATGAAAGACTTAATTTTTGTCTGCCTGTCCAAAGGATTTCTTGTTTATCTTTTTAGTCCCATAACTTTACGAGACTCTATTTTTTGTTGGTGAATTTCTCTGCAGTACTTTGTGCATTTTTTCTAATATGCATGAGTCACATCTTTATTTATTCCACTAAAGTTGTTTTGTATATTTCCAAAATAAATTTTTAAGGGGAAAAATTTATTTTGACTCACAGTCTCTGAGAGTTCAGCCCAGGGTCCGTTGGCTGTAAGGTAGAAATTAATGACAAAAAGGCATGCTGGAGGAATGTTATTCAATCCATGTCAGCCAGGAAGCAGGGATTTGCTTCTAACATTTGTAAAGGAAAACTGGAACCATGCTTGCTGTAGATTATGATTATGTATATTGTCTACCTTGTCGTTTATAAGATCTTCTACTCTGCCAAGTAAGAAGAAGTACTTTCTTCCCATGAGCTGTTACTCTTGACCTTTTTGAGTGAATGTTTTCCCTCCCTTGGGTTTTTTCCTTAGTTCAAAATGAAATCAGTGCTCAGGTGAGTATGTATGTGGATTCTTTGTAGATCCCTAAAATTCAGGTACTCTCAGAACTCAACTTCAGTTCAACTCAAAAGTGTCTATTCATTCTGTTAACTCTTAAGACAATGAATTGCAACCAGTAAGGCAATTACCGGTTTGTTTTTCATTTCTCATTAGTCATTGTTTCTCATGCAGGAACTTGAAGATGACTGTTTCATATATTCTATCCTTTTAAAAATTATTCCTGGTAAAAAGAAAACTTTGGTACAAAATCAGAAGCTGCTTGATGCAGAGATAACTTCCTGGATCTTTATAAGAAAGAGAGCTGAGTTGCTTTGTCTGATTGGTGTTGCTTTTCCACGCTCTTAGTCTTGGTAATAGTTCTCCCTGACCCTGGTTTCAGTGGAAAGCTGACTCCAGACAGAGTCTCCAAGCAGAGTCCAAGCAGAGTCTCTTGGGAGCAAAACAAGTGGGCCTCGAGATGCACATCTTTTCACTCTAGAGTTCTGAGCCAGTGGCAAAGAGCTCCTGCCTATGCTTTGCCTACTTTGAAAACCGAGATGTAGCTTAAGTTTGTTCTCTGACTCACTCTTCTCCTAAGACACCACCTCCAGTGCTTTTTTCCACTGCCAGAGATTATGCTATTTAGAGAAGAGATTATGTCCTGGAGTGGAGAAATTAACTAAGGGATATATATTTCATTCTTTGAGGATTATTTTTTCTCCCTCTTCCACTTTTTACACTTGAAAAAAATAGAAATGTTAAGAAAAACATCTGCCAGACCCTACAGACTCATTTTGCAGTCCTGGTATTAGAATGACTGTTAGAGCAGCAGTGGACCCAAATTCTGCCTCCTGGAAAATTTCTTAGTCCAGTGGCCCCAACCTTTTTGGCATCAGAGACCTGTTTAAGCTAACGATCAACCTCCCTGTCCAGGGATGGAGATAGGGCCAATTTTGGTGATTTTTTGTTATACAGTAGATACTAGGAGGGTTGCTTTGAAACGGCAGCAACAGCAAAAGAAGAGCAGAAAGTGAGGCTCTGCCTCCTCTCAATCAGCAGCAGAATTAGGACCTGATAGGAGCTCACTGATAAGAGGCGGGGCTTTGCTCACGGCTGGCCTACTGCTTGTTGCTCACTGTTCATCTGTCCCAAAGGCCCATTCTTTTCAAAGCCATAGAGGGTAGCAGTCTGCAGCCTAGGGTTGGAGACCCCCGCCTTAGTCAAAAGGGGAGGGGCTATCAATGCCTATTCACATTCTTTATGAGTTCTTTCATCCCATCAGTTTTCATTAAGTTCCACACTCAGCAGTTGCTCTTAGATGCCTGACTTAAATAAATAGGGAAACGTGGAGGAAAGGAAATTGCCAGGAGGAGCTGACGCGTGCGAAAGGAGTTCCAGGAAAACTCCAGAGGCAACCCTCCTTTCAGTGTCCATGAGGACCAGTGGCCATTTATACCATGGAGCCAGCAGGTCCTATGTTGTCATCCATGGGTGGCTTAAAACCCACAGTCATCATCTTCTTACGGTCAACCAGGCAAATCCATCTGAGATGTTTGCAAGCCTCTCCTACCTCTAATGTCAAGGTGCTTTTCCTTGTTGTTTGCAAGGAGTAGTTTTTACTTTAGTAAATAAATCTTAGGGGTTTGCTATTTTTCTTCTCAAATAGATAATAAACTTCATGAGAACCACAAATTGTTTCGTTTATTTTATAACCCAGTTATGAGCTTAAGCCTATGCATATTGTAGATATTCCATCAATATTTCTGGAATAGATGATTTCTGATTTCTTTTGTCCTTCAGATGACTTTTTAAGATATCACCACTGCATTATATGCAAAGCAGCTCTGAAATACTTGGATCTTGAAATCTTAGAAAAGCTCATTTTAAACTAGAAAGGATCTTAAATTATGCTGATATGACAAAAATAAGTATTTGAGCTGGAAAATATAAAAGGATGGACAAAAGAAGAGAAAGAGGCAGATTTAAGTCAGCTCGGGATTTTCTTTTCAGTTTCATAGATACTACCCTATTCGTTGAAAGTTCAGAGATGGGATAAAAGAGAAGGTGTCAATAAAGTTGAACAAACCTGTGGAAGTCACCAAAACCCTTGTCTAGTCAATTCGTCACCAGAAAGCTGAATTCAGAAGAACTGTGTGTTTCCTTACCTGCCATTCTTCCAGGCATTTTTTATGAGTTTGTGTTTTCTTCACCTCTACCCCTTTGTCTGCTTTTGCATGCATGTGTGTGCATGCCCCTGACTCACAATTCCAGGAAGGGGCTGGTGCCACGAGCACAGGTCCTTCGTTTGGCTGGGTGGCCTTGGGCTAGTTACGCAGTGTCTCACAGCCACATTGTGCTCCTGAAATAATGATGAAAGTAGAAGGATCCACACCATCTCTAGAGCATCAAATAAAAAGGGCAAAGGCAGATCCATTCTATCTAGAAGATTTCATGCTCAGTCTTCAAAAGAAATTTGAAATCATAATCACAAGTCACACATGAATTTAGACGGTGGGTACATGAGTATTCGTCCATCATCCACTGTGCTGTTCTATATGAATCTGGGGTGAATTTTATGTGTTAACTTGACTGGGTTAAAGGATGTCCAGAAAACTGGTGAAACACTTCTGGATGTCTGAGGGCATTTCTGTAAGAGACTGTCATTAAGACTGGCAGGCTGAGTCAAGTCCACCTGTCCTGAGCCATGTGAGTGAACATCATCCTTATTAAGGACCTATATTGAACAGCAACTAGAAAACAGTTTTGGTTCTGCTTGACATAGGATATCCATCTTCTCCTAGCCTTAGGTATGTATATTCCTGTGCCTGGAGCCTTTGAGCCTTCAGAGTGAGGCTCCTGTTCCTCCCATTCACACAGTATGAGATTGCTTGGCCACTGTTATCCTCTGAGCCAATCCTTATTATCTGGAGAGAACTGGTTGGTTCTATTTACATAGGAAGCTCTAATGCACAGTTCACATTAAAAACATTAAGGGAAGAATGATAGGATTATAATAAATATCTCACAGAGTTTGACAAAAGATAAGTTTTCAATATGCAAAACATGAACAGTAACTGGCACAGTAGGTGCTAGCGTTTATGCAGCATTGAAAGAGTTTGAGTTACAAGAAGTTGGAGTAGAAGAACTCAAATGCAGATACTAGAAAGGGATTTGATCTAGTAAGCACAAATTAACTCAGGAGACGGGATTATGGGGATGTCACTTAATGGGTGCATGTGCTGAGGAAGCCATCCCTAGGTAGTTTGATCACAGTGTGAGCCTCACAGTGTGTACTTACACCAACCTAGACTATTCCATGTGGCCTCCCAGTGCAGGTTAAGAGACGCAGTCAGTGCAGAAGGTGTGGGGCTGCTGCCACATGGACACGGCATACTCTTTTACAGGAAACTTTTTTAAATAAATATTTTAGTGAGGCTTACTCTCCAAAATAACGACAACAAGCGTAGTATACTAACTGTGTAAGCAATATTGTAGTTGTTGTCATTATCAACCTGTGCATAATTGTATGTGCCATACTTTTATGCAACTGGTAGAGCTGTCAGCACAAACACATGACTGAAACATTGTGCTGTCACATGATGGTGGCCAAAATATCAACTAGTGATGGGAATTTTTTGGTTCTGTTAGACTCCTATGGGACTTCCACTTACATGTGGTTCATTGTTGAATGAAGTGTTACTTGGTGCATGACCACTGTATTTCACTTAGAAATAAGAAGGTTTATCTGGGATGGTAAATACATGCCTGTAAAACTCCGATGAGGGGTAGATTGGGGCCGGAGTAGATTGAATGCTCACTGTGTACATGCCGAAGGTGAAAAAGGAGCTGCCCTCCACCCGGGGCATTGAGAACTGAGCATAACTCACTGGCATATCTTTAGTGGTTACAACCATCATCAAGACATTTCCTGGACAACAGGGGAGTCAGGCTATTGGAGCTTTTGCCCTTATTTGCATAAATCTCTGGTCCTTAGAAGATTTAGCCAGAGGCAAAGGCCTGGAGATGCAGGTGTACACAGGGTGGAGTGGCTTCTCAGCGGGGACACAGGGAAGGCTGGGCTCCCTTGGGTTTGCTGCAGGAGGCTGGACTGGAAAGCGTGAAATGGTAGCATCATGCTGGTTCCCAAGCTCATTTAGAACAAACTGCAGACTGAGCTACTGTTGAAAATGGAGACACGACAAAGGAAAATGGAAGGGCAGATGTGAGGAGGATGTTTTCGAGCTCCCCTAGGGAAGGTGCATGGGCCCTTCAGGACTCTAGGGGGTTGTGGAATCCGAGCAACAAGGGACACTAAAGATGAGAGCTCCATCCCAATGTCACCAGACTGCCTGCTGGGCCCTGCCGTGGGCCACTGTGATTGGAACGGGCACCTTTACCCTCTGGGGATGCTCAGCAAATGTCAGGCTTTAATGAGATTTCCCACACTGTTGAAGGACAGTTGCGAAGCATGTGCCACTCAGAGCTAGTCACTAGCTTGAGGTTACATCGACCTACCGCTCTGTGACAGGGCCACGGAATCTGTGATGGAGGTGGTAATCCATGCATCCTGGGCAGGGGTGCTGTCCAGGCCCCAGGTTTCCATATTAGCCTGTCCCCCGGTTTCACTGAGTGCTTTGCCAAGAGCCCGAGGAAGGGAGGATCCTGGGGTGGAGAGAGAGCTGTAAATGTCATCCGTTTAAACTTTTACCTACAGGAAAAGCTGTACTTTCAGAGAATCGGAGCATAAATGTACTGTCTTAAGATGCCTTTTAAAAAATTATTCTTTAAGGGAATAACTTGAAGACTGTGGAGAAATAGGCTAATTCCCCTCCTGTTTTAACCTTACTTTCAGGCTTCCTTTCCTCTGCACCCTGTGAGCCTTCAGGTTCCCATCTGCAGAGCCCAGATAAGGCCCCGTATGGTGCTTGGAAGGTGTGGTGGCCATTGCCTTCCACTGAAGGACAGTGTTCAAATCAAGACTCTTCAACTCCTGCTTCCCTGAGAGCACCGGCTGCTCTGCTCCCACCTGGTACAGAGGCCAGGCAGAGCATTCCACTTCGTCCTCTCAGCTTTATTTTCTGAACCTCCGATGAGACAGTGAGGTTGAGATCAGTGATGCTAGCTGGTACTTAGAGTCATTACAATGATGCATTAATTAAAACCCCATAACCCCTGAAACACCAGGGTGCTGACTCCACATGAGTAACCACGGAGAAAGACCAGGAAGGATGCCACTCAGGATGAGGTGACCTTTCGGCATGGGGTGACTCAGGGGTTGGGTGCATGGGTTTTTAAAGAACTCTCCAAGAACCCATCCGTCTGGACCCCTGCGTCGCTCCTCCAGTCGTGCTGGGCTGACCAGATGGCCCAGGATGAGGCAGCTTCAGAGGAGGGAGGTGGGGCACCTCTGAAGAAGAGCTTGCCCCTCTCGCAGGCATGCTGCCGTTGGCTCCAGTGCATCCCTTGTTTAAATCCTAAAAGCAAAGTCGTGTGTGTGTGTGTGTGTGTGTGTGTGTGTGTGTGTGTTGTCATTTCCTTGAGGGCAAACAATAAAAAGACTGCCCAGTAAATACACGTCAAAGTACAACACAAACAGACCTTGATAAACAAAGATATGGTGTCTAGCATGAGAATTGCTCTCCCCAGGGTCTCTGCCTCTTTAATATTCATGATCTTTTCACAATCTTTTAAAGCCAGAGAAATTCAAGGGTAACACAAGGGCAAGAATCATATGTCACCTGAATGAACTGACTGATCCAAACCATATGATCAATACGGCGTCTGGAATCAAGAAAATTTCTTCCTCAATGATGTTATAGGAGAAAGCTCTCCCTCAGATCTCTATCCTCGGGGTTGCCATGGCATACGTGCTGGTTTGAGAGGAAATTGATTCTACCAATTGAAGTTTTCTTTTTCTCTAGGTTACTTCTTAAGATGTTATGGGGAAAAAATCGTAATTGTAGCTTCAAGAAGCCTCTAAGAAAATTGTAGGACATCTTTGCTGTATTTGGAAGGTGCTTTGCCAATGATTTCCAAATGAAAGAGGAATTAAATAACTTCTATGTTAGGGCGAAAGGGACAATCGCTTGCTGGTCACAGGAAATGACATGAGATTTCCAATTCACCTTTGGAAACTGGAGTATGGGCTGTCCTAGTTGAGCTTCTTTAATGTGCAGTTGGGAAATACGTGTCAGAAAGTTAATATATGGCATCTCAGGTGTAAATCAGGGCTGAGCTGAATGGGACAGGAGAGCAAAGAAAAGTGGAGACATTTTCACTAGGTGGTCCTGGGGATCTGATGAGCACCATGTGACCCTCACCTCCTCTCTCTTGCGTGAAAAACTGTGTGAATGCCCCAAAATATGATAAACAGAAAGATGTGAAAAGTCAGGCAGCTGAGAATCAGAAGCCTCCTGCCCTAAGTGCAGGGGAAACTTCCTGCCAATGTTTGGGGGCCAACATCGATTCAGAAGTCAGGGCACCTCTTCCTTAGCACTGGGTTCTTCACTAACCAGAAGAATGAAACTGCAAATCCCGCTGCCCTTGAGGATGGTTTCACTTCTCTTACAGAGGACTAGAAAATGCAAGTCCCAAGAAGTAACCACTTCCCCGTTGGCCTTCTCCCTAAGTTAGGCACGCTGTCAGCATTGCAGCTCAGGCTACAATTCACCACCCCTGAGCTTCATTCAGGTCTATGGGATTACAAAGCACCATACAAGATCTTTCTGGAAACATGTTGCAGTGGTTAAGGACAATTTATAATCCACTCAAATTGTCTCCATGTCATCAAGGATAATTAAATTTACATTGTTTCCAAACTATTTTTATATGCCATATGAATAAATAATAAGTTATGGGAACATTGAAAATCCTGGTCTTCAATAAACATTTGACTAAGCCTTCCATCAAGATATACATGTTAATAATAATCAGAAAGAAATGGCATGAATATTTTTTGCTAAGGGTAAGAAAATAAACACAATTATGGATGATCATTTTCCTGGGAACAGAAATACTAGTATTGGAAGTTGCTTGGGGCAGTTTAATAGATCAATTACATTAAACATGTGTACTCATATAAGGGAACTTATTTTGTAGTCCTAAAAGCTCTAGAGGTCTTATATTCATGTGAAAAAAATACGCTGGTGAAACTTAAGACCTTTAAATAGATAGGTAAAAAACACATTTTAGTGTTACTAATTATAAACTAATAGATTCATGGCATAAGATCTAATTACATGCAAAAATTATCCCCAACTCAGGTGTGTCAGGGCACCCCAGGGACATCTTATGTCTCCTAATGATGTATACTTGCTGGGCATTTTCTACAGGGACAGATATGTAGAAAATCCAGGCGTTGATGGTTTGGCAAAGTAATGAGCCTTTCTAGAATGTCTGTGGTGGCTGTAAGTAGTGACTTCATGTAGTTACATACTGATTAAAATGCTACGATTTGGCACCTGCGCCCAATGTTCAGGTGTATATGATCGGATATGTGGTGCACTACAGTAAGTAAGAGCAATGCTGGGCGACAGTTATCGCAATAGTGCTTAGCATTAACCACACCACTGGGAGCACTGGTCCTGGAAAGGGACAATCTGTTGTTAAATGGGGAAGTCTCTAGGTTCTAGCTGACTACAGTAAACTGGCTAAAGCATGAAATTTTGACACGAGTCAGAATTCCTGAGTGATGTTCACAAAATTATTTAACCTCCCTGAATTTGATCTCACCCTTTCAGGGACAGAATCACATGACATAAAATGTGGTACTGAAGCCACAATTCCTGAATTCAGTTACTAGTTGTTATTTAAAGGCAGATCACCAGAGGCAATGTTCTTACTAAAGCGTCAGCTAGCCAAAGCCTTGGAGACGACAATGCCTGTTTTGTAGAGTTGTTGTGAAAAGCAAATTAGTTGGTTCATGTGCGGTGCTTAGAACAGTGTTGGCACATGCTAAGTCCTCAGGAGACCTGGGCCCTTGGACTTTTCAACTTATATTTAGGTGAAAGCACAGGTCTGTCTGTTTCCCAATACTTGGAACTGTGGTTGGCCCATAGTAGCTGCTTAATAAATATTGTTCATGAACCAAACCAGTTTAAAGTGGAAGAAATACTTACATATGCTAGATAAAAGAACTTCGCCCAGCATATTTTGTGTATGTCTCAGACATATCTATATGTACATGTACAAACATATATGTATTTATATAGTCTTCCCCTTCAATCATAACTTTGCTTTTTACAGTTTTATTGCCTGTAGTAAACTATGATATAAAATATAAATATTGATATCTGTCTTGGTTCTTTTAAAGGAAGAGAGCATAATCATAATACTCTTACTAAATGTTATTATTACTTTTATTATTCATTATTGTTATTAATCTCTTGCTGTGCACAATTTATAAATGGAACTTTATTGATATAGACTTTGGAACAATCTCTAGTTTCAGGCATGCACAGGGGGTCCTGAAACATATTCCCTGGAGGGTAAGGAAGGGGAGGCTATTTGGAATATATACACATGCATATACTTATACATACATACATACATTTTTTTCCTCCTTCAGAGGTAAGCAACCCTGAGGGATTTAGATGCCTTAAAGCTTCCCACAGACAGGGCAAGACTTTAGCTCCTAGCTCCGAGCTACATGGTGGAGAAGGGTTGTTACGCTGTCTCTGAGCTCCAGGCCTCCAGATGAACTTCAAGACTATAAACATCATGAAGAGCTTCCTTCACTGGTTCCCTCTGCTTCCAGAAGTGTCTGTATCCACCTTTCCAGCATACACCTCTCTTCCCCACTCTCAGCCCTCCCTGCCTTTTCCATCTTTTTGCACTGCCCACCCCATTGCATGAAAGTGGAACTCAGGTCTTCCTGTTTGGACCCTCCACCCTGGGAGAATTCTCCTTTGCTGGTCTTTTCTCTCCTGCAAGGCTTTCTGTCTCTCACAGTTCAGCTCACTCAACTCCTTTGCAAAGCTTTCTTCTCTTCCTTTTCCAGTTTGAATTTTACTCCTCGGAGATCTTCTACAAGACTGTCTGTACCAGGGATGTCCAAACTTCTGGCTTTCCCAGGCCATACTGAGTGAAGAGGAATTGTCTAGGATCAGACATAAACTACCTAATGTAGTTAATGTATAAAACTAGCCAAACTTCCTTTTTATATTTTTATTAAAACGTTTTAAAAGAAACAAACATAAACATCAGACTAGTGATGCATTTGAACTCGCTTTTGTGAAATTAGTTCATCAACATCTGGTTCTGTGGAAGTAGTTGCAATTCTCAGTGAGCTCCCAAGTTGCTTAACAGATAGTTTGGCTCTAATCTTACTCTTTGTGAACTTCGTCCTTGAAAATAGGTGTTGCCAAAAAAGTGATGATGCGAATAGGGTGTGATTGTGATGTAACAGATACTTTGTCTCTGGGACATAAACTTAAGTAAAGACACATGATCAAATATTTCTTTAAGGTGAATGACAGATTACAGCTCTGTGCATTCTATTTAAATATTGGCAGATAAGAAACATATCTATGTAAACTGGAACGAAGCCCTAAATATACCAAAGTATTGATTATTTTTTGAAAATCTTGTAACCTGTCTTCAAATTCTTGTATCAAATAAGAAAGCAAGGCTGCATATTTTCACAAGTCACAGGACTGTTTTTAGCCCACATGTCAAAACACACAAAATTAGTTGCCTTATTTTGAGCTTGCCATGATTTCAGTTTCGTTTAGAATGCCGATCTGGCTTTAACCATTGTACAAACAAGTTGGTTTTTACCTTGAAAATGCATGTTTAACTCATTTAAGTTAGCAACCAGACCCTCTAACAGTACTGAATCTATAAGTCAATTTTCATTGTCAAGGTCTGGCATAAATTTTGTTGTTGATACCATAAATGACTTGGTTTCGTGTTGTAAAACATAAAGCCTTTTAAACATTTTGCCTTGACTTAGCCATCTGACTTTCAAAAAGTAAATTCTGTCTCCATGATCAGTATCCATACTTTTAAGGAATTCTTAGAAGTAGTGACAACACAATCCCCTGGTCCGTGTGAAATTCACAGCCCTGGTAACAATTCACATGTCAGCATCTATTTTTAAATATGTGTAAATTTTCTTAAGGTGCCATGCAATGATATATCATCAAATGTCAGTTTTGTGAAGAAATTACATCATCTTTATTTACTTTATAAGTCTCTTGTTTACTTGCCATCTTCACAGTGCCATAGTAACTCTGAATGGCCATGTCACAACGAGTGCTCACAACATCTGATGGCATCAACTCGACCGTCTAACCGTGGGAGGTAACACACTGGAAGCTGCATTCTGCCATAAAACTAAAGCCACACACACTTACAAATCGTGAGTGCATAGAGCACATAGCGACACTACTCCTCACTATTTTATTAGTTAATTTTAATGATTTTCCATGTCTTCTGGCTAAATTGTTTTCAATTATAATACAAAATTTAAATAACCATCTGATATTTGTGGATATGATAAACTCTGATTGTTCCATTTCGTTTTGTTGTCATGTACAAAGATTGCTCTGAAGAGCACAAGATCAAGTTTCAAAAAAGAATCACTGGGGGGAAAATCCCATAATGTTTTTGTTGGGCCATATCCAAAGCCACCCTTGCATGCGTGTGGTCTGTGAGCTGAAGCTTGGACAACCCTAGTCTGTAATTTTAACATGTCCTATAGTGATTAAACTATAGATTTTCCCCTTTATCTGCTTGAGATATGTTCTAAGACCCCTATCAGATGCAAAATTATGGATGGTATTCAACTTTACAGATGTTATGTTCAATATACAAGTACCTATGATAACATTAAATTTATAAATTAAAGAAAATAAATAATTAATAGCAATAGCTAATAATAAAATAGAACAATTACAACAATATTCAATAATAAAACTGTAAGCTATAAGCATAGCAACTCTTGCACTGATATGTAAAATAAGGATCACCTAAGTACAACCTTGAGGTTCTGATAGTCTGATAACCTAGATGGCCACTATGTGGCTAAGGAGAGGGAATCAGGTCCGGCATGTATACACTAGAGAAGGTAATCAATCATATTCTGGTCAGGACAAAAAGGACAGTGTGAACAAGGAACAGATTATGTCAACTTGAGGGAATCAGGAACCACACCTGGATTAGGGTTTGCAAATCATGCCTAGATTGGGAATCAAGAACCAGCCTGGATTAGAGAGTGAGTGATTTGTGGGCTGGTCAATGAGAGAAGAGCACCCTGTGGGAGGCCCAACTGGAACTCCAAGGGTATAAAAGGAAGGAAGAAGGAAAATTGTTACAGCTTCTTCCTCTGGGAAAGAGCTCACCTTCACAATTATCTATGGATGCTATCTTGCTACACATCGCAGATCTTCAGCACAAATTTGTTCCAGCCATGACTTGCACCTGTCTGCCAGTCACTAATCTTCAGTCATAGATCTCCAGGCTCCAGTCTTTGCCATTGTTCTGCAAACAACCGAGATCTGCAGCAAATCTCACCTCACCGGCTGTCCTGAAGTCCTGAACGGGAGATCTTCATGGCTGAGCAGCCATCTTAGACTATCTCTAGCCTCAGATTTGTAAGCCTTTCTAATAGATCCTTTTTGCTATAAAATCTGTAAATTCTGCCTTTTGAAGCACCCAAACTAATACAGACTGCATGAGATTTCATCTTGCTGCATGGAATGGGTCTCAATTGAAAATATATTAATGGTTTATTTCTAGAGCTTTCCATTTAATATTTTTAGGCTCTACTGGACCAAGGCTTACTGCAGCGCAGAGAGCAAAACTATGGATTGGGGGGGGGGGGTGTATCTTGTATATTAACTGGCTTATCTTCCTAGCTAAAATATTAATTTTGCATATACATCTAAATAAATTACTACACTTAGTGGCCCAATGCCCAGTGCTGGGCTGGTATTAAGAAGGGCTTGGTAAGCATTTGCTGAAGGATCTCAGGGGTTTGTGTGTGATTACACTCCCAGTCTTATTGAGTAATCATTTTTTTAGTTAGTACATGTGCATCCAGTCTGCTACAAATAGGGACAAGGAGCCCTTATGGGATAGTATAATTCAAAGGGAATCTTTGAGAAGATGTAAGGCATGGAGAGTTTCAACTAAGTAGCTGAGTTGAAGAATATGGAGCCCAAGGAGGGATTGTGTCTGAGCTTCCCCAGCCTCTTCTCTTGTGGGGCCCTGGCCCATAGGGTTGTTCCAGGCCTGGCTGCTGGCTTAGCTTTAGCCAGGGTCTGAGGCTCGATGGTTATAGAAATGCATGAGTTGATGCTGATAAAAAAAAAAAATGCCCAAGCCCTGGCATGGTCTGGTATTCATATGCACAATTGGCCTGTTAAAAAAGTGATAATCTAAAGGAAGTGATTATTTAGAGTCTCACATTGAATTCTAGTCCTCTTTTGGCCTGTGGAAATAGCACTGATAACCAGTGCCAAATTACTATTTTAATACTTGAACTAAAAATCAGAAGATCCATTCGCTCAGTGGAAGGGTCTTCCTTGGACCACGTCCACGAATCTGTCCTTGTAGGAGGCCACTTTGCTCTGTTGCGGGCTGCCAGAGAGCACTCTGTGAAGAAGAACAGGTCATGGGAGCACTCAGCTGTCAACCAGCTCCTGCCTCACCCATCTGGGGGAGAGTTGCGGTGATGTGCAGGGTGAGTGCACACTTGTTCTCAGAACCCCAGAGTGGATTAGGGATGGAGAAGTGTTTCTGAGGTGCATCTGGAGGGTAAAGAGGGTGCTTTGCAAAGACGGGTGATCAGAAAGGCTGGAGGCTTCTTCTTACCTTCCTTAGCCCTTGCCTTCTGTTCCTTTGTGTCTGGATGAGGAATAAAGGAAGGTCTATTTCATCTCCTTAACAGCTAGTCTAGTTTACTCACAAGTAAACTACAAGAAAAGGAAGTCACCCTGATGCTGCTAAAGACTGCAACTTACATCTCTATTGAACAATTGTAATGGCGTTACTCCACCCCAGGGCCCTAGACCTGGAAAAGATAGATTTTTCTTCATATAGGCCTTCTTTCATCTTTGATAGTATGAACAAAGCCCAGGATGTAGACCTGTCCTAGACTATAAAAGGCCTCTTGAAAGGAAAAGTCATCTTAGATATAGTGACAGATGCCACACCAACACCCTGTAGAGACATACTCAGAAATAGGTCTTTTTTGTTAGTCAGAATTTTTACCTGTGTCACAATTTGCTAACAAGAGAACCTAGACTCAGGCTGTGACATCTTTTTTTTTTTTTCTGAGATATTTTCACCTGCAGAAGAAATGTCACACTTACAGACACAGGTTGAAACAAAGCTTCATTTGATATTCCACCTACCTCCAGCTCTCCAAAGATATGAGAACTTGGACAGCATCATTTCCTTTCTGAAAACATCTTTTTGCATATTATTTAAAGATTTGATTTGATAAAATCTTGGAAAACTTTCTTGTGATGCTTTTATAATCTGTTGTTAACAGTGTTACTATAATAGTTCAAGGATCAGACCATACTGTCTTATGATCCAAGCAATGCCTCTTGCTTCTGATTCTACTGCAGTTTTCAGTTGTTTGCACTTTTACTCACTCTACTTATTAGAACCCTCTCTTTTATTTGGAAGTGATTACCAGCCTGATTACTCTGAACCTAAGATCAAGGTAAAATCTCTAGTATGGTATCATGCAATAGGCTTAAAATCAAACCCTCACCTGTGTGATTATATTGTTACAAGGACATTTCTTTTTGAACATAGCATCAAAAAGCAATCTACTCTGGAACCGGAAATAATAAGAGAAAAGGAGGAGGTGGAAGAAAGGAAGGAAGGAAAAAAGAAAAGAAAAGAAAAATTACCTACCATCTAATGGGGGTCAAGTCTCTTTGGTCCCTTAAAAGACTGATACTATGTGGGGGAAGCTTAGGACCATGATTATGGAAAAGCCTGAGAAAGTTCTGGTTCCTTCCAGACTTCTTAAGCAGTAATCAAAATGCCAAAAGTTTCAAGCTAATGAGATAAATGAATCAGAATTGTATGAACTACTCAAAGGCAATCCAAATTTCTCCCTTAAGTGGGTGGGTCTAAGATGAGGTAAGGGATATTCCATATAATCCTACAATGTCTTCATAGGCCACAAAACAAAGCACTGAAAAAAAGAAAGCGTTTAAAATGGTTCTAGAAACCAGCTAGAAGGAACCCTCACTAGGCAGAGCTAAGATGAATCGAGTATGAAAATAAGAACTTTCCTTGAGCAGGTTATGACACAAATAATACACAAATTAAAAATTAATAACTCCCTATGAAATTGATAGGAAGGCAAAGAGATGAATGGAATAGAACAGAAAGATTCTTTCCCGTGAAGTAACTCCAACTAATACTATAGACTAAAAGATGGAGCTGAAACATCATCACATGGCAGCTACCACAGAAATAAATCATCCAGGCAAGAATTGTCAGTGAATACTGAGACGGTGCATGTATGTTTGAGGAGGAACAGGATGTATGCATAGTTTTAACATAACTTCCCACAAATTGCTTATAGATTTCAGAGGGGAAAAAATAGTAAATTAGCGTATGAATATCCCTCTGGATGCCGCATGGACCATGAAGTCAAGGTGAATGTGGTCTGCAATGGGCAAACTTTACCCTTGTCCCTGAGGATGAGATGCACTGAGGATACAATATCACTTCCTGCCAAAAACTCATAGCCTAAATCTAATAAGAAAGCAGTTTCCACCATGCCAGAATTAAGAGCATTCAGCCTACCAGCTGGCCTTTATCTTCAAAAACACTAGAATTTGAAGGGAGAAAAACTTGAGAAATGATTCCAGAATAAAGGAGAATGAAACTACTTGACCACTAAATGAGGTGATTGATTCTGGATTCATTCCTGACCCAGGATAGGATGCTTTAAAGGATAAGATTGAAAAAAATTGATTGACTTTGCATATAAATTATGAATCAGATAATTTTTTATTAATGTCAAAATCATCAGATATCAGAAATTATATACCAGTTATATAAAGACTCTTACTAAAAATAAATATTGACATATTGAAGTATTTGAAGAGAAATGGGCATGATAGCTCAACTTTATTTGTAATAATTACTTAAAAATATATTAATAAAAGCACATGAAGCCAAGCAGCGAGGATTAGGTAAATTGCTAGCCATTTATGAACCTAGGTAAAGTTATATGGGACATCAGGTGACTTTTTCCTATAAATTTGAAATTATTAAACATGAACCATATAGTGTTAATTTTTGCGTAGCTCAAAGCAAGCATGAAACACTCTGAGAAGCGGGCTGAGTGGCGTCCCTGGATGTCAGCCACCTCGGAGGACCCATTTTATGACTGAGTTGTAGTGGGAAATGAAATATTTCCAAAAGGACACGGAGGAAGCAGTTTCTCACATCTCCAAGACACATTTGGACATTACACTACTCCACAAGATTTTTTTAAACTGGGATGACCTTGGGTGGATGGTTTTGTCTGCAGATGGATGGCTAGTGCTGCCCGCTGGGAGCGCAGACAGACACTGAAGGTCTCTTCCAGGGGAGCTCTTCCTGAGAACTGCTCTCATTTGCTTTGCCACCTGCTGTTGTGGAGCCAGACAAGCACAAGTGGTGGATTTGCAAAGGATTTGAAGAAGACACCGTCCAGGTGCTGCTGCAAAGCAGCGCAGGTGGCTCCCCGTCCCAGCTAGTGACCAGTCCCAGTTAAACCATAAGTTTACTTTGACAGTCAGGGCAAGTATTTGGTGTGTGTGTTTGTGTGAGGGTGACCCCACAGCTGGAATGTGTATTAACAGACTTGAACGGCTGCACAAAAGAGAAGTAAAAAAGGGACTAACCTGTGTCCAGGCAACTGTCAGTGTTGGCTTTGGGTGTATTTCTGGTTCTCCCACTCAACACATACACATATCTTCAAAACACAGTTTAACTGGGTCCCTAGAAAATTTAGCCTTTAAAGAGTGTCAAGTCCTCAGTAGCTTAAATATCACATGGTTTCTCTGATATGAGAAATCCAGTATACAAGTAAGTAAAAGAGCAAACTAAGAGTGATGGTGTGAAACAGGTAGATAGATTTTAAAGAGAAAGAGAGAGAGAGAGAGAGAGAGAGAGAGAGAGAGAGAGAGAGGAGAGAGAGAGATAGGAGAGCTGAGGGGTGAGAAGAGAGGAAAGGAGGTAAAATGATAATATATATGTGTGTGTGTGTGTGTGTGTGTGTGTGTGTGTGTGTGTGTGTGTGAACTCACATGCAATGCAATTATCCTGTATCACAAAGATAAAAATAATTTGAGGAAAAAATAACTAATGCCTAGTCAAAAGCACACTATACCAACAAAACAAAGATATTGTAGAACTGAAAGAAAGAGGAGGAGGTATCTTTCTGATATTAAACAAATCTTTCTCACCCTCCTCTCCCATTCTTTCCCATAACAACCTTTCTATCTAAGACCCTTAACCTGGACTTTGGGACTCTTTTAACTCCTCCTACCTATTAAGTCATCCAGCAGCTAATGACTCAGCACCTGCCCTATGCCAAGTACTGTTCTATGCTATAGGTATACAATATTAAGCAAAAATAATTTTCTGTCCTTGTGATTTTAAATCTTGAAAAAGAAGCATTTATATTAGGGAGGGAGTGCCACAAATGAGTCCCGCATTTTACTGAGAATGAAAAGAAAAAGCATTATAAGGTTGGGGTTTTTTGTCTGTTTTCTGAGACAGGGTCTCGCTATGTGGCCCAGCCTGGTCCTGAACTCACTATAGAGCCCAGGCTGGCCTTGGACTCACAGCAATCCTCCTGTCTCAGCCTCCTGAGTGCTGGGATTACAGGCGTGCACAACCACACCCAGCTGGGGAATCAAAATCAGGCATTTAGTGCCCTACTTAATGCTTGCTAGGCAAGCGCATTAACTGCTGAGCCATTCTTCCAGCCCACCATCATAAGTTTTAAACAAGATCTGATTTGTGGCTGGCTTCTTGCCAAACGTGAGCCCAAATTCTCACCCAAATCCACTTGGTTTAAAACTGAAAAGCACTCATTGGTTTTTATAGGAACAGTTATTTCAGTGGGGACAATGCCCTCACGTATATACTAATAAGAAGGGAAATCCATTACGCACCTGAGGTTCGGGGGTCAGAGCCCTCAGTTGCAAAGAAAGTGAACCACAGCCCTATTGACACTCTGGGATAAAGAGCGCTACAAACTTCTCTTTGTTTCTGGCATTGTTTTTGTTTCTTTTCTTTTGGTGTAAATACTTTCTTGTTTGTGCTTGGAAACCAAGGAAACTCTGAAGAGCTATTTAGAATGTATTTGCTCTTTGACCTTTAGGCAGTTTTTTTCTTTTGAATAGAACAGAAACTCAGTTACCTGTTGCCAGCATTTGGCTTTGTCTTTATTAAGGTTTCTGGCTCTCTGCCTGAGCTAGGTTTCTATATTTCACTATTGTGAA
Organism: Ctenodactylus gundi; assembly: GCA_004027205.1. Taxonomy (NCBI): domain Eukaryota; kingdom Metazoa; phylum Chordata; class Mammalia; order Rodentia; family Ctenodactylidae; genus Ctenodactylus; species Ctenodactylus gundi. Next base: position 43,079 of record PVKB01003345.1, on the reverse strand, counting down.
AATAAAAATGGATTTATGCTTACAAAATCTGGGGTCATATTCTGGGTCTGTGTGATTTTTGAGCTTAGTGTGTGTATTTTAAAGAATTAAATCATGATACACACATATAAGATTCTTCCAAAAACAAATGTAACCCTGTTATTTTTTTCTCTGTGTTCCTTTCTTGTCTGTTCAAGTTTCACAATCTTCAGATAGAAAATTATTCTTTAGGTTAAAAAAGAAAGATAAACTAATTGATTGAGCAACTGATTTTTTAATGAATTGTGTTTTCTAGGGGAGAAAAAACTCCATTTTGTTTTAAGCAGAATTTCAAGAAGAAAGAGAAACAAAATTCCAAAATAAGGCAGAGGGGAAGGGTTAGGAAAAATTTTATACCCGTATACTTTAGCTCTGGGAAAGAGCATTAAAAAAAACAAGCCTCACTTTTAGCATGATGACCAAGAACAAATCCAACACTGCCCCAGAGCTTTAGATAAGTCATTTGAATATAAATTTAGTCCATTTTCACTTTAGCCTAAGGACCAACAAGATGAAGGAATGTTTAAAATCTGTTAATTACAGATAAATTGCAAGTGGAAATTGTAAACGCCAGGTCTGGCAAGGAGCAAGGAAAGGCATATGCATTTTTTCCTTAAAAGCTGCTGGATAAGGTCTCGGTGAAGCCCTCTTGAGCATGGAGTGACAGTTCTTGTTCCCTTGAGCCTGTGTAGCTTGAGTTCCTCAGTGTCCCAGAACCTGTGCTAGCTTTGCATCACCCCCTGACAGCTGCTCCTACGGTGCTAGAGCAGGAGGAGGTTGCAGTCCAGCTGGGGAAAGGGGGATGGATTCACCGAGCGTGGGGCTTTGGCGGGGCACAAAATAAAGGGCAAACCCCTTCCCTTTGAGGGTTCCTTTGGCTTACTGGATTCTGACCTCTTTTATCTAAGGATTCCAATCCTGTCTTTCCACTTGAGGGGAAAATGTAAATGACAACTCTCTTTTGCCCCTATCTAGAAAACACTTTGGAGGTTTTATTATTTGGGAAAAAAGCAATATTAATCCATTTATATTTTCTATTTTGTTATAAATTTTACCAATTTTCTACTTATTCCCTACCTACTGTGTATGCAACAGTATAACAGCTGATTTTTATTATTGACATTCAATTTTTATAATTTTACATTCGACTAGGTTTTTTTCAAGTAGTAACAAAATATTTTGTTTCTTTTAGCTTTTTTGTTTTCTTATTTTGGCTAGGAGTCGATAAGCTTGAACTTCTAAAGGTCTGGGTCTTCTTTAAAACTTTTATCAAAAACAAAATTTGATTAAAAAGCAAACTTGGATGAAACCATACTGCCAGGACAGATGAAGGCGCCAAATAGCTTTGTCACTGAACTGCCAATCGCCACATCAAAACCAAGGTAATAAAAGCACATAAATGAATTATTCTAGTACCACATCCAATCCTGGCAGTGTATTTCCCTAGAACCAGCGTGAGGGCGGATGTTCAGGGCGATCTCCCAATGCAGTACCTGTGGATCCATTACAGCATCTTAAGAAAAAAAAATAATATCCTTCACAACTGCCCTTGAGTGACAACCGTGATGAAAAATAAAGTCAGAGATAATGCTGGGTGACGATAGAAGCATCCTCTCCCACCTGGCAGGTTATTAACAGGTGCCAATCAAAGGTGGAAGTGTAATCAAATCTCTTTGCAGTTCCCCAGGAAATGATAGGACCAGTATCATCTGCAAAGGACAGCTCTCTTCCCTGCCCCCTCCCCCCAGATCACAACAATAACGAAAGAAAAAAAAAAAAAAACTTTTCCTGGAGCTGGGTTCATGGAAGTGCTGTCTGCATGGTGAAGGAAGAGTCAACTAGGTTCATTGCTTTTTCCTAGGCAGGTGGTGCGCAGTGAGTTTAAAGGGGGCTCCAGATGGGCAAGGATGATGAAAGAACCACCCGAGTGAAACACTTTCCTCCCGGGTGTTAAATATTGCATTTAGTGTCCATGGAGCTGCTGAAACCAACAGAACTAATGAGAGTGCTGGTATCTGAAAAGACTTGCGCTAACTAACATTGGGGAATTATGCCAACAGAGCTAGCCAAGTGACCTCGGGCGGGGCAGGGACTTCGGGAGTAGATCTTGGAAAGCCTTTGTCTCCAGCCGCAGGCAAAAGAAAGGGAGCAATATTTGCTCAGGGACACTCGAGTTTTGATCTAAATCACAGTAAAGAGACGTACGGAACCAAACTGGACAGGGAAGCCAGCGACAGTGCCAGTGGGTAAATGATTTTCTTTTACTATTATATGGCTCGTGACACAAGAGGTTTCTGCAGGGTGTTCATGCATTTTTTTTCTCACTCACAGAGATTTAAATGTATTACCGGAAACAATATTCAGAATTCTGTTTTCCATAAGTAGATTGGCTTAGGGCAGAAGAATAATAGCTCTAAACTTTGACTCAGAAACCAAGTCATATTTTCCAGTCCCATTTACTTAGCTCTTTGCTTTTGGGCTACCTTGATTACTATGTGCATAGATTCCTGCCAACAACCAAATGGATTATTGTTATTATTTTGTTATCATTGTTAGTCTCACCTCACAGATGAGAAAACTGAACACCAGGAAAGTTAAAGAATTCACTAGCACCATGATGTCAATAAGTGGCTGGAGTCATGATTCAAGCTGCAAATGATTCAGGTACTTGTGAGTCAACCACCACACCTCAGTACTTTCTGTAATAATTGTGTCCCACACCTCTTCTCTCCTTTTCTCAGTCTTAAACTGCAGTCATAAAGGGAAGCTCTGTTATTCTACATGCTTACCGCCTGACTCTTGGGGCTAGGGGACAGTTGTGCAGGTAGAAAAAAAGAATCCTACGGATGGATTATCAGTCCTATCATCTACAACACTGGAGGTTGTTGTCACCACACCACTTGCAGATGAGGAGGGTACCACACTCAGAGTACAGAAGTCACACCTTGATCTAAGTCATATAGAAAAAATCGGCACCTGAACTGGAAACTACATCCTGATCTCTTCACTTTTAAGTCAAAGCCTTTCTCAAAATACTATTCATTCTTCATAAGTACACAGCTCCATTTATGGGTCTGAAAGAGGGTGGGATTATCAGGAAGGGCCTGTGACCTAAGTCACCTGACAGTGTACTTCCCAAGTGTGTGCCATGGGAGAGCGGTTTAAGTGAGACTCAGGAGAATATTTCTGTACTTGGTGAATGCAAGGGTTTGTATTTGTTGTATGTGCTCATAAATATTTAAATACTGTCATGTGATCATCCTTATTAAAGATATCTGTTATCCTGAGGTTTCTGCACTGTGGAAACTGTATACTCTAAAAGCACAAATGCAAAATTCATCTTTTTTATTCTGCCCTTGTTCATTGGCTTCATTTGCCTTAATGGGCTAGATCGAGGCTATTCAATCTTAGCACCACTGACCTTTCGAACCAAAGATTTCTGTCTGTGAACTGGACTGTTCTCTGCATTCTAAGGAGCTTAGCTCCCTGGCCCTGGTTACTAGGTTCCAGTAGTATCCTCCACCCAAGTGGTGCTGTGAAGCAATGCCAAATATCCCACGGAGGAAAACTGCCCTTAGTTTAGAATCAGAGGACTGGAGATAAGGCTTGCTGAGCTTGTGTCAGGAGTTATCTGCTCTTAGCTCCTCTCTCATTTTTTTCAACTATAAAGTAGCAATCAGATGAGATAAAAGGTAACTCTCCATTCTCAAATACAATGACTCATCTCTCTCTTTCTGGGTCTGATGTTCCAGGGTCCACAGGGTTTTCTGAGAGGGCAAATTCATGGCCAAGACCTGGGGCAATGCCAAAGGAGGTCAGTTCACCAGGCATACTAATACAAAGGCATGCACTGGAGCTAGGGACATAGGCTGCAAGGACAGTGGATCAGTGAGTGCAGAAGGGGCAAGAACAACCAAGGCCAAACATGGGTAGGACAGCTAGGGCTATCAAGACAGAGCAAAATGGAAAAGTGACTGGAGGGAGCGTAAGAGCAAAGAGAAGTGAGCCACAGGCCGGCACTGCAGACATCAGGTCAGGCGTGAGTCCTGACTGAGTCCCCAGGCTTGCAAACAGCTTTAAACAACAGACTCCCTAGGCTTCCTCCACGTGCATGGAAAGGGATGCTGCTGTAGTTTGAATCTTGAGTGTCCTCCAAAAGCCTCATGCATTTGGAACTGTGTGTTGTTAGGAGAAAGAGCCTGATTGGAAGAGGCAGATGCTTGTAATATGCCTATTTGTTGGCATTAGGGGAGGAGTGCCCAGGATAGAGTTTTCACATGTGTCTTGCTGATCTGTGGGCCAGGAAGTGAGGGAGGTGCACCCACCTGGTTTGGGTGGCACCCAAACGGCAACTGGAATTGAGCGAAGGAAGGAAGAAGAAACACTTGTGGTTTTTTTTTTTTTTTCTGAGAAAGTACTAGACTTGACTGAGTCTCCACATATCCACTCCTCTCCTGCTTCACTTAGCTTCAGTCTGCAATGGGGTGAGCAGCTCTCCAGCCTCTACCAGGTGCCTTCACCATTGCCAGGTGCCCCACAAGTGAGCTGTGTATGTGAAAGACTTTCTGAAATTGTGAGCTAAATAAATCTTTCCTCCTTTAAGTTGTATACGTTGGATATTTTGTCACAGCAACAGATAAGTAACTAAGACAGACATGCATGTAGGAGACACTGGGAAAAGCTTTGTCCTGCTTGGAGTAGTTAATAGAACATGTTTCACTATATATTGAAGACATGTTGTTGACCACGTGCAGTTTGCAAAGAGCTGTCTTTGGAGGTAGGATTCACTAAATAAGGTACTTGCCTCATTGTGACTTAAAATACAGCATGTGTGATACATATATTTTTGATCTATAGAAGGGTGTCAATAGGGGCCTGTGAAAGGACCGACGATGCTTTTTGCAGATTCATTCAAGAATATCCAGCCAGATGTCTCAAGTGGCTTCTTCACTAGAGTTCCAGTGATCAGGTTTTACCCCAAAGGAAAGCTAGTACTGAATATTCCGGCCCAAGTCAAGATGGAAGACTTTAGGGGCCTTTCTCCATGAGTTATGATAGGTAGTTGACTAATTTTAGCAGGATAGACTCAATTTGCATTACATATTCTTACACTAAATTCTGTCAATTGCTCAAATAAATGTATAACCGAGCACCTGTATTCTTTCAAACCTATAATTCAGCAATACATGGACACTTGAAAGAAGAGCACCTTTCCTGAGGACTGAGACTGAAAATAGAATTTCATATTAATTCACAGAAAACTTCACCTCTTGGCCTCACCTAAAATTATACTTTGACACTGTTCTGCACATGCAAGCTAATATTTTTTTAAATTCAAAAATAAAGAGGTCTTCCCAAGGCTGATTTCTTTGTTAATATACTTCTGTCTTGATCTAACTGAATCTTCCCTGTCACAAACAAGAGCAATTTGGCTGCTCTACTTTTGTACGTTCTGTGTCCTTCCCTTTAACAATCTTGATGAGCATGTGGGGCTGTGTGCCGCATACCAATAGCCACTCCACACCCGAGAGCGAGGTAGTCGTCCCAGCCCACACCATCTGTGGTCTCAGCTAGATTAGTGGCATGTCTCCCTGAGCTGAAGCAAACCTGCCTGTCTTGAGCACACTGAGAATCAGAAATAAAAAAAAAAATAATTAGGACGAGTAGGCAAACATTCAAATGACTTGTTATAGAACATTTGTGTAGATACCGATCTTCAATGTCAGGAGAGCATCATTGTGCTGTAATAGTGTCTTAATGTGAGAGAACAATGTGGCAGACAGTCATAAATAAGAGGCCAGCGAAAGGACCGATAATGGGAAAGTGGAAACTGAGTCACTGAGATTTTTATTATTACTCAGACAAAGCACTTGTGACTCAAAGATGAGAAAGGTGAACAATGGCAATGTAGAAAGGAAATCCTGGCTATTGTCTTGTTGTCCTGAACATGTTGACAGAAAACCTGGCTCTAGCAGCCTGACAGGTTGTCTGGATAAATAGGTTAGGGCCAGAAATGATTAGCTGTGATGGAAGTTAGTCCGTACAGCCCGCCAGGAGCTCTAGAAATACTGACAAGGACAGCCACGCTGCGTAACTCAGGGAGGGCGTTTGTCTGCTTGAAAGGCTCTACCTTAGCTCTGGCCAGGGCTACTCTGAAGACTCTTCCCCCTTATCAGAATACAGCAGCTTTGAATGTAGACAGACACCCTCTAATGAAAATGTGAACAGAAGTCTTCAATCCTCATGCATTTCAGTTTGTAATTTACTTGTGTGTACCTTGACATTTCCATCTAACTGCAGAGCCCTGTATTTGCCACTGACATTCTAAGATGGGCCACTGTTCCACCCCGGGCAGGCCTTCAGTGGAGGAGAGGTGGCCTGAGGTGAGTGATGGTTCACAGCCGTGATCCTGGCATGGTCACCCTGGTTTTGTTGTTCTCAAGTTCGCGGTAGAGGTGCCTAAGTGGCAATCTATTACCGAGAATCTTACCACCTCCTAAGCTGTCCTTTGGAACTTTCTCACCGGGGGGATGGCTAAGGAGCCACGCCCATGTTGCATAGTGTGAGCAGAGAAGGGCCAGGAGCGGATGGGGCGAGGCACTGGGAACGGAGGCTTCTCTGCGAAGCCCTAAGAGCTTCTGAAGTAGAATCATGCGTTCATATTTATGTTTGTGTGGTGTATAGTTACTTCTTAGTTTTGTCCCCCCCTTCCCCAACCCACAGCTGACTTTGACATGTGCTCCATTGTCTGGCCCTGGGTATGTCATTTGTGCTTACATTTGCTTTGCGGCTTGCTATTTGAAGTATCATTAGTTGCTTCCTCATCCTGGCTTCACCACCATCCCATTTGCCATCTGGATGCAGCACATTGCTGTGAGCACTGCAGCCCCATATACACAATTATGTAGTTCCTTACACTGCTGGGGGGGGGGGGTTCGTTATTTCTTTAGAAAACAAGGATGCGATGTGCATAAAAGCTTTAGTGCTGATTTCACCATCTAAGGGACTTGATAAATTCTTTGGGACTATTTCTAGTTGCCAGCATCATTTCTCACCGAAAGTCTGTGTATGTATTTGCATGGAGCTGTACGCAGAATGGCAGAGTGTGCTAAATGGGTATTCTGCTTGCCTGGTAGAAACCTGCAGTGCTGCGTGGATGGGGGAGTATTCACTAATGGTGACACCCAATAGCACAGCTCACAAACCATCTTTTACTTCAATAAGCTTCTGACTGAAGTAAATTGACTAAATTATTGTTAAATTGTTGTGAGGGGTAGATAATCTGGTAGCAGGCAATTGGAGCAACTGTTAGATGGGGGAATAAGCATTTCAAAACTTTAATATAGTTCAGTTTGCCTGGGCTCGTGATAAAATATTATGTTATTTTTAAAATGGTGCCATTGAACTGGCTGAATTTCCAACAAATTCTCCTTTTTCTGTCGGTGACCAGTAATTCCAGTTACCCTGGATAAAAGCCACCAAAACTCTTTTGAGTCTTTCTTCTGCTGATGATAAATCACATTTGCCATTAAGTCTTAATATTTTCATCCTAAGTGTCCTACATTCATATTCTTGCCATCTTTCTTTTAAATTTAATCCTAGACTTTGGCAACTCCCTGTAAGACAATCTCTTTACTTTTGGTTTCTGCTCATTTCTATTGATCCACTGTTGCTAAACAATTCTGATATATATTTATAATCAACAATTTCATTAATTCATATCTATTTCATTACTTCCTGTACATAGACAATCTTTCTTTGAATTGTTTAATTACATATCTTTTTAAAAACTGAACTACTAAGCTACATCCCAGTCTTTAAACAATTATTTATATTAAGACAGAATCTAGCTACATCACTAAGTTAGGCTGCACAAGAACTTTCTGTCCCTCTTCCTCAGCTTTCCTGAGTGCCGAGATTAGAGGTATGTGCCACTGTGTCCAGTCTAATTATATAAATCTTATGAACATTTTATAAGTTCTTCAATGAAACCTTTAGAAAATACAGTTAATCTGAATAAAATTTTCTTTCCCTTGAATTCTGTGTTCTGTCAGTACCATACTGGCAGTTTTTGTTTAAATTGTTTCAGATATGCACTTACCCCTACATTTTTATTCCAAGACTCATGTATTATTTTTGCTGCCACTTCAACCAAAGTAGAATACACCGAATTCAACACACACAGCAGGCACGCAGCAAGCCCTTGTTGTTTTTCCAGCAATTTCTCTAAGCTATAAAGTTTAGGGATAGATAGAAAAAATTTGATGTGCCTAACAACCCATTGTGTGTCTATAGCAGATATAATTTGTTCAAATTTATTGTCTATTAATATTGTGCCTTGCATTTTATCTTGTGTTAGTCAGCATTAAATATTCAATTCTGAATGAGAGTGACCTTTATAGGAAAATTATGCTCACAATTTGATTTTGATTTGGACTGCTAGTATTTTTTTCCTCTTTATCTTGGTTGAAAACCATGATCCATTCGATTAAAACCCATTTTTAGAGACAAAAGAAATCCGCAACCTGAAAAAGTGAAATGTCACATTCTTCAGCTTTAAGTGCTCTGAATTTCCTCTTGGAGCATTTGCTCTGGGCATGTATAGGCCCCTTTCACCAGAAATGAAACCTAACGTGTCAGAGTCAAGATCAGTTCAAATCTTGGACACGTTATACTTTCAATGTTTTTTCTCACATGCTAGTCGCTCTCTGAGTGTACGTTTCCATTGCCATATGCATCTAGCATGCGGACTTTCAAAGCTCAGGGAAATGGAGAAATGCCCAAGACATTGGTAAAGTGCAGCCAACTCACTTATCTGATAAAAATTTCCTTCTTTTCTCCGGAACTCTGTGAGTTCAGAGTGAGTTTATGCTAAGTAACTAAACATTTGGGTTTTCTGTGGAACAAGATTCCAAGATCCTACAGGTTTGTAGCGTTCGCACACACCTCCATCTAAGGATGAGAAAGGGGAAGAATTAATGATGGCCCTTCAGAACCCTGGACAGCTCCCGCAGCCTGTCTGCCCTGGAAAAGCTTCATCAACAGATTGTTAATTTCCCTCCATTCTCCCTGAATAGCATTATGCCTTCTGGCAAGTGGCAGTGTGTTGTATCCATCCAAGAGATCTCACCTGTGGACCTGAGATGCTGTCTAATGGGCTCCTGCTTTTTGCCCCACTGGACTGTGACTGAGCAGAGAGACAGAGCTGTTCAAGTTGCTAATTGTCTCCGCCTGTAACTCTTGAATGATGAAAAAGATTAAAAGGGAAGGAAAACAGCTATTATATCTCTTTCTTAAAAAAAAACTTGCACCGCGAAAGGCTTATTAACATCATTAGTGTTCCATTAACCTCTAGCTAGACAAATAAGCTGGAGGTAATTTCAGAGCGTGGGGAGAAGGAGAGAGAGAGAAAGGAATTAAATATTATCTGGGTGTAGGTGACATTTTTCCAGCTACCTAGACTGAACATTTGGACAGATACCAGCAACTTCCCTGACTTTAATGCCAGCCTGGCTTTGGAGTGTGGCCAGAACTCTGGCTGTTAGGCAGGCCTATAGGTAATGGCAAGTGGGGAGATTCATTGATTGGGACAAAATGAAATTCATTTTAACACAACAACACATGAAATCTCATACCGGAACACTGTGTGATACAATACAGGCTTTAAAAATGTCTGCTACAAAATTATGTTCCATTGTACGAACAAAAGGCTTTCCACCTTGTGATTTTCCCCCACTACATTTTGTTTTATTCCCATCCACACCTCCATGCCTGGCTCTCTTCCTTTGATACCAGCCCTCACAAACGTGCTGCAAATCTGGAATTTGAGTGCAAGGCATTGTTAAAGCTATTAGTCTTTAAATGAGAGCATATTTTAGATTTTATTCTTGACTAATCCCAAAATACAATGTGGGTTCATTCTGGCGATGCAATTCTTTCCTCTATAAAAAGAAGATTCTAAGTTTCCAAAGTACTCCATGTGGAAAGCAGTAGTTGTATAGTGGTTGATCAAGATGGAATCAAATTGTAAAATTACAGTTTTAGAGGATCTTATATAACCCTAAAAATAAAGTAAAATTTAAAAAAACACCTGTCTCAAATTCAGGATCCTCAAATCATTATTAGAATAAAACAATGTTAGGGTCTTATTATTACGTATTAATGTAGAAATAATTTACAGGAAGATCATATTTTTACTTGTGTGAGAGGTTGATGACAGTAGAAAAGGAACAATTTCTTTGAAAGTCACTTATTGTCCTTTCTTCTCACCCCCCACCAAGGATAACTACTGGTTTTCTGCTGAGAGCCTGGCATGGTACTTAGAGACTCACTGTCCTATTCCATAGTTCATGAATTCGTCTCTTATAGAGAGCTGTCAGAATTCCCATTTACACAGATACACATACTCCAGGAGCTGGAGAAATACAGCGGTTAAAGTGATTGCCTTGCAAGCACAAGACCCTGAGTTCGATTCTTTAGCCCCATATACAACTGGGAGTGGTGGCGCACACCTGTAATCCCAGCACTGTGGAGGCTGAGACCGGTGGATTGTCCTGAATCTAAGGCCAGCCGAGGCTAAACCAGTGAGGTCACCACCAGCCTAGGCTGCAGTGAGACCCCTTCTCAAAATTAATTAATTAATTAATTAATTAATAAGATAGCCAAACTCAAACTTGGTCTAGTATTAGAACAATTGTTTCTCAATATGGTGAATGTGTAAGAAGTTTGCTAGTCTCCAAGAACTCCTCTTAACCTTAATGGAGTTTTTTTTTTTCAGTAAAAACTAGCTACGTTTACAGAAAATTTGAAGTTTGAGCACAAAGTACATAGTTTTCCCTTATACCTTCTGCCCCTACACATGCAGAACCTCTTTTTTTTTATTAGTGTGTCAAACCAGGCAGCTGTGTTCCTTCCTTCCTTTCTTTCTTTCTTTCTTCCTTCCTTCCTTCCTTCCTTCCTTTCTTTCTTTCTTTCTTTCTTTCTTTCCTTCCTTCCTTCCTTCCTTCCTTCCTTCCTTCCTTCCTTCCTTCTTTCTTCCTTTGACACAGGGTCTTGTTTTGTAGCCCAGTCTGGTCCTGAACTCACTATGGAGCCCAAGCTGGCCTTGGATTCATGGCAATCCTCCTGCCTCAGCCTCCCGAGTGCTGGGATTACAGGCGTGCACAACCTCACCTGGCTAATGTGTTGCTGGGAAATCAAAATAGGGTACTTAGCGCTTGACTTAGCGCTTGCTAGGCAAGTGCTTTAACTGTTGAGCTATTCCTCCAGCCCCAGCTATGTTTCTTGTAACCGATGAACCTACACTAACACACCGTAATACAAAGTCCACAGTTTACATGAGGATCAACTCCTGGTCATACACATTCTAAGGATTTTGGTGTGTCATGTGCAAACGTGTTAATCCAACTTGGGTGTTATAAAGAATAGGTTCGGTGTGCTATAGGTTTCCTATTTATCCCATCCTTGCTCCTAACCTTAGCACTCTGTGATCTTACTGTTTCCATAATTTTTTGCATTTTTGCGTAATGCCATCCAAATGGAATCGTGCAATATGTAGCTTCTGTACGATTGGCTTCTTTGTTTCCTTCATGTTTTCCTACGGCGTGGTCGTTCACTTCTTTTCAGTGCTGAATAATATTCCCGTGCCTGAGAATATCACATTTTATTCACTCACCTACAAAGGAACGTTTTAGTTGCTTCCAAGTTTTGACAGTTATGACTACAGTCACATTGAAGTCCTGTGTGCAGAGAGTTGTATTGGTGGGAAGTTTCAACTCATCTGGGGCAAATACAAAGAAATGTGATTTCTGGATGACTGGATGTTTATTTGTATAAGAAATAGACTGTCTCTCAAAGTAGCTGTACAGGTGTGCATCCCCACCAGCAATGCGTGAGCACTCCTGATGTACTACAGCTCAGCCTTTGTAGTGACATCCCTGGGGGCAGGTATGTTCATCTCATCATTTTGATTTGTATTTCGTTATTAGAAAATGGTGTTAAACACCTTCCCATATGTTTTTCATGTTATCTGTGCATGTTCTTTGGTCAGATATTTGTTCTAGTCTTTTTCTTTTTTCTTGGTACTAGTGCTTTTTTGTCATAAATTTCTACAAGGTTTCTTTGTCATTAAAAGTTTCTATTTCATTGTCAATTTTTAATGGTATTTTTGCTGGGTACAGGCATCTTGGTTGATAGTTACTATCTTTTCGAGCTTTGAGGATTTCACTCCCAACTCTTTTGACCCTTAGACTTTATGTTGGGAAGTCTGCTAGATATATTTGACATGATATGTAACCTGACTTTTTCTCTTACAGCTTTTAGGATTCTCTCTTTGTTTTGTATATCAGTGAGTTTTATTATATGTCTAGGGGAGCTTCTGTTTTGGTCATGTCTACTAGATGTATGGTGTGCCTCCATCACTTTTGCGTCTGCTTCATTTTCTATGTATGGGAATTTTTCTCTTAGGACTTCAGTGAACAGCTTTCTTAGTCCTTTAGTATGAGTTTTCAATTTTTCTTATATTCCTGCTATTCTGAAATTCAGTTTCTTTGAATCTTCTGTAATCTGTTGTACTCCATTTCTTTGTTGATGTTGAATTATTTGATGGTCATTAACAGTCTGGACCATTATTTCAGCCTTGTCTTCTAAAGCAGAAGTTCTCTTCTCATTTGGGGTCATTCTGTTCCCTAAACTTTCCATGGAGGGTTTCATCTCATGATCCTCTTCCTTTACCTTTTTATATTTTTGAAATTCTTTAGTGAATTTGTCATTAATTTTCTGTAGTTACTTCTTTAGTTCTGCTAGTTTTGTGTTTGTTTCTTTCCTAATTTCTTTGTTTAAATCTTTTCAGAACTCTTTAAATATCTTGTGCAGCCTGTTGTCAGGATCTGTCCTGTGTTCTTCCAGCAGGTTTAGAAATTTTGAATCTTCCTCTAGGTCCATCAGGTGAGCCGGGGGCTTTCTTTGGCATCTTGCCCAATATTTCGCTCTTCAGTATTCCTTCAGCTTGCTATGGTCACTCTTTGAGCAGTCTCTGTTTTCGGTTGATTGCTGGCTGTATAATACACTATCTGTGCCACTGAGGTTGGGTTCATGCTGTCCAGCCTGACACTTACTACTTTGTCTGCTTTGGAGAGTTTTTTCTGCTGAGCTTAAAGCTGCCAGCCGTGCCGGTTACTACTTCAGTGGCAGCTTGCCATGCCTTTTTGCATCCTTTTTTCCTGTTCCCTATGTGTGTTGCCTCTTGGGATCCCCCAAGGGCAGGGGATGAGCAGTGGGTTCCTCCTAGTCTTCTCCCTGAACTGGAGCTAATGTCAGGGTTTTCGTTGCCATATTGCCTTTTTTTTTTTTTTAAAGATCAGTTAACTGTATTTGGCTGGGCCTAGTTCTGGGCTCTGTATTCTTTTTCTTGAATTATCTGTCTAGTCTCTTCTCACAGCACACCGTTGGTACGGCAGTCTTACATAGTAAGTCTTAGAGTCAAGTACTGTCAATCTCCACCTTTGTTCTCCTTCTATTAAATTAGTTATTCAAGTCTTTTCTTCTCCACCTAAACTTAGAGTCAGTTTGTCAACATGCACGAAATAACATGTTGAGATCAACTTGGGAAGAGCTGGCAGATTGACACCGTTGAATCTTTCTGTCCACAAAAGTGAAGTTTCTCTTCATTTATTTACTTTTCCTTTGATAGTTTTGTAGTTTTTCTTCAATATATAGTTCACAACTATCATATCTACATCATTAAAATACACTCCAACTATTTAATTTTGAAGATGTTATTGGAAATGGTGATGTGCTCTTAAATCTAGACTCAGTCTGTTCATTGCTAACCTACAGGAACATGATTAGTTGTTGAATTAAATTCTTGCATCTGGCTACATTCCTATCAATACTTACTTGTTCCAGAAATTTTTGTCAATGTTTTATATGTAAATGATCATGTTATCTGCAAACTCAGTTTTGTTTCTTTGTGTTCAACCATTGAATCACTTGTTTCATTTTCTTGTCTAATTATATTAGCTAGGAATTTCAGTATGATCTGTAAAACAGTGGTGAAAGATGGAATCTACTTCCCGTTTTTAGTGGAACATCCATGTAGTTTCCCTCCATTTCCTTTGACGTTATATGCAAATTTTTTGCAGTTGTTCTGTATAACATGCTGAAGTTTCCCGCTACTCCTGTTTGGTGAGAGGTTTGACTGCTAATGGGTATTGGATTTTGTAAAATGCATCTTTTAATATAATGCTGTGATTTTCTACTTTAGCCTTGTTGATGAAACGGATTCCATTCAGTGTTTCACAAATGTTTAACCAGTCTCAAGTATTTGGATGAATCCCACTTGGAGGTGACACTAATATGTAATATATATACATATTACATTGTTGGATTCAATTTGGAAACATTTTTGTGAGGGTTTGTGTTCCTTTGTTCATGAAAGGTAATGATCTAACTTTTTCATAATTTCTTTTTCTTCCTTTTATAATTAGAGTACTGCAGTTCTTCTGGAATGAGTTGAGAAGTATTTCCTTTGCTTATATATTCTTAAAGAGGTTGTAAGGGATTGGTATAATTTCTCTTTAAATATTAGATAAAATTTACTTCTGAAATCATCTGTGCCTGGTAGTTTCTGTCTCAGAAGATTTTGAACTACTAACTAAATGTACTTGGTAAATATTGGATTTATTCTTGGGGATGGAGTGATGGCACATTAGTTAGAGTGCTTGCCTACTCAGTGCACAGGTCTGAGTTTGATTCCCAAGCACCACAAATGCTGGGCATGGTGACACAGGCCTGTAATCCCAGCACTCAGGAAGCTGAGGCAGGATTGTCGTGAGTCCAAGTAAAGTGTAGACTACATAGTGAGTTCAGAATTATCCTGGGTTACAGAGCAAGACCCTGTCTCAAAAATAAAACAAAACAAAAGATTTAGCAGCCTGGCAAAAATGGTTGTTGATTTTATTGACCATTTTTTTAAAAAGCAGTTTTTAGTTTTATTGATTTGCTCCATTAATTTTTTATTTACCATGTCATTGTTTTCTGCTCTAATGTATTACTTTTTTTTTCCTTTTTTTGAACTAATTTTTACTTCATTTTCCAGGTTCTTAAGATAAAAATTTAGATTTAGATTACTGATCATTCTTCTTCTCAAATATATTCTGTTCAATGCAAAAATTCCCCTTAAGTATGTTGCAGATGTATCCCGCATATGAGTGATAAACTGTATTTTCATTTTCACTTGGTTCAAAATATTTTTAAACTTCTCTTCAGGTTTTTTTCTTGGATCTCTCTCTCTCTCTGTCTCTCTGTCTCTCTCTGTCTCTTTCTCTCTCTCTCTCTGTCTCTGCACATTTATTTACTTCTGCAACACTGAAGGTTGGACCCCAGGGCTTGCATATGCGAATCCATGTTTTAGTTTTATTTTGGCTAGAAGCAGTGATCTTGCCACCACTGCCTTCTGAGTAGCTGGTGACCCAATGTGAATAGTAGGTTATATTGTTTAGCCTATATGTATCTTAAGCATATCAAGCTATCTTTTTGTTACTGATGTATAGTTTAATTTCACAGTGGTCTGAGAGTAGGTGATGCATAAATTCTACTCCTTTAAATTGTTAAGGTGTGTTTTCCTTCCCAGATCGTGGTCTGTCTCAGTAATGGCCTCCCCTGAGAAGAGTGCCATCCTCTGTTCTGGGAAAAAGTAGTCTTAAGGATTTCACTTACATCCACTGATTAATGGTGCTTTTAGGTTCAGTCTTGATTTTGTGCCTCTGGGATGTGTCTACTTCTGATGGACGGGTGTTACTTTTTCCAACCACACTAGTGCATTCTTCTGTTTCTTTCTGAAGTCCAACAATTTATTTATTTATTTTTTGCTACTCTCTATTTAGTGCATGCATATTAGGAATTACTCTGCCTTCTTGAAATATTGATCCCTTTATGATTATGTATTGTTCTTTTTCATCTATAATAACTTACCTTTCTCTAAAGTCTGCTCTTTGAAGCTTAGATAGCTATTTTGATTTTATAGGTATGTATCTGTCTCCATTGTGTGCATTTTTATATTTATGCTGGGCTTCTTAGACAACAAAGAGTTGAGTCTTCTTTTATGATCCTCTCTGATAATCTCTGTCTTAGTTGGTATTTTTTAAGTGATTATTAATTTTAAAAAGTGCTATCTTTGCTACTGCTTTCTAGTTTTTGCTTGTCTCTGATCCTATTTTAGTCTTCCACAGCTTTGCTTCCTTTTGTGGATTTAATACAGCATTTATATCACTCCTTCATTTCTCTCTGAGCATCATATCGGATTTCTTTCCTTTCACATGCTTTTAGTGATTGCTGTCATTTGCAATATACGTTCATAACACTCAAGTCCTCTTTCGAACAGTGCTCTCCCTCTTTGTGAGTAGGGCAGTTATCTTCTAACAAAACGTTCCAAAAGCACACCTCGGTCCTTTGTACCATTCCTGTCATTTTATTTCACTTTCACATAACATACACATGCACACATTACTGTTACTTTTCCTTTGAAAAAATTATTATTAGAAAATCAAAAACAAAGACCTAAAATTTTTATTTCACTTTCACTTATACATTTTCCAATGCTTTTTGTTTTTTATATAGATCGTAATATTTGATCTACATAATTTTCCTTCTCCCTAAAGAACTTTTTTACATGTCTAGCAAGTCAAGCCTAGGGTGTGAGAAAGTTATTAATTCACTTTCTCCTTTGAAGAATAATTTTTCAGGGTAAACATTTTTGATTTTTTTCTTTTTGTCCCCTAGTGCTTCCTACTCATAGTTGTATTATTTCTGAAGATAAGTATAAATTTTGTTTTTGTTTTTCTATATGTAAAATGATTTTGTCATCTGGATTTTTCAAGTTTTCCTTATTATCTTTGATTTATAAATTATGAATACAAATATTTAGCCTTCTTTTTATGTTGGCTTTTGCATCAGTAGTTCCAAATAAAATCTCTTTCAATTACACTAGATAAGCTTTCTCCTCTACCTTCCATCTGAGAAGTACATTTTAAACTTGTGTCTACCTTAGAGATGTCAGGACATCTTTGTCACTTTCTTCCTGCTGGTACACAAGGCCTTACACACAACACAATGGAGGAAGTGTTAGTTTAGCTGACAATTTCAAAAGGTCTTCGTCCTTTCATGGGTTCTGGCAATGGCAGAAGTGGAGGAGACTGGTGCAGAAGAGTGTTTGGGACATCAGAAGAAGGATCACGATTGGGGTGAAATGGGGATACATATGTCCAAAGTCACCCTCAGTGATCCTCCGCTTCTAATCAGGCCCCACCTCCTAACAGCACGCAAATCCCACACATAATCCACAATATCCAAATATGTGAGGTTTGGGGTACATTCCAGATCCAAAACATAACACAAGTAATGTGTATAACTTGACAAGGTTTATAAATTCTCGTTTGGAGCTTTCAAGCCCTTTCTTTCCATTTTGTTTGTTTGTTTGTTTGTTTACTGCCTCTCTAAAAAAGATCTACTAATTATTAGACATTTTGTAAAACACTGATGATTTAACTCCCAGAATTTCCCCTTAATTCCTCCTTGTGAGCTAATTCTAAGATAACCTCACACCTTCCCTTTGGGATATTAATCCCATGGTTTTTATTGTACTCTTTTCACCCCAACCAAAAAAAAAATGCAGTTTCAAAAAGCATTTGCATTAAAATCATGCTCACCTCAGCACATTGGATATTGGATAAAGACACATATTTTTTAGAAGATGTAGCTGTTATTGAAAGCATCTTATTTAATAAAGGAGCATGTGTAGCCATGTCATTTGATGTTGGTCCAGTGCAAAACCATCCAGTCAGTAGAACAGCTACACAGTGAGTCTTTTACACCATCATGTTGTGTACATCTGTAATGTCTAATGGCACTGTTGACTTTCCCATGAGAAATGACTCTATATGGCAGGATAATTTCATGCCTGTGCTTCACAATTGAGCGTATGTACTTAACACAAGCAAACGAGTAGAGCAATATTAACTTGAGCACGCTCCTATCTAAGCACCATGCATCACGGGGGTAAAAATCGCGTGTTATATCTCAATGTTCTTTTCTGATTCATGGTGGCATGAAGCTCAAGTGTACCCAAGCTCAAACATCTGTTAGATAACATGCTTCAAGACTCTGCTGTTGCTAAGCCACTTCCGGAGTCTCAGGAGAACTTTAAGGCAGGTGTTTGGATGTGTGAGCATGTAGTTCATTCCAGACATTGCTTTCCTAATAAGCTGTTATGTGGTAGTGTCTTTCTGTCTCCTGCTATTTGAGTAAATAAAAGCTAGTCCTTAGTGCTGGTGATTTGAGCGTTCACCTAGACCCTTTAATCAAGACAAAAGTATCAGGGCATACCGTACTAATAAGATAAGCAAGCTCAAAAGATGGTTTTGAGCAATTTTTACTTGTGAAAACATAAATAATACCTCATTCCACCTACTCAAGGTCATTGAAACAGAGACAGAGCAAGGGCTACCAAACTGTGGTGATTCATAATGAGACTGGAAGTGTTGGCTGGGGCCCTTTAAGGGTAATATTTTAAATTGTGTAGCTGAAAATGATATCATATCATTTCCCCCTGCTACTGTGAATTTTTATGGGATTTTAGAATCCTAAACTTTGTAAATTAAATTACATTTGGTCTTTAAGGAGCCAAACACACTTCATGTGAAATATTTTACTGTGACTCGACTTGACTAAGCTGCCATGTTTTTATTTAAAAAAACTTTGATCTGAAAGCCTCAAAGTCAAAGTAATTAACAACTGATTATTCTCATATTATCCAGTATAGCTAACTAATAGAGGCCCATATTTAAGGAAATAGTTTGTTCATGCTGCAGATAAGGAGAAAAATGCCGTTTCAATAATCTCTGGACACACTGGAGATTCCGACTTTCAGTACTCACCTCAGAGTTAGCAGTCACCGAAGCTACCTGGCCACCACAGATACTGAACGTTTTCATCCACTCTTGTTTTCGATGTTCACGTAATCATTGCATTTCCTCTAAGATGAAAACAAAGATCTATTTTCCATTTTTTTAAGAGACTCGGATGGACTGAATGCAGAGATGACATTTGTATTAGGATTCCCTCTTTTGTCACAAGCTTCATGAAATCTGAAGGCTTTTATTTTTAAAATGAAATGCCAAGAGTAACAACAAAAAAAAAAAACCTTATTAACTGCAGATTCCTAACTTCAATAGAAAGACCCTACAAAATCTACAGTAAAAATTAGTCTGCAGTATTACCTGGAAAAAAATCCCTCTTCTCCAGTGAACATGTATTTTTAAAGTTACATTTAACAAATGTTTAATAGTCACATGCCCTTGGCTTTTGGCACTCAGATGTGGGTTTGAATGTGTGCTCCATTTTCTGAGAGCAAAAATAATGTCATAGATCAGTCTGAGGATTAAATGAAATTCTAATTATAAATACCTGAGTTTGTACTGATCACATAACAGGTACTCAGAAGATTATAAGCATTATAATTGCTGTTGCAAATTATGGAATGCAAGTCAGACTATCCTGGAGAGGTGGGTGAATTTATTTGATGAACACTGGATCTCTCTTTTAACCAAGTTGTGGGATGGAATAGGGACAGCTGTCCTCATGACCTCCTGGCAGTAGGAAAGCCAAGAACTCTCTCACTCTTTCTCTCTCCCTCTTCCATCCTTGCTTCTTTTCTTTGACTCTTTATATACTAGATTTTTAAAATCTCAGGTTATAAAGCAACCTCCTCCAATGGAAAGAGCAATCTACCTAGCAGTGCTTCAGGCTGTTTTGCAGTTGATCGGCTCATATTCTTTGTAGTCTCTGTGCAAGTATCATGGGAAGTTCTTCTTTGTGCAGCGTGTATTAGATATCGAGTCCTTTACCAGCTGTCTCAGTATGTGCTGTTCTAACAGAATGCCACAGACAGGATAAATAAACAAGAGAAATCTGTTCCTCACAACTCTGGAGTTTGGGAAATCTAAACCTAAGCTTTTGTCAGTCCAGTAGGCTGGTGAGGTCTGCTCTCAGCCTCAGGATGGTGTCTGGCCACATCCTCTGGAGGGATTGTGTCCTCTGATGGCAAAAAGGGTAGAAAAAGCAAACTCATCATTCACGCCCTTCTGTAGGACTGTAATCCATTTGTGGGGTGTCTGAGATCATAGTCTAGTGACCTTCCACACTCACCTTTTAATTATATCATGTTGGATATTAAGTTTGAACACAAATTTGTCATGGGGAGCACAAAGATTAAAAATTATGGCCCGAATTCAATAATTCTTGTAATTTTCACATAAAGTACATTCATGCCATCTGAATAATCTCAAAGTCTTAACTTCTTGTAGCATTAACAAAAATTCTGGTCACTAAATTCTCATCTAAACGTCATCTAAATCAGGTGTAAGTGAGACTCATGGTGTGATTAATCCTGTTTTGACCCTATGAAATCAAACAAGCTACTAGCTTCTGAAATACAATGATGGGACAGGCATAGGAGAGGTTTTCACATTCTTAAAGGGATTGATACGTTCTGAATACGTAAAAACCAACATGGAGAGAAATAATAAAACTTGCGGTTTGAGAACTCTTATTTAACTTCACATCTTACCGTGTGGACATGCTGGGGCAAGGGTTGGGCCCCCAAGGCTTCAGTCAGCCTGTCCCCATGGCTTCAGTGGCTACAACTTATGCTGTAGCATGCATGCATTGAAATTATAGGTCAGTGCTGGCACTGTGTGCTGGTGGCTTGGCACTTACGGAGCCTTAGAAGTGGCTTGGCTTCCACTGATCCACTGGGCAGACTCTGAAAAGAGGATCTTTTTAGTAACTTCACCCTAATGGCAACATTCTGCCTGAACCTTTAGGTTCTTGGAAGCATCCTTGGAACTCTATGCAGAAGCAGCCACACCACAAAGCTCACACTTCTGCAGAATCAGCACCATGTGCTGCTCACAGAGCTTGCTGCTGGTGCCCTCAAAAGTGGCAGCACTGAGGCCAACTAGACATTTAGCTGGAGGTGGTAAAGATAGCTGCATTAGAATGCTCAGAACAGGTAGGCAGAAGGACGGCCTGAGCAGGGAACTCCAAGGACTTAGAGGTGTCCTAGGCTCATTCTCTTAATCTCCTTTTCTGTTTGCCTGTTTGTTGGTGGGTTGATTGGTGAGTTGTTGAATTGAACCTAGGAGTTACACATGTTAGGCTAGTTTATGGCTAAGTCCTAGGGACACAGTCCCTCTATGAAACTGCTTGGCCCTAAAGCCCTGGCACTGGAAAACTGAGAGGAAGATGCTGCAGTGGTATCTTTGAAATGCTTTCTGGGTCATGATTCCATTGTCCTGATGAGTAGCATCTGCTTGCCTCCTATCCAAACTAGTCTCCTTCTAACAGTAGCTTGGCTATACCTGAATATTTTTTCCCAAACACACTTTTTTGGTTCTTCACCATTGTGCCAGGTTGAAATTTTTAAGTTCTGAATTCTTTTAAAGATAAACGCTGTCTTTAATTATCTTTCTCTTCTTGCATTTTATTATAAGGCATGGATAAAAATCATGTAACAACATGAACATGTTGCTTAGGTGTATCTTCCACTAAGTATATCCTGGCTCATACATCTTTAAGTTGCCTACCATGAAGTACTAGGGCATCAATACGATTCAGCCAAGTTCCTTGCCATATTGTAACATGGTTGATTTTTTCAGTTTCCAATAAGTTAAGCTTAATTTCCTCCAAAAAATTCACCAAGATGATCTTACTGTCCATATTTCTGCCACCACATCTCTTCATGACCCCTTGTGTGGTCTCCAAGAAGATTTGAGCACTCTATGGTATTTTCTTCCATGCCCTCACTGAGTCTCCTTAGCACTCTTGACAACAACCTAGGGCTTTTCTAGTATGTACGTCCAGACTCAGCTTCTTCCCATCATGCCCTGCTTTAAAGGCATTTTTACATTTTTTATGTATGTGATAGAGCAGACCCCTGCTTTTCTGATATTACTTTATTTATTAATCTATTCTCACTGTAATACCACCTTGGATAATTTATTTAAAAATAACAGAATTTATTTCCTACAGTTTTGAAGATTAGAAAGTCCACAACCAAGATGCTGGCAGGTTGGTGTCTAATGAAAGCTGTTCTCTGCTTCCAAGATGACACTTAGTCCCTGCCTCACCCAAAGGGGACAAAAGTTCTGTCCCCTCATGGTAGAAGTGATGAAAAAAGCAAATTTACTCTCTTGAGTTTCTTTGTAATGTCACTAATTCTATTTTTAAGGCTCTGTCTTCATGATGTACTCACCTCCAAAAATCTCACCTTTTTATTGACTATCAAATTAGCAGTTAAGTTTCAACACTGAATACCTGGGAATGTTAACTGTAGCCAAGATGGCAGAGTCATATACGATATGCACAGACAGGAAGATCATACAACTGCATGTTAAGAATTGACCCCAGGAGGAAAGGATGGGTATTATATTAAAAGTATCAAGAATTATTCATCAAAATTACTGTTAAAACTGAGCATGTAAAGATTATACAAATTAAATCCCTATCCTTACATTATTTAAAGTCTAATGTAGTAGAAAGAAAATTGTAGGCTTCCAAATTAGTGTGTTGGGAGATGTATTAACAAAAGTACAAATACTAAAGAACATAGGACCATCTACCTATAGGGAAGGGCAGACGGGGCGGGCACAGAAGGTCTCGACTTGTGTGAGAAGTGAACTGAATGCTGAAATATGTCATATGGTGTATGGGTGTACATGCCTGCCTGTGTAAAAAGGTGGCATTAAGGCAAAACAAAACAAAACCACAACAAAAACCAGAGCACCATTTGCTTTAACAAGGAAACCTAGGGAAGGCTGTGGTCTTTGGAAACTCCTGATGATTTACACTAGAGCTGCGAGTACAGTCCTGTTGGACTCTGAAAAAAAAATGGAGTAATATTTCCCCATAGATCACAGAAAGCTAGACAACTGGAAATGCTTTTTCTCAGTTCTGAAGGGGCTGGACAATGGAAACTAGATGGTGGAACCTATTTAACAATCTCAATTAGGGGAAGGGGATCATGTTTACTATTTTAAAAGATCATTTTTTATTATGTAGGAGACAAGACAGAGCAACTTAGAAGAATTTGAATAACCTGGGAAAATAGTATCAACTATGAAACTGGAAATCAAAAGGATTTCAGATATGGCAATTGGGCAAGAGTCAGAAGACCTTTTGGGCAGCTAGATATCATGGACAAGAAAGAAACCAAAAGTAATACTCAAGCACTCTTTCAGGCATGAGTGTTTAGGATAGGAAACGAAGGAGAAAAAAGCAGATTTACCAGGGAAAGGTGCAGAGTTCCTCTTTGGAGATGCTGAATTTGAGATACTCGTGAAGATTTCAACTCACAACTTTCTTCTGTTTCCTTTGCTGTAGACAATACTAAACTTCCATGAGTTCTGCATATTTGTTGTGCAGGAAATTTGCATATGACGCTTACTCTGACATTGAGGAACTTTCTTTTGATTTTCTCTAACTTATATCCTGCAGTTCAATAATTATTTCTTCCGGGAATTCCTCCTGCTTTCTCCCATCACATTGTGTCATGGCCCCAGGGGCCTCTTCCCACTGTTATTCCTATTATCATAGTGGACTTGGTTAAAAAGGGGGAAAAAAATGAAGGAGATACTAGTAAAAAACAAACCAAAAAAACAAGGAAGTTTTTTTCAAATTTATTCAAGTCTTTTTCTGTAAGAGAGAAGATTTTGAAGATTTTCTAATGGAGGAAAAAGACCATACACAGCCAGAATGCAACAGAGCTGAGCAGAGATTTAGTTAGCAGTCAGGGAAAGGCAGTGGAGGGAACACTACTAGTGAGAATTTGAGTAGGTATTGGGGATGGGGGAAAAGAATATCACGCTTATTTGTGGTGGGATGCATGATAAACTGTCTTCCCGGGATTCTTTGCTAAAACTGGGCCAAGATCCAAGCCTACCTTAGAAGAGGTTTCAGAGGCTTGGTCAGAAAAGGACGTCATCAGTGTTCAAGGGTGATATTCTGGTAATTACTGAGCCTCCCTCTAGAAAGCAGGCTCGGTAGAGACAGTTCCTGTCATCTTTTGTTCACCTTTTTATTCCCAACACCTAGAAGAGCACCAGGTACAGGATGCAAGCTTAATAAATGTGTCCGTTAAGTCATAGCAAATAGACTCACTAGTCAGCTTTCAGGTACAATAGCAAATACCTGAGACAATCAACTTAAGAAGAGGAAAGGTTTACACTGGTTTACAGTTTTGAAAAGCTCCAGTCTGTGATCAAGGTCCCTCAATGACTTGGGGGCAATTGCCCATGGTGAAGCGTGTAGCACAGCAAAATTACTCATCTTGTACCCAGAAATTAAACAGATAAAGAGAAAGCAGCTGGGATCCCATTATCCCTTGACCTGAAGGCCTTTCCCAGGCTCTTCCTCTCAACAGCTCCACCACCTCCCATTGCCACTACCCTGGGGCCTTAGCACACATACCATTGGGGGACATTTAGCATCCAAACCATGGGGAGACATTTAACATCCAAATCATAGCAATGGGTGTGAGATGTGTGATTCAGCTTCCCTACCTCCAACACTCTTCTCAATCCCAACTATAAGCTACTGAACCTTTTTAGGAGCTGGTTGAATTTCACCCATCTCCAGAAAGCCTTCTGTTTTAGTTCGAAATGTATTCCATTGTTCACAAGTAGTTAGCGTCTGCCATTCACCAGGCCCTTAATCATGTTCTTTTCCATTTCTTAATGAATTCAGCTATGTGACTTCCACAACAACTAAATTATGTGCCGACAGAGAACAGAAATCTTGCTGGAAGCCTTTTGTTCATTGCCTATGGTGTAGAGAATCTTGCTATCGCCTGGTCGATGCTCAGTAAATATCTCCAAGCAAATGAATGAATTAATTAATTAATATAATTAATGCTCAGCCCTAGAAGAGGCTTATAATTAATTTAAAATAGAGGAAATTTCTTATCATTTTAGTTGCAAAAACAGCATCTATCTAGGTAAGTAAAATTCCCATCAAAGAAATTACCCCGGGAGATGATAATACTGTTGTTAATATCTAGTCATTACTCAGAATTTAACAGAATCCCTCTTTGGACATAATTGCCTATTTGTCATATTTACAAGTGTCATCTGCACATCTATGCTGTCACACACAGTAACAATGACCGCAACAGGCAATTGGTTTTGTTCACTTACTAGTGTCAGAAAGAATGGGTCAAGGTCGGCTGTCTTGTTTTGTTTTGTTTGGAACCCGTTCATCAAAATTTAATTGTCTTAGGTCCAATAATTCCATAATGTACCTCAAATATTCCCATTCTATTGTGATACTTGGTAATAGGCATATATCAGTGGCTTCACTACAATAATGCACTTGCTTAATAGAACCATAGTGGAGGAACTTTGGGGGATATTTTTACTTGCCAGTTGCATGATTGATATCATTTGCTTTGAATCTTTTGATTAATGGCATAAGACTGTAGTAGTCAATTCTAATGCATTAGACTGTGGAGACATGATTACCTGTTATGTCTGTTTTATGAGCACCACCAACGTCACCCTTCACTCAGATGGCTGTAGTTCTGGCATGGTAACATAGACTTCCTGTATTTCAGATGCTTGCCAGAAACAGATCTTATGCTATTCTACTCTCATTTCAAATCTACCTGTAGGAATATTCATGTACCCAGGTTACATAATCAATTCATTCCTTGAATTAAACTAGGACAACCGCATGTTTGAGCTTAATATCAAGTTGCTCTATTACTATCCCCTTTGGTAGGTATTTGTCTGAGTTACTTTCTCATTGCTATGATACAATGCCCAACACTCACAACTTAGGAAAGGAAAGTTTATTTTAGTTCAGAATACAAAGTCAATTCATTGTCAGTTGCAATGGTAGAAGAGCTTGGGAGAAGGGCCTTCAGGAGGTCAGCTGGTCATCCTATCCTGGACAAGAAGCAGGGCAGGAAAAGGATAGCAGTAGTGAGGAGCTAGGCCCTCTCAGGCCACACCCCCAGTGATCTGAGCCTTCCTGCCTGGCCCATCTTGTAATGGCACTTGAAATCAACAGATTCAGTTAGCTTCCATGAACCTATCATTTTCCAAACACATGAGACCTTGGGGACATTTCAAATCCGAACCATCACAGCATTCTAACTAATTTATATTAAGCCAATGACAAAAGAAACAGGTAATAAAAGTTGCTCTTTTACATGGCAGGGTCTTGTTGAGGAAAGTGTCCCTTATAACTGTTATCTGTTGTGGGCTCACTGTTCTCAAGGCATGTAATGGAACAGTCTTCATGGTCACTTATTCCTTGCCCACTGTAAGGAAAAGGAAATGTGGCTTATAGACATTATGCACTTTTCTAAAGTAACCATGTGAGAGACAAAGGTGGAACTTAGGTCAAATAGTTTCACTATGTGTCTTCAGAACCTGTACTTTTAATAGTTGATGGAAAACCATGGTGTTTTCTGGTAAATCTCAATACTGAGGAAAGCTGTGGCTCTCAGAGAAACCAGCTCGTTGCTACTTTATGGACTCTCCTGCCTATAAGAAGTCATGTTGTCATTCTCACCTCTTAGATTGATAATACAGAGTCAAATATGTCACTTGCTGTTAAAACTAATATGACTTTATCAAACAGACCTTTGTACTAACAGTCTACAGGGTGTTCCAAAGGTCATTTGACATATAAAAATATAAAATAAAATATGATGTAACATAAAATTTCTTTGCTCAGGATTAATTAGTCATAATACTTGAGGTAAAATTAATGCTATGAGAAAAAATTATTTTGGGACAGAGTCTTACTCTTGTAGTCCCGGCTAGTCCTGAACTCACTGTGTAGCACAGACTGGCCTCAAACTCATGGTAATCCTCCTGCCTCAGCATCCTGAGTGCTGGGACTACAGGTGTGTGCCACTTCACCTGGCTAATTTTTATGCAGTTCTGGGGAATCAAACCCAGGCCCTTGCATATGGTATGCAAGTACTCTAACTGTATGCCCAAGTCTGAGGAAAAAAATCTATAGGCACTGAATTCAATACACAGAGTGTCCCATATACCACCATAGATAGGAAAAATGTGGGGGACACCCTGCGTTTAACTGTAGTCTATTTCTTACCCTTAGAGTTTCATCACCTGAATTTTCACATGTAGTTCTTTTATTATGTTACCTAACAGATACTTCGGATGCTGCCACATTTTGATTCGATTATGGCAGTTCAAACATTTAACTCATCTATAGAATCTCCTAGATATAAAGTAAGATAGATGAGTTCTCATTTCCCAGATGGGAAGTTCTGTAAACATTTTAAGTTCACAGACTGTAACCCACCTGTGTGAGGAGCACCGCTAAGCACCAGCTTTTGCCCACACAAGCTGGTCCTCCTCTGCCGCACTCTAACAAAGGTGGCATTTCCCAAAGATGATTCTCTGCTACATGATGGTCGAGGCTGTATTGAAGAAACTCCTAAAAGTAATTTTTAAAATGTCTGTAGCCAAATAGGGGTCAAATTGTGTATAATACATCTTTCTCAAGGAGTCAGAAAAAATAACTTATTAAACTGTTCATGAAGCCCAGAAGCAAATAGATCTATTAAGTAAATTTATCAAACACCTGGTTAAACTGGTTATAAGTTTATTTGGCTGAGCATATTTTCCTTTTCACTTAAAATTTATATTAATTTATGCTTATTAATTCATTCAATACTTGGAAATTTCTCTTTTAAAAAGCATAACTTGGAGAATTTTGGAAATTGCAGTGAAAGTGTTGAAAAAGGAAAGCCAAGTAATCCAATCCTCAGTGTCAGCTTCCCATGATGCAGCGGTGCAGCGACCACCCATTCACTTCACCTCTTGAGGTCTTTAGTCATCAACTGTTAGATTCTCAGTTTGAACCAGATGACCTCAAATGCTCATCTCGGTGCTGACATCTTTGGTGTTTGACACCAAATGTAATCTCATTTGAGGCACATTCAATTGCCTGTCTGAGTTTTAGGCTTAATGCAGACTCTATTATGGAAGATTTTTGATTTGAGAATTGGCTCAAGGAAAAATAAATAAATAAAAAACTCCTGCCCTCTGTGACAATGTGGATGAACTTGGAGAACATTGTGCTGAGCAAAATAAGCTAGTCACAGAAGGACAGATACTGAATGAACTCACGTGGGTATGGAATCTAAAAAGTCAAATTCACAGAAGCAGAAAGTAGAATAATGGTTACCATGGGCTGCGGTGGGGAAGATGGGGAAATGTTGGCTAAAAGGAAAAAAAAAATTTCCAGAACAAAGTCTGAAGTTCTGAAGTCCAACATGAATATGGTGATGGATGTATTAATTAACCTGATTGTGATAATCATTACCCAACACATACATTATCAATTCATCACATCATACACCTTAAGTACATCCTAACTTTATCAAATAAATGTTTCATTTACTTAAGCAAAATTTTCAGCTGCAAGGTGATGAGGTAAAGGACATTAGTCAAGCAATAAGTTGACTTTCATTGCAAGCTAAAGATTGAATGTATCTGAATTTCTTTTCTTATTTATGTTACTCTATATGTTACAGAAAGCTCAGAGCAGAAAAAAAGACATAAAAAGCTGATGTCCCTTGCAAACCTAAAATGAAAAATCATATCACATTTTATGTTAGGCTTTCGAAATGGGGAAAAATAATTATAACTCACATTGTGAATATTGTTTGACTATAAAATCTCTTTTCAAGTAGATTCTACTAATTCTAGATTTAGAAAATGAAAATATGTTCATAGAAGCCATCAGAGAAAGGCAGACAGAGTAAGGTATTTGAAAAATCTTAAAGCTATATTGAATTATCACCTTTGGATCTGCATATTTGAAGTTATTATTAAAAATCTTTCTCTGGTACTATTTTACACCGTCTTCTGAAACATGCAAAAGAAGATCGTTGACTGTCCTCTGCTTTCTCTGAGGACTGAATAAAGAGCAAAATGATTCAATTGCAGCAGGAAGGAGTTTAGCGAGGTAGGGGATGAAGTGACAGGTTAATGAAATGACATAAGTGGCTTCCCAGGATGTCTTGTTTGTTGCAAATTTAACATATACATGATCTGCTAGTTACTTCCTACTTTTATAGTTTGTTTTATAATTCTGAGATGCACTGGAGCACAGAAGTCTCTTCTACATCCCTCACAATCTAAAACACCTACTTAGATCTTTGCCAAAATCCCAACCCCTTTTTTGAGATACTCATAGATCTTTTCTTATTATTTACTCATTTTGTATGTGTGGCTCTTTGTCTATGTAACATTATATATTCCTCATTCCTCATCAATAACACATGCTATGGTACTTGATTACTTTGAGAATATAAATGGTGTTAAATGGACTCCAACATTGCCTCATTAGTTAATTGCTAGGTTTACTTAGTCTTGCCAAATGTATTGAAAGGTCTATGAAATCAATTTAACAAATAGTTTTTTGCTGTATGTGGTGGCTGTTGCAGGGATCCTAAAGAAAAAAAAAACACATCATTTTCTAATGGCAAATAACTTCGTTGTCCAGTGTGGGGAATGGCACACACAGAGCTAATTATCACACAGAGCAGAATGCAACGTGGCCGTGACAGAGACAAAAACAGGACATCCTATGTGGGAGACAGTGAGGAGCTGCTTGCCAAGTACACATGTGGGCACAGGGTGTCTTGGGAAGATTTGTAGCCCAGTGTGCAGCACAACGCCTGGCACATAGTGGGACTCAGGAGATTCACGTGGTCCTGAGAGTCAATGAAGAAATGGTTGTGTTTTCATAGGCAAAGGCATGAAAGATGGGAGTCTGAACAGAGAGAGATGAACAGTGACATTAAATTCCAAGGAATCCCTTTATTGGATCTTATATGAAGAGAAAGTGAAGAAGAAAAATGTGAAAGAATATGGTAGAAACGTGTTATTTCAGTCTGATGGTAACATGTATTTTAATCTTCATAAATAATGAAAGCAGTTGGACTTTGAGCAGAGGAGCAGTATGTTCAAAGTTTTTAACGTCGTAGTTTTAGACCATGATTCTCATAATAAATCTATATTTTATGTGAGTTCTCACCTGTACTTGGATTACTGCTTGAGTTGTACATTTAAAATGGCATGTTGGAGTGTGGCTCAGTGATGGGGTAGCTCAGTGGTAGTGTGTTTGCCTAGCATGCACAAGGCCTTGAGTTTGAACTCGAGCACTGCAAACACAAATTTAAAAAATACATGCATACGCGCATAAACATGCCTACATGCATAAACACATGGAATATATATATATATATATATATATTATATATATATATATATATATATATATATATATATATATATAACACCAATGTTTTAAGTAGAAAATATGGAAGTTACATTATAAAAACTGTGGAAAGACATGGAGACCCCTTGAGGTTCAGTAAGAGCCCTGGGATTAAGATCCAAACCTTCTCTTCCAGGCCTGGCACCGCTCCCTGACTGCTTCGGGTGCCCCAAAATCCCTTTTATCATGATGTGCTAAGTGCCCCAGATAGAATATCAAGTCGAGTCTAATCTCCTTCTATTTCATTTTATAGGATAAAAATGCCTGAAGTCTTCAAACTTAGATACCCTCAGGAGACGCCTGGGTCAATATTTGCCTCCCTGGTAGGAAGTTCTCAGTGCTGAAGGTGAATCTCGCAACTGAAGCTTAAGACTATTTTATGGGAAACTAAACTTGAATTTGAAAATTGACCTTCATCAAATTTTAATTATACATCTCAACACACTTACGGGAATCTAGCAGTGTTTATCGAGTGCCTAGTGTATGCAAGGCGGGGCACAGGGCCTGGAGCTCCAGTTTGGAAGGACTCTCTAGCTATGTTTTCTGGTTCTGTCTCTTACTGATTGTTTTTAGACAGGCTGTTACCCTCTATTAGTCACTTTTCTCATCTATAAGTAAGAATAATGGGACCTACCACACAATTCTCATCTGTGAGTAGATGCCATGTGTAATCTGGTCCCTGCTTGCCAGTTAAAAATAGCTGAGACAGGTCTCTGCTCTCCAAGAATTTGCCACCTCGTTAGGGAGACAAGTTGGGAGCACACAAAAAGTTAATTAGTAACAAAAGATTAAAATAACAATTCCAGACAACAATGGAAAAAGATGTCACAAAGCTGTATAAAATTAATTGCAAATGAATTCTTTACACAATGCCAGCTCAGAGAAAGAAGAAATCATCTAACATTGGGACAGCTACCAAATTCATCATCCCTTCATAATTCTTTCATGGGCAGAATCCTGCCCCCAAAAAGAACCATCCTGGGACCCACAGCTTAGGGCTCGGTCAGGAGTGCCTGGCTTAGCTGGGTGCTTGATTTCACCTCTTCCCCTAACAAGGCCAGGTCATGCTCATATCCTCTTGAATACCCAGAATACGAGTGTCTGGTCTCCTTTGATTGCACATGGCAAAAGTGAAACTCAATCCGGTTTTTTAAAAATGTGAATTCATTAGTTCAGAAGGTGAAAGGAACCCTTAGCTCAGGCAGCCCAGGGGATGTAACGACTCACACTCCGTCCGTACTTTGGATTTGCTCTGTCCCCTGGGTCAGAGTGGTGGGTCCCCCTCAGGACAGCTCTCTCCACAGCAAGTGACCAAAAGACGAGACCACCAGCCTCTCCCCAGCCCTGGACAAGATACTCCCAGTACTGCAGGTGGTCCCTGCAGATAACAGGGAAAGGGCCATTCAAATGATGACATTCAGAACTGACAAAATAGCGTAACTGTCGACTTCATGGTGAGTGCTAAGCATGGTAATATTTTGTCACAGAAGGCAGATGTAAAAGAAAACCCATGTACCCGATAACTCGTGACTCACTGGGGTGGATGTGGTCTAGATATATATATATCTACGGCATGTGATACAGATAGCCCATGTGGTGTGTGTTTATGTGGTGTACGTATGCGGGGTGTGTTTGTGGTGTATGTGTAGTACATGTGGTGTATGTTTGTGGTGTGATGTACGTCTATGATGGATGTAATGTGAATGTGTTGTATGTATGCAATGTATGGTACATGTATACTGTGTGTGGTATTCTCATGGTGTGTTTGGTGTGTGGTATACAAGGCATGATACACATTGCATGGTATATTATGTAGTGTATGGGATATAAATATGAACGTGCCCGGTGTCTGTGTAATGTATGTTGTGTGGAGCAGATGGGTGTGCTGTGTGTGTGTGTGTGTGCTGTGTGTGTATGGACCTGGTTTGGTGTTTGTGTAATGTATGTTGTATGTCAATGTGTGGAGCAGATGTGTGTGCTGTGTGTGTGAATGGACCTGAGGTGTCTGAGTGATGCGTGGTGCATGCACGTGTTGTGTGGGCAGGATGTGTGTTGCACGTAGAGGGTATGTGCACGGAGTGGAGTTTGTGAGGTGTGGGTAGTGTCTGGAGTGCTAGGAAGACTGTCGCAGACAGAAGGGACTCTGGGAGCTGACGGGTAATTGGGGATCCCCCTCAAAACTCCCCTGCCCAGCAAAGGGCGCGTCCAGTTTCAGGTGTGCAATGAATCAAGAAAGAGCCTGGCTCACCAGTTCCCGGACTCCTCTGCCGGCAGGCCGAGCGCACGCGCGCCCTCCTGCGGCCGCGGGGTGCAGCGCGGGCTTCGGCGCCGGCCGGCGGACAGCTGCGGCGCTCGGGCGGAGGACCAGGTGCTCGGGCGGAGGACCAGGTGCTCGCGGCTAGAAGCCCGGCCGGAGGACCCGTCCTGGGCCGGCCACGTCTCCGGCGCCCCGCCCCGCGGCGCCCGCGCTCCCGCGTCCCCGTGCCGCCGCGTCTCCCCAGCGCGGGGCCTCCCTCGGCGGCGCGGAGCCGGGGCGCCCCGGAGGGCCCTGCTGCCCCGCCGTCCCGCCGCCCCGCCGTGTGGCGCACGCGGCAGCTCGCGCTGCGCAGGCGCCGGCCGCCTCCTAGCGGCCGGATCGGGGACTCTCCCCGCGCCGATTCCCAGGCGCTGCGGACAGTGCTGCTAGGGGATTGTGGAAGGCCCCAGGAGTACTCTGTAGGAGGGATGGCGATGGCTCGGGACCCGGGTCTGCTCCCTGCAAACACAGCACTCCAGTATGAGCGGGAAGGTAAGGAGCTTTGCTTGGAAGAGCAGGAGGTGCCGGACAGAACCAGCACCCTATGCCTTGGCATGGAAGGGTGGCTCTGAGGCTTGGGAAGGGAACTAGGTTGCGTGGGGGACGTCCGTCGCACCAGACTCACTGTGGCCCGCGTCACCTCTTAGCAGTGAGCTTGGGTAGGTGATAAGAGCCACTGCCATATGCCACAAGGTTTCTCTTTGGGCCAAAAGGGGATGCGTGACTGTGCCCAGTAACAGGATCCTATTCCAGGAATGCACTTTGTAGGCTACGCTGGGAACGGTTTCAGTTGGCCTGGGACACTCCATAAGATTAGTAGCTCTACCTCAATCTAGGAAAAACAAGCAAACAACAACAACAGCAACAACAAAAAACTGCCCTGTGAACAGCAGATCTGTGGTTGTGTCTAACGGCGCTTGGTTCCCCCACTATTTACGGGTTCACTAGCCCTTCTCTGAGCTTTTGTATCACAGCACGTCATCAGATACTGAGAATTCAGAGAAGCACGAGGCTCACTTGGGAATTTGTGGAACTTGAGTGGAACAGGTGTTAGTTCAATGGAGGACCCTAAGAGATTTGGGAGCTGAGAGTCATGGCATCCACAGGAAAAGGAGGATTAGGTCCTCCCACAGAGAGCATGGGGAGGCTCTGAGGAGAAAAGCTCTCCTGGAAGAAATACTCCTCAGCTGGCCTTGGTCCCTCCACTCAAAACCATATACGTATAAGGTACGTTTGTAGTCACCCATCGCCAGCTAGCATGGGCCCCTGCTTTTAGTGATAATGAAAATTAAAACTAAAGCACAGATTTGTAGGGAAAAGCTTTAAAGGGAAGTAGGAGAGAAGACAGAGAAAGGCCTCAGCTTAGATAGTAGGTAGAGGGGGCCCATGCTCTGATGAGGAGGGTCAGACCAGCCTGCCCAGAAAATGACAGAAACCAGTTTTATGGGTTTTGTGATGGGCTGGGAGGGTTCCTCATGACTTGGGAGGGGGATTATCTTGGTCCCTGGAAATGATGTCTCTTAGTTTGTGATGGCTTCAGTCATGTAAGGTCTGTTTTTCCTGGAACCTGGGTAAGTACCACTTCAGGACAACGGAGATGTACGTGTTGTTCCAAGGGGGAGGAGGGACAGATCTGGAACTGGTTGTTGAAAAGCTGCTAACCAGATGTCCCTGTGCATCTTGCACATGACTTCAGTTACTCCTCCTTGGTGCCCCCTTATCTTGAAGGGGAATGAAGTAGGGTAGGGCGTGTAGGGCTAATACACTTTGTTCTGTGTACCATTCCTCGGCCAAGTTTTAAGGTAATAAAGGACACAAAAAAAGCAATCAAGCTTTGTTCTGCATTTAGTTACAGATTTGGAGTTGATAGGAACACTTGAAGAGTCACAAGTTTTAGCAAAAGCTTCTTGTAAGTCCCTCAAAAAAAAGAAAGAAAGAAAGAAAGAAAGAAACAACCTAGGGCCTGGGAGCTTATTTGACCCCTGGTCCTTACTGTGGTCTCTGACTATTTCCAGTTTCTCACTGCTTCCCATTATGTAAGGTTTTATCGCCACTGGGATGGCAACTTATAGCGGCTTCTTGCATTGGGATCCTGTGAACCTGGTGAGCTACTTGGGGCCTCTGGGAGATCTTGTGTCCCTTCACCCAGAACAAGTTCACAGTTCTCAGGAAGATTTTTTTTCCTTCTGCCATTTCCTTAAGAAATCTTCAGTTTATCTGGAAAAAAATCATATTAAAATCACCAGTTGAATAATTAATGGATGGCAGTAATCTCAAATGCCATCTAGTTCAGCTGCCCGTCAACATACGGTTTCCCCTGCAGCAACCCCTGTGTGGTGGATGTCTGGCCTCACATGCTTCTAGGAAATAGGTGGTTGTTACCCGATAAGAGAACCATTCAGTGCGCCATATGGGTCATTCAGTTGGTCATTTTTCCCTCCTATCATGGTGGAGTGTGCCTCCTTTGGATTAGCACAAAATGCACCTCGAAGTACATGCGATTACATTGCAAATGCATTCACCACAGCAGTGTCTTCAATTGGGGAAAGTCAGGAGCCATGATCACAATATGGGTAAACGTTTGCGTGGGAAAGTGGGCAGACAGTATAGATCTAGGGTGGGGTGGAAGGAATGCTGGAAGGGGTGAGGTAGGCAGCGGGACTCGGGAGGCACAGGACGTGATGGGGGAGAAGAGTACCCCTCCACTCATGTGGCTCAGGATTTCTCACAAATCTGTAACTCATAACCCCAAATAGCTGTGTGCTCAGTATTTCCCAAGCATTGAAAAATAGCACAGAACCAAAAGTGTGTGCATGGGTTTGAAGAAGGTTCGTTATCCTGCAGAGATTTCTGGTTTTATGGCTTAAATTTAACTTAACAGTTAGGATTCTTCAAATCCACAGGCAGGGCGCGCCCTCTGGTGCCTCGATGGAGGCAGTACAGCCTTGTAAAAGCCTGGCTGTGATCGTTAACTGTTAGACTGAAGGGATTTCGAGGGCTACTGATTTGCTTTTCTCTGGGCAGAAGAGGACCAAGGACCCAGACAGGAGGAGTGAGGAAGAGGTGGAACCCACATGTCCACATTTCCAAATTATGCTGCCTTTATTTGACTGTATTTTATGTCACTTTCCTACAAACATAGGCTGATCACAACATCTTCATGTTTCTTAAACACGACTCAGTGGCTTTGTCCACTTTGTGTTGTCCCCACTCTCCTCTCGAGCCAACACCTGCATGTTGTGTGTGTGGTCAACAGCTGCATTTGTGTCTCGTGTTTAATGAACATAGGTGTATTCCTACCCTAATTTAGGTACACACTGCCGTATTGGATACACACTGTTCCTTCACTTCCCACCCAGAGTCTCATTTTCAAAGTCATCTCCTTGCTCTGTGTATCCCGAATCCCTTGTTTCCTGTCACCGTGTTGCGCTCTGTGCTTTCTGACCTGTTGCCTGCTGAACCCTGGTCTCCATGTAACTCCGGGTGTTTCCTGCTTCCTTCCTTCCTACAATGCTGCACAAGGATGCACCTCTACACACTTTAAATAATTGTGGCCTGAGATATTCCTAGAAGTGAAATTGACAGATCATGAAAAAATAAGTTACTTAATCTATGTGTATTTATATCCCATTAGAACAGCTGCTTCCAGAAGATGTCTACTTCTGTGTCCCCTCCACCACTACCCAGCTTTTTTCAATTTCTGTCAGTTAGGGAGTCATAAATTTGTTTTACTCCACATTCTCATTATTTTAATCTGCATTTCTCTGATCGCCAAGATCCCTTTCAGTGGCCATAGCTTTTGGGTTTCATCTTTAAATTGTCTCCCCATATCTTTTGCCCATCTTCCATCACGATTCTTGTCACCAACATGAAGCTGGATGTTTTTATGTATTGCAAATATCTTCTCCCCAAAAAGTTGAATACTAAAACTCTCCTATTTTTCTCATTGAACAGAAATCCTCAGTCCTGTCATACTCACTCATTATTTCTTTCTTGTGCTTTTTTTCTTTTGAAGTTATTTATAGGAACTAAAAAATCCTTCCTCACTCTTAGCTCATGAAGACATGCTCTGGCATTTCCCTCTATTGATTTTATAATTTCACTTTACGCATTTCAGTCCGTAAATCATATAGTCCAGCTTTGCAAATGGCATTAGGCAGTGAAATTGCATTATTTTTTCTTGATTTCAGATTGCTTTCCTCTCATTTAGACACGACATCGCCCTGAGCCTTCAGGAAACACTAGGGCAGATTTGTAATGTTTGAACCCAATTCTGTGATATTAGCTCTGTGAGTAACAGAACGATCCCAGCACCTTTGCCTCAGGGTGATATGCCATGAACTCTCTTTCA
Organism: Ctenodactylus gundi; assembly: GCA_004027205.1. Lineage (NCBI taxonomy): Eukaryota > Metazoa > Chordata > Mammalia > Rodentia > Ctenodactylidae > Ctenodactylus > Ctenodactylus gundi. Next base: position 6,036 of record PVKB01003345.1, on the reverse strand, counting down.
GATAACCCAGGGTGCTTCCAACCCTGATTTTCAGGCAGGCTGGAGTCTCTAACTAGTTCATAGAGCTGTAGATGAAGCTGACCTTGCGTGATCTCCTTAGTATCGTTCCAGGGAATGGCTCTGTCTGAGACTGGCTCTGGGTTTACAGAAACCAATGACTTCCCCTGCTGCAAGATTCCCTGGAGTACAAGGCTTCAGCCACCTGTTGTACATAGCTTGGATAGGGAGCAGTTAAGCCAGCCACATGTGCCATGTCCTGTCCCACTGCCAGCCATCTCTACCTTGTCACGCAGTATCTTCCCTCTCTAGCTTCTAAGTATTATGCCACTGGGAATCAGATGAACTGCTGAGGAACTGAAGTCTGCTTCATTTGAGTTTTCATCTGCTCGAAGGAGCAGAACCAGGTGAAGAAAGAGTAAAGAATAAACTGAGATTCAAAAGGTGACTAGTGGAGTCTGCAGATGTGTGTCATTGCCAAACTACTGACCAGCTTCGATAGTCACTTATTTCTTTAGCCTCATATTTTCATGATGATGATGACACCAATGACAATAGTGATGACAGCTATGATGATGGTGGCAATGATGACCGTGATGATGACAATTTTGGTCATACATTATTGGGGGAGCTATCTCGTTAGAGCCTTTCAACAGTGCTCAGTGGAGTCCTTCTGTGTTATAGATGAGAAAGTCAGCCAGTGGATGGATCAATACCAGACTGCTGCTTGCATTTGCATTCTATTGAAAGAATCTACATCTGGTCCCAGACTGTACTGCTATATAATGTCTCCTTCCAAGGCCTTTATTTACCCACATTTTAAATGAAATCCCAGGGACAGAGAGATTTTCCTTTGTAAGCAGAAACAAGTAGTCCAAATCAGAATGGAAAGCAGAGCTACGTAACACAGACAGGTGGAGAAATGCATCATTTGTCCTAGGCATTTTCTGTTCTTTTCTATCCATGGAATTATGTGGAAGTATTTTTGGAATAAGAGAGTGACAAGTTATTTGGAAAAGTAAGTATAGCAAGAAAAAATCAAATCATGTACTGGAGACATGCATAGGCTAACTTGGAAATGTATTTAGAAAATATTAAGCAAACAAAGTATAAAGTGCTCTGTAGTAGAAAAAATTTTGCAGAGACCTTCTATATATCCATATAAGCAAGGAATGAAGTACAACAATCCACATCTAAAACTCTAAAAATAATGGTAATGCCTATGTATATGGGAGAGGCAGAGAATATGGATTTAACAGTCAGTATTTTATATTCCACAAATTACTTTGAAGAACATGTATTAGATTTGTAATTCAAATAAATGAAGGAAAAAAACATTATCTGGTTGGGTTTTAGTGGTTCAGTTTCTGTCACTTACTCCTGGTTCCCGTGAAGATTTGGGAATTACCAGTCATGTAAGATTTGGCCAGGCCAACCTCCTGAAGGCCCTGGTCATGTGTTCTATCTTCAGACTGCCAAGATAGAGGGCCTCAGAGATGGGAGAAATGGGAGCATCCGAGTGTTAACTTCTTCCTTCTGATTAAGTAGTCAGAATCCCAGAGCAAATGGATCTTTTCTTTTTCTTGGCCAAGATTTTTCTTTTATGAGCCTCAGATGGGAGGCACGTAATTTCTTGTAAGACAGTACTCATGTGTACGTGGGGTGTCCAGCCTCCGATCCCAGTGCTCTGTGGCATAGGCAGCAAGCCAAGTCCTTCCAGGCAGCACCCAAACCCCAGCGTGCAGTGCAGCATCCTGCCGTGCTTGCTCTTAACCTCCCCAGCACCTTCTGAAGTGGCATCCTGTCCTAAGAGAGGTGTTGAAAAAAAATAAAAAGATTCACCTGTTCCATGACCTTAGCCACATGAAAAACGATATTGAAGAGAAGGTTCTGAGACCCCATGAACCTCAATTCAGGTCTGTCTTGGGAGAAGCGTGGCTCGGTGTGACCTAGCAATGAAATGCTGTGAGCACATAGTCGGTTGCCAAGCCAATCCCAACGCTGTCATAGAAATATTGATCTTACAGTCACCTCTGATACCTGTCAGTGTCAATATTGTGTACTCTTGTGGCTACTTTAAGAAAGAGAGAGGGAGACAGTCAGGGAGAGAGACAAGAAGGTGTGCTGTCTACTGTTCGGGCAGTGACAAAATGCTGACAGGAAAAGGTGGGGGCAGTGGAGACGCTGACATCTAATTCACTCTTGCTGTGTTCCTCTCAACTCTGCTGTCCTGAAACATTTGCAGCAGCTGTTACTTCTGAGTGGGCTGAGAATGCTGTAGGAGGAGACGGCAATGGATGGATAGGGATGGGGCAGGATTCTACACATGGCTGTTCACCTCTGTGCCTTGCTCCTTACAGCTGTGCAGTTGGGGCTAAGCAATGTGGCTTCCTGTAGGTGTGTTTCCATCTGCACTAGCATTCAGCAGCTTGTAATCCTGTGTTGCGAAGAGACTGGCCAATTGTGTACAATTAGGAAGTTGTGTTGCGAAGAGATTGGCCAACGGTGTTCGATCAGGAGGAGAGCCACATATATTCCTACCCACTATGTTTTTGCAACAGTAGATGAAGAAGTCAGGTTCACAATAGGGACAATATCCCGCCACTCTCTGTCTGTGACCCAGACCTTTTTTAGGGATTCTGGGGTCAGAAGTTTAACCAGGTTTTGAATATTCCTTACTCTTCCCTCACCTCAACTTCCTTCTCTGTGGGAGTAGACTAAAGGATTCCTGCTGCCTGCCCATGAACGTCTGTATGTTTCCCTTCTAGTTAAGGGCTTAATTTCCTTTCCTTTTCTTTTCTTTTCTTTTCTTTTCTTTTCTTTTCTTTTCTTTTCTTTTCTTTTCTTTTCCTTTCTTTTCTTTTCCTTTCCTTTCCTTTCCTTTTCTTCCTCCCTCCCTTCCTTCCTTCTTCTCTTTTCTTTTCTTTTCTTTCTTTTTTGGCTAAAAGAATATTGAACCCATAGCAACATATTGGAATTAACTAATATCAGAAATACAAATGGAGTTACCAAAACTCGCAGCCTCCTTACATCCAAAAGAAAGACATTGTCCTAGAATCACAACAGTAAAATATCTGAACTGGAAAAGATTTTAGAGTAATCTAAAATTTCTGAGTCCAGCCCATGTCTGATGCACAAAACTCAAAAATATTACCTGAAGCCAAATATAAGAGAAGTGAAATACCTCTTTCACTTGATGGTCTAAGGAAAAAAGGCAAGGAAAGATTATAATTTGAAATGCGCTCCAGAAAGATTTAGATGTTTTACGTAGATTTGCATATTGAGAGAAAGAAATGTGGGGTTTGACTTATACTGTGAGGCCCCAAGGGCTTCTAAAAATTGAACATGCTACCTCAGAAAATAATGAATGAGATTCCCATTACTGGAGTCATTCATGTAGAGAATAGATGGCAGAGGATGGAGGGCAGATTAATATTTAAGAACATACATTTAGGGACAAGTCAAACAGATTTTTATTCCTGGCTGTGCTGTTTACCACTTACGTGACCTTGGGCCAATATCCTAAGCCTGTCTCCTTATTCACAAAACAAAATAATTCATTGCCCCTCTCTTACCGGGTTTTGTGAGTTTCTGATGAGAAAATGTATATAAGTACATAGCAGTGTGTCTGCATTGGTAAAGAGCAACCTGTTGTTGCTTACAGTGGCCTGTCACAAGCATTGTTGAGGGTTCGGAAGTCATGACCAGCGGGTACTTCACCTATCTTGCATTGCTGTGTCTCTGAAGTCACTAGCTATTCATTGTGAGCAGTCTGGTGGTTGGCAGTTAGCTGCACGCTGTTAACACAGGGCAAATGAAGCTGACCATCCTTCCCTTCGAAGAGCCTGCAGTCTACCTATGAGGTGGGTTGTGTAAGTGGCAGGGCCATTACTGACTTGAGTTCCAAGGAAAGCGGTCCAAGCGGTGCTGGGAAGTCCTCTCATCTCCTACCCCTCCTGTGAAGTCTTTTCTGTTTCCATTGGTGGAACCTTCAAGGAAAGCAACTTGGCCTTACTCCTTTTTGATCTCCAGAAACCCATCCCCAGCACCTGCACCCCTGTCATATATGATCTCCTCTCCTTTTATTCCAGCCAGTGCTGCATAGTGAGCTTCTAACACCTGTTAACCAAGAACATCTCACTTGGGCGGCCCCTTGCTCTCCTGCCCAGGGTTTGTCTGGTGACTGTGGGGAATCCAGGGCACTGAGACAGGTAACAAGCCACGACAAAAGGGAAGGGATGGAGGATGTGTTCTTCTCTCCCATTCCTCAGGCAGGTGACTCTGATGTGTACCTTGCGTGAGTTTTTGGAAGGATTCTGTGGGACTGTACCTGAGTCCAAGCTTCCATGGGGTGATGAACACAGGATCTCTGCTTGTACTAACTTTTCTTCTTCCCAGATCTTACCTCTCCCAGTGTCCCGCACTTATCACCTAGGGGCATTTGTAAATATAATCTGTTCTCACATCAACACTCATCTTGGGCTCTGTTTCCCTGCCTAAGACCGGCTGGGTCAGGGAAATCTTCAACGCAACATGGAATTAGCACCTTTCCTAGACCTCTGTAACCTACTTTTGGTTCTTAGAACCCCAGTGTGTTTGAAGGTGTAATGTATTATGTCCAGACCCAGCATGGAGACTTGACCCCAGGGTCTGCAGGGCACACTGCTCTGTCACCTCCCCAGACTTGCACTGTGCCGGCAGTCAACTCAGCCTTGGCCATTAGCCCTCAGCTCTTCTCTAATGGGTCAAAAATTCTACCTAATTGTTAAAATAAAGTAATAGTAAATACACTATATTTTTTATAAATTTATCTCACGTTTGATCATCACGCCCTCCTTTGTGGCAAGCAAGGCAAGTTTGAGAAAGATTTCTTTTAGGTGGTCATTCCTGGGTACCAACCAGTGACCGATGCATTTTGGTACGATTAACCATAATTGCTTTCTCTTTTCTTTTTCTAATTGCTTTTACTCATCCTGGAAGCTCACAGAAAAATCATATTACCGTTGCCTTTGAACTATTTTAAGTGGCTGGTCTCTCATTTATTTCCTTAAATATAGAGCTCTTTAATAGCATTTTGAGTGATTGTCACAGTAGCCTTGTTAAAATTGAAATAGAATTCACATACCGTAAAATTCACCATTTTGAAGTCTAAAACTCAGTGTTTTTAAAATATATTCACAAGATTGTACACACATCACCAATATTCAATTTCAAAACAGGAAAGACTTCACCATGAAAAAAAAAATAGTATCCATCGTCTGTCACACCCAACATGCCTTCCCATTGGTGCTTTCAAACTCCACTGGACGATTTTATTTTTTCCATCCCATCTGAGTACTGTGAGTGGATAATGTTCTTGCAGGAATGTGGAATAGCTGAAGGTGTGGGGCTGTGCTGGCTATTCAATCTTGACTTTTTTTACTAATTCAGTGATGGCAAGTGAGTTGTCTTTTCTGAGCCTATATGACACTTACAAAGTGAGCATGTTGGACTGTATCTGGAGAATTTCCTCTTAGATTTGCAGGATTCTAGAACCAATATGGGAAGCGCATGAGTGCTCAGTTCTCAAATTTTTCAGTGAATGTTTGTAGCTACATTATTTTTCTTTTTTCTTTTTCTTTCTTTCTTTTCTTTCTTTCTTTTTTTTGTTTTTTTAGAGATAAGGTCTCACTCTGTGGTCCAGGCTGGTCCTGAGCTCACTTCGGAGCCGAGGCTGGCCTTGGACTCATGGCAATCCTCCTGCCTCAGCCTCCCCAGTGTTCGAATTATAGGCATGCACCACCATGCCCAGCTTATGTGGTGCTGGGGAATTGAACTAGGGTACTTAGAGCTTGCTAGGCAAGCACTTTAACCACTGAGCTATTCCTCCAGGGCATAGTTACATTATTTTTCTGAACAAATATTTAGCAAAACTTTAGAAAAGTCTAATACTCACAGCTTTAAAATGAATAAGAACATGCTAGATAATATAGTACCTGTCCCACATCCAATATCTCATTACTAAGAACTTCACTTTCTAAGAGTAACTACCCCTCCCCC